>CM067367.1:42936189-43328456 GCA_034401795.1 Chaetoderma sp. LZ-2023a
ATATCTCTGAACCTAATAAATATTTTGAAAACAATTGGACTGAAAGTTGTTGGTGGCTAAGCCACCAACAACTCAGTCCAATTGTTTTCAAAATATTCAACAAGTCAAGAGCTTTTGAAAATTGAAATTATTGGCTGCACTGGCTTGCAGCAGTGAGACAGTTAAGAAACCAGCTATTGTTAGCACTGATATCATCTATTTTCGCTTAAACATTGTTCAAAATCACTAATGCAAAAAACAGTTCAGAGATTGTTGTCAATATCTCGAAAACTAAACCATTTGACTGAAAGTCATTGGAAGTGACACCGACGGATGTAAAACTTATGTAAGATTAGTTGAAATGGCAATGTTCCAGGTGAGCGATACAGGCCCATTGGGGATCTTGTTTGCATATGTGTAAATTTGCTTATGTGAGTAAATTTGACCATATGGATGCATTTACTCATGTGCAGATTTTACTTCTGTATGCAAATTTACACCGAGTGGTGACTTCACTCTGATTGGTCAAATTGGTATCAGTTGATGTCTAGATATTAAACAGGTCAGACGTGCTAAAAATGACCAGCAAAGAAAGAACAAATGAAGGTAAAAAACGTGGTTCTGCATGGAGTGATGAGAAAACGAGATGTCTTTTGGCAATATGGGAAGAGAATAGTATTGAAGAACAACTGGAAAATGCCAAAACAAATAATGTGTCCGTTTACAAAACACTTGCAACAGAAATGTCAGAAAAGGGCTTTCATGGGACATCGGACCAATGCAACGTATGCATTCATACCTTGAAGAGGTCTTACAAGGAATGTAAAACAAACATGAAAAGAGTGGAAAGGGTAGAAAAACCTGCAAATTTTTTGAAGAGTTGGATTCCATTCTCGGGAGTAGACCAGCATCATCGCCCTTGAAGGTGATAGTAAGTAAGAAAGCTGTAAAAGAAGTAGCTGATGAAAGTGAAAATGATGAAAGTGAAAATGATGATGATGATGATAACGATGCAATGGACAACCCACAATCTGTCAATGATGATGTCAGTGACATTACACCTCTTGAGAACGAAGATGTTCACAGAAATGAGAAAGAGTGATTAGACACAGAAGAAAAAAAGGACAAAGGTTCTGTAGAAAAAAAGAAGAACGAATCGGTTGACGACAAAAGCAAGGTAAAGAGCGAAAAGAAAAGGCTGCAAAAGACCTGGGGTCTGTTCAGGAGAGTGAATATTTTCCGTTCGCCGAACAATTGTTAGGTCACGTGGTACGTTCGCCCTCCTGAACGGACTGTTCGCCGAACGTTCGCGGCGGATGTTTTGTGGCTAGGCCAACAACTTTATAGGTGACTCGCCATGATTTGCCGTGAAAACAAAGATGGCGGCAAAATATATAGCATCGTCAATTGAGACACATTGATTGTCTATGTAGCCATAAATAACGCATACCAATGCGTTCTTAGCGATCGTAGTGCTATGTTAGTCTTCAACAAATATGCGTATGCTTGTACAGCCCTCAAAATTTCAAATATTTGCGAGACCCATTTTTGGGTCCCATGTTTTCAGGTCTGCGTAACCAATTGTTCGGTTGCGCAAAATATGTTTGCGTAATCAATTGGTTACGCCATTTTTTATCCAAACCTGCTTTATCTGAACTTATTTCATCTGTATATTAAGTTAATAATGAATTTAAAGTGCATGTTGCTGAATTATCATTAGCATATTGATTACAGCATCGACCAAGTTAGCTGTATAGTTACCATGAAATTGACATTCTGGGACAAAGCTTGGAGCATAGCTTAGCTAGAGATGGGTGGGGAATAACTAAAAGTCGATTCATCCATTGTGATATAAGTACTGTAATATTTCTCAAGCAAATTTGTCAAAAAGCAGATTGAGTTTTTGTTTTATGTCCATTCATTTGTTCCATTTCCAGACCAAGAAGAATATTTTGGAAAATTTACCCCTGAACTTACAAGCTCGATAACCGAGCCAGTCATTCAGTGTTAAGTCTCCAAAAACAATACTCCTTCGGTCTGCAAATGTACATTTTCTCTACCAAAATATCAGTATTTGTATGACAACACTCATTGTTAACATCTTTCCAGCTTGCAACAATTTGAGGGTTCATACACCATGGGAACAATAAATTTCCATACTTATTCCAAACATATATTTCAAAATTCCAGACCCACTATAATAATTAGTGACTAATGACCCAATATTTATAAATATCTTAACACCCTCCTCCCACCCCACCCACAAACCCCACTACAAAAACAAAGAATTGAATATCTTACATTGTTGTGACTTACCTAGTTGAGCAACCCTCTCCAGCCCACCCACCACCACCTTGAAAGCAATGGCTTCCAGTCATATTATTTTCAAAATATTTAAAAGAATATGCTTTAATTTCTAAAGAATTCCTCGTGTATCAAAGAACTACCATCTTAGTTGCCCCAAAAACAACAGGGGTTGAAATGTTTGTAAAATTGTACCTGTGACGGGTAGATTTTTGTGTAACTTTTACCAAATATTTGTACTTGTATAAGCAGCGTACATTTCTAATATAAAACAATAACCTGCAAGTCCGCCACAAATGTAAAGCGTAACCAGCTCTTAAGGCATTTAGTAGATAGTTTGACCCTTCTTAACTTGTACGCTTTAAACTGGCAATTTAGTGCAAATGCGATTTACTTGAAAATAAGAGTTACTACGCACCGGTTTTCCTGACATATAGTCCTGTTTTCTCGGTCGCTCCAAAGCAATGAACCACTTAAATATCCGGTGGTATTACTGTCATAACCTTCCAAAAATAATATATTGGGTCATATAACCCGTCAAAGTGGGCGCTAACATATTGCTTTACTGCGTTTAAAAGCGGCACAGTGACTAGATATTTTGTTCGCCATTAGCCATCAATATTAATCGCGAGAGTCGCACAGAGATTGGTTGAAATAAATCATGTGATTAATTCGTAATGAATGACAACGAGGCATGTGATCAAAATTTTACTACGATAGTAATTTTCATTCATGCCTATTGAAATCGGATATCCCACGAGCCAATCAGAAACTACGTATGCGCATTATCGATTGTTATTAACTACGACTGTGTAGTCACGCGAGACATTTCTCATTACCGGTGTATTAACAGACCCCCCTCTAGGCTGATTCGTGACATAATTGTTATTGTTGAAATTAGTAACCGGGATCGTGACGTTCTGTAAGAATGGAATGTTTGCGTTTTTGGAAGCGTTTATTTACGAGAATCCAGTTGGATTCCCGTAGTTTTCAATTTCGGGAGTATTACGAGAATCCCGTCGAATTTCGAGGCCTGAATTATTGTGTGTCATGGACAAATACACACTGACACAGTAGCTAGGATCTATGAATGTAACAGTTTAATTTAACAGATAAATTCTTAAACAGCTGTCTCTACAAGCCAACTGAAACTCAAGGAGAATATACTATGAGACTCACTCAAATGTCAAATGTACAGTGGTCAAGGTCCTTCGTCACTCATCTCCAGAGGGTGGTCAGTCGTCTGGAGCTGTGCCTTCATTGGCATCTACAAACCCGGATAACCAGGATGAAACCACTTTTCTCAACTTGTGAAGAGATGTGATTGAGTGGAAAATGAACCATTAAAGGGAAATTCCAGTGAAAATCGGGAATAAGTCAACTAAAAATATACTATAATCCGAAATAGTTGGCGCAAAAAAATAGAAAATACACTGTTCCATTGCCGAGAAATAATAAAATGAATATGCCCAAAACGCTCGAAAACGTGACTCCTGGGCGCATCCATTTTCTCGCAACGAGAGCGAGAAACCGCGAGATTATGACGTCAACGACACCAGCAAAATATCGCCAGCGCTTTTAGATTTACCTGTTTACTTCGCGTTATGAAGGCTGAATATGAATTAACCTTTTAATGACAAAATTCTGTCAGGAAAATCAGAATATTTCCTTATTGAATGGCCATTTGCAGGCCAAGCGAAGACTATTTTTGAAAATTTCCCACTGGAATGGCTGGTCTGGTTACTGAGACAGTCGTTTTAGTTGTAAATTCTCAAAACAGCCTTCTTTTGACCTGCGTCCTCAACTTGACGATTGCAGAGGCCAGTGCTGGCATGAAATGGTTAAATCGCATCATGTCCGCATGTCAAGCATGGGCTTGCAGTAATAGAAACAATCATGGAAAGGGTACGGAAATTCACATGTTCGGATACCGGATCTACAGAAGCATCCGCATGAAAAGTGAAAGACGGCTTAATAACATCGGCACTGGATGGATATCTTCTACATTTAAATTTGGATGACACAAGTTTAGAACATATAGTCTGTATAATTTTAAAATAATGTGTCATGCATTTCAAAACAAAAGGTGCGGTACTTAATTTTAATATAACAGAATCAAACTCGACAATTAACGTCGTATTTGCTTGCATCAATTGTAAAACGGGATTTGCAAACCAAAATGAAACGATGTCGCTGATTGCCCGGTCGGTCAATTATAGGCAACCGCTTAGCGGCTTACTTCGTAGACGATAGTAGGTGACAGCTAGTAAATAATGACAAGTGTACGCTAGACATAATTAGTAGTTTAGGGCTTTCACACTATTGAAATCCAGCGTTATTAATCATTTACAACGTTTACTCCCAATTTTAAAATAACTGCTGAGTGTTGAATATTCTGAATTAAATTTTCCATGAATTATGTTGCAGTAGTTTCCAAACTAATTAGTTTCACACAATAGGCCTATGCAGGGTAAATTTTAAGCTTTCTGCTTTTCTGTCCTTGAAAGGGTTAACTAATTGATCCCAAATTTTTTAATGTTGACCCATATTTACTGCCTGTTGAATATTTTGAAACTGGAATTTGACTGGAAGCAGAAGTTGCAATAGCAACAGCTTTCAGAGAAATTACATTCAACATTTATTCAACTAACATATTTTTGTTGTAGCTGGTTGATTGCAAACGCGCTCCTGGCATAACCCTTCAATGTTTTAAAAAAAAAGAAATTGCCCATAAGAAAACAATTTTTGACAATTTAGCACTACAATGACTGGCGCGATCATCAGGACACTAACTGCACTTTAAATTCCTCCAAACACTGCGGCAAAGTGTCAGTTGTTTAGCCAGTACGCTAATTATCCACGAGATGCATGATCTACCTCCCCTGGTTACGGCTATCCTCGATCAGGCAAACAGAGTAGGTGTGTCGGTGACGTCAGCTGCTTGTCCAAAATGGCGCCTCTATCTACTGGTTACTTTAGCAATTTAAATTGAGGATATCTTTTTTATTTGTTGGCATAAAATTGTGCTCTTGGTCTCAAATTAATGCGGAAAATTAGTACTTTACGTCAGATGCATAAAATCCCCCAGTGGAATATCCCTTTAAGGGCACAATGGACATTATGACAGGAAAAACATTCAACAAAAGTGCAAGTTTTGCAGAAACAAACTTTTTCCCATTTTTTTGAGAAGGGAATCTCATTTATGGTGTTTTAAGTTCATATTCAAAATCACTATTTATGGAAAATCTACTCAAACGATTTTGAAACTTATTTTGTTTGAATTTCTTCCCTTATGTAAAGCTGCACGGCAAGTAAAATTTAAAATGTTGAAACAGTTTAACTCTGTTTTACTTGGATAATTATATTGATAAATTTAAAGATATGTAGTCGTGAAGCAAAAAGTTGATCAATTCTCTTTGAACAAAGGAAAATTTGGTCAACTTCTTTTTGCTTCTCAACTATCTATCTTTAAGGTACCTGAACTAAATTTAAACGTGACATTAGTCGAAGGTGGTGATATTTAATTCAAACCAACAGTTCTTTTTCCTTTTATAATTTAGTTAAAGTTCTCATCTCCCAATAAATTTAAACCTTTAACTTTAGGCACATTTTTGTTATAATTGTTTTATATGAGACAAGTGAAATTTGTTGAACATTTTGAGACCAGTTTGACTGAGTCGTTGCTTCTTTAGAGATCAACATCTTTCAAACTTTTCAAAATGGTCAAATTTCCCTTACTCATATAAAACAATTGTATACATACAAAAATGTGCCTAAAGTTAAAGGTTTAAATTTATTGGAAGATGAGAACTTTAATTAAATTATAAAGAAAAAGAACTTGGTTTGAGCAAGAGAAAAAGCCAACCTCTATGGCCAACTCTTAAGAATCAAGAGAATTTGTAGTAGAAACAGACTTCCTCAAACATGCCCATGATGTAATACACTATTATATCATACACGGATATCCAGAAAAAGATCTGGAAAACTGTCTCAACAAAACAAGAAAATATCTACTCTTACCCAAAACACAAAAACTAACCTCAACTCGCATCCCATGCGTCATGGATTTCCACCCACATAGCAAACTAGCTAAAAATGTCATCCTACGCCGCTGGGACCAACTACAGAGCAGCCCAAAATGTCGGGCAACATTCTAGGAACTGCCATTATTCGGTCATAGAAGGAACCTTCCTTCAAAGACACATTAGTAATGGCCAAATTCACAAATGCAAAAACTTTTGGCATCCAAGGCAGCAACATTGCCAACCCAGTCATTCCAAGCAACAAACACAATTGCACATTCTGTCAAAAAATGGACAAAAAACGCACATTCAGATGCTCACACACAGGGCTCAACTATCACACCAAAACAAAAACGTTTTGTAATACTACAAATGTGGTTTATTTAATCACTTGTAACACATGTTCTAAACAATACATTAGTGAAACCAAAGGAGAATTTCAGATACGTATTAAAGAACATTTACGGGACATTAAGAACAAAAAAGACACATCAGTAGCAAACCATTTGAATCTCCCAAACCACAACATCCCTTCAGTCAATTACAGAATGATTGACGTGCTCCATCATGATCCTGATACACCGGAAGCCACGTCTATCCGCAAGGAACGTGAGAAATTCTGGATCCATCAGCTACATAGCATGGACCCAATTGGGATTAATCACGCTGATTGTTGACATTCTCTACCTGAAAGTATTATAATAAATACATTAATTAGCTACCTGTCATCACGCTCCTCCCTTGGAGATGCTTATGACGTAATCACATTGCATCACACCTGTATGATGTCACACAGACGTTCCAAACGTTGCACTGTACCTAACGTAACTTTCTCATAACGTTAGTAGCCACTAGACAGACTTAAAACTTAACATCTTAGCTACTATCTCGAGATCTTCGAATATACACATCCCAGTAAAAACTACTGAGAACAAGTGTCTAAAAACTATACGACATCTCTTCCTCTGATGAGTATAACCCAAACATCGGGTACGAAACGCCAGTAGTCTGGATCAAACATGGAGGGCCCATTAACAATGGACCAATGCCTCACAACAACCTTTTATTACACACATCCCTCTACCCAATGTATAAAACAATACAAATCAGGGACACAAAGAATCCCAACCGGGTACAATCGGGTACACCACCTACAATCGGGTACACCCACAACACTAGACAAACAAGTCGGGTACACTAAGTACACAGATTTTCACTAAATCGGGTTTTTATTTCACGAAATACACACACACAGTTGGGTACAAAACCGACAAGAACTATGGGATATGTCCACCAAATCCTGGTACATACCCAAGGGATTGGGTACAACCGGGTACAATCAGGTACAAAAAAATTATAAAAGGAGCGCGCAAACAGTGTATTGGCATCCAGACTCAACGGACACTTACCGTTAGCGTCAGGACAACTAAGCATCTTACAAGCTTTTAAAAAAATTATATATTTTTAAAAATTTACGACCGCAATGACTGGCTCGATAAACGGGCATTTTCTATGAGAAAGGTGAAATTTTCTTGAACAAAATCGAGGGTTTAGGCAGCAATGGCTTCCAGTCATATTTATTCAAAAAATTTCAACAACTTTCTTTTGGTTTGCCCTGAGATTGAGTTAGAGGGAATTTATCTGTGAAATTGTTAATACAGGTCCATTGTAGAAAGCTTTCACTGTTTGTATGTACATGTAACATGCTGACAAATTTGATAGCAATCTGACGGGATGCTAATTATAGAATTAACAATAAACAATTCTGCATCAGACTGACTGAAGTAGATAATACAACTGGAGGCGAAAACAAGCTTTTGATTTTCATTGTGCTATTATTTGTTACACAAAATTTCATTGAAAATCTCCACTTGCTGACCAAGAGAACAATATTTCTGCATCAAGTCGGTCATTGAAGTGATAAATTTCTAGAATATTCTTGTTGTCTTCAAATTGACACCTAATGATCACTGCCTGTTAACCATCCATCAATCCGCTGACCGATCCACCATCCGACTCATCCATCCATCCATCCATCATGTCTTAACAGTTGTTTAAATTTAGCTTCGTTTAAGGATTGTGGAACATCCCAATCTTACCAGACAGAGTTCTGGATTCTGTCCCAGCAAAATCAAATTGCTTACTCACCTTATAAGTAGCAGAATACGGTTAATATATTGTTAATGAAATTTTTTTTGACTGCATAGCCTTGACACTATTCTTATGATAGAAATATTACAGTTGATGATGATTCTATGTCATTACTAGGTATGGGAATTAACAGCCAATAAGGTGATAATGGTATCGGCAATAGGCAATGATGGACCACTTTATGGGTGCGTATAATATAGCTCTGTAAGTAAGATATATAATTGAACTGTCTGACTGATGCAAGCCACCAGACAATAATTTCAATGTGCAATAACTCTGAACCTGCTGATTATTTTGAAAACAATTTGACTGAAAGTTGTTAGTGGCTTAGCCACCAACAGCTTTCAGTGAAATTGTTTTCAAAATATTCAGCTGGTCCAGGATTAAAGCCCATGGAAAAATCCAGCAGACAAACAGTTAAAACCAATGTATCCTTTCTGTCTGATGTACCGCTAACTTGAGAATACGTACCTCTACCATGTTTAACCATTTAGTGGACAAGATCTGGCAAGAAAATCACAGGATTTACATATTGATTGTCCATTTACAGATGAGACAGACTTAACACAGACTATAATACTAAGCAATTCAATTGTTTCAGCCTCGCTTATTAATGTGTACTATTTTTATATGAATGTCTTGTCAGCAGGGATTCTCATAAGGGTCCTTTTGATGGTATATACCCCAAAGTGGAGCTTGGGACCCCCAGAATTAGTGTTAATGAGTAACATGGGACCCAGAAAAATCTTGTATAGTTGTGTAATACTAAGTAATTTCACATCATGAGAACATACTTACCTCCCTAACACTCTTGATATACTAGTATATCGGCTCTAAATTCAATAATATTCAGAATTATAAAAGGTTATGTGCCTCTACTGGGCAGGTAGAATGTACACAGTCATGCACATGTCAGACCCCACCTCTGCGCATGCGCATACTGGTACTTCCGTTTTCTAATATATTGGCTTCAAAGCAACTTGGAAAACAATTTCAAGCTCTAGTTTTGTGAATCGCCATCCATCTATCATTATGGCTGATGTTAATGCGCCCGAGGAGTCTGCCTCATCATCTAATAAGGTGATATTGTTTCATATATTTATTTAAGACCTGTAATAATGATACGTTACCGGTTTTCGTAATGCGGCCGCCCGGCGCTAGCACGATTTTAGGCATTGGGATCATTGTTAAATTATCCCAGCGCCTAAATTCTACTAATCCCTTGTGTGTTTGTGTCCACAGGCTCATGATGGTAGAGCTCCTGTTCTTCACTCAGAGTTGATCACGGCTCCCTTAAATGATTATGCCTAAGGGTCGGAGATCTAAAACGAAAAAGATCTCTCCTTTTGTCCCATCCCCTCATTAGTCTCGACAGATTCGGCGGATGGTATGGACGTGATTTTCTGCACAAGAGGACGTTTTCCTTTGTTCAGGATAAGGGAGTTTATTAGTTATGGCACCTAATTATTTGAAATTTTTATCAGTTTTTGCTGCCATCTTTATTGCACTGTATTCTTGCTTGTGCTTGTGCATGTGTTCTTGGATATATAATTATAGTATTACATTATTTTGGAGTGATGAATGTATGTAGTCCTAAGTATTTCTTGCATTCATAATCTGATACATGTATCTCTCCCCTTGAAGGGGCTTTTGCATTGAGGTTTGATGTCATAATCAGCCAGTATTCCCTTTATCTTGACGTATAATCTCTTATTTATTAGAGGGTTCTTGATGTCATTATCATCTTATGTTATGAATGTGTAGAGTTAGCTTGGTGTCATAATCAGGCACTCACAAATTTTCTAACATTCTCATTTTATCCCTGGCTGTGTTTATTCC
Organism: Chaetoderma sp. LZ-2023a; assembly: GCA_034401795.1. Lineage (NCBI taxonomy): Eukaryota > Metazoa > Mollusca > Caudofoveata > Chaetodermatida > Chaetodermatidae > Chaetoderma > Chaetoderma sp. LZ-2023a. The sequence continues at coordinate 42,946,485 of CM067367.1, forward strand.
TTATTATTTTGAAGACCTGTCCCTTCAGGGTTTTCAAGTAAAAGTGGTTTTGTCTTCTATCTCTCTAGTTTCATTTTTAATTTTTTGACAAAATTAACAAACTAAAATACTCATTTTCTTCGTATGTCTCCCTTTCAGATGCCATCATGTTCGTCATGTGACAGACATCTTAAGGCTAGATTCTTCCCCCACCTCTGCCCATCTTGTACCAGCTGTAGGCCTAATAACAAATGTGGTATTTTAAAATATTTTGTAAAGGGTGGGGTGTGATCTAAGCTCTGAATTCTTCTCAATGCAGGCGAAGATGATGTTGGATGACGGCAAGAGAGAGGAAAGAGGAGAAGGAGAAGGGTAAGAGAAAGGCCTCCGAGAAGGGTGAGCTGGAGGCCTTCAAAGGAGAGTTAGTGAGTGAGATGCGCAGGACGTTGAAGGACCTGATGCCTGACATGCTTCGTGGTATGTTGCCAGGCACAGGTGTTTGAACTTCCTGCGCATCGACCTCAGAGCAAGTGGCCACCATCCCTGGATCATGCCCTCCTGGTTCAGACAAAGCTTTCAATGATCCAGGGGCGGCCGACTCGGACCCAGGCTTGATGTTCGCATCGCCTGGTGATCCAGCAGCGCGAGTAGCATCGGGCGAGACCCGACCAGCGGGCCCGACCTCGATCATCTGCCTATGGGCCTTTTCCTGGTCAGTCTGGGTTAGCTTTCTTTGCTAACCCGGAGTCTAACTTTCCGGACCAGGAAGATGATGAAGACTACCTGCTCGGCCCACGGGATGAATATGAAGCCATGGATGCAAGCGTTTACACTCCCCTCGTGGTGAGCGCGGCCGCTCGCACCTATGGGTTTCATGTTTGAATCTGTGGGCCGCTTGGGAGCGGCATGGCATTCTCCGCTGGCAGGCCACGAACCGGAGCTGCGTTCGTGTGAGAGGCATAAGACACACTAGCGCGCTCTGGGTCATCCGTATAAGATTCCACGGCTTAGCCGTGGAATCTTATACGGATGACCCAGAGCGCGCTAGTGTGTCTTATGCCTCTCACACGAACGCAGCTCCGGTTCGTGGCCTGCCAGCGGAGAATGCCATGCCGGCTCTCGCGGGCCCGTATGCATTCCCCTGGTAGTTGGGTACGTCTGTAGCCTCCTCCACGGCCGCAAATGCCATTGAAGATGATGAGGGCCCGCTGCTCGTCGGCAATTCGCAGGTGGCTCCTCGCTGTCAGACCAGAGCTCTCTGTGGATGAAACAGCCGCCAGTAACCCGCGGGCATGGTTACAGGCTAAGCCGTTGGCCACCTCGGCTCAATCGCTGCTGTATGCGGAGCATATCGTAGATATGTTCGCTGTGGCAGATTAGACCGAACTGTCGCCTCGCGAAGCCCCCCCCCCCCCCCACGTGCGAGGTTGCTAGACATTGCCGAGTCACTGGCAGTCTGTACACTCGGTATAGTCTAGCGCCCAGACCGAGCGCGGACGACCAGGCTGTGCTGGGTGAAGACATGCGGCCAGACTCTCGTGCTGACACGGGAGCACTGTGCTCTGGCGCTATGCACTCAGCAAATGCCGCACTGTGTGATACCGAAGAGAGTTCGCGAGCAGCAATCGATGCGCTGTCTCACGTCTCTCAATTGCTATCAGGGGTAGTAGCAGCCTCGGTTCACCAGCAGCCTAGTCCAGTGACAATGAGCCATCCAGGATGGTATCAACCTGGTGTTGGACTGTTTGACTAGGTCGGTGACCAAGTCACTGAGGACGAGGCGCACGTTTGCACTGGACAATTTGTGCCCATCCCAGGAGTTATTATTGCAAGCGCTGATGGCGGGCTCTGCTGTGTTTGGAGGTGAGGGTTGTCGGCACCTCCAAGAGACAGCGAACTTGGTCAACAATCAGAGGGCGCTGCGTGCACAATTTAAAGTGCTGCACAGAGAACACGTGCGTGTTCAGCCCTCACTTGCTCGTCAGCAGTACGCTCATCGGCCGGGTTCAGAAACCTCGCTGACCGTGCCAGCAATAGCGTGTTGCTGTACGTCAGCCAGCCAGGCAGCAGCCTGATGGCCATATAGAATTTTCGCTTACCACGGGTGCCACTCAGGTGTTGTCACACGTACCAGAGACACGCCGGCTTCTAATATTTATGTGCACCCTGCAAACCCTAGGTGTACCAGTGGGAGGTCGATTGACTTTCCATATTCAGGAGTGGGAGCGGTTAATTCAGGATCGCTTAGTCTTGGAATGGCTTTCGCTCGGAAACAGTCCAGAGTGGATAATAGGTCTGCCATTGCATCTGTCTCTGGTACCGGTCTGGACTCAAATTCCAAGAGATCCAGACAAGCGGTTGTGCGTAGAAGAGGAGATAGAATCTCTAATTCTAAAAGAAGCAATTCAATCGGTGCAAGATTGCCAGGGCTTCTATTCAACCGTGTTTCTTATGACAAAGAACACCGGAGGGTGGAGACCAATTCTCAACCTCAAACCTCTAAACAAATTTATAGACACACCAAGTTTCAAAATGGAAACAATAAAATCGGCGAAGGGGATATGGACAGCATCGATAGATCTGAAAGATGCTTATTTCCACACTCCCATTGCAAGGTGTTTTCGTCGTTTCCTGAGATTCGCTTTCCAGGGACGCCAATGGAAATTAAGTTATCCCATTTGGAATCTCGACGGCTCCAAGGGTCTTCACTCGAGTGGTCCTAGCTATCACAGCATACCTCCGCAGAAGAAATATAGCATTCCACACTTACATAGACGAGTGGTTGCTAAAAACACACAACCCAGAAAGCTCTCACAGATTTAAGCTGGATAATCAACTTTCAAAAATCAGAGCTGACTCCATCCCAGAAGTTTGTTTACCCAGGAGAGAGTGGAGAATCTCCTCTCGTGCATACAATTGGCTTGCAGCAGTCGTTATATTCTAGCTCGAGTCTATCTCAGTATGCTAGGTCTGATGGTTTCAATGGAACCAGTCATTCCTCAGGCGGCCTTACGCAGGTGGCCAATTCAGCTGTTTCTCCTGACTCAGTAGACGGAACCAAGTTGCCCAGTCTCTGTATGATGACATGGAAACTGATTTCTTGGTGCATGGATCATATGATCACCTTCAAAGCAGCTCATATTCCGGGAAGGCTGAATCTGCTAGCAGACTCATTGAGCCGAAGGATGAGTATTCTGCCTACGGAATGGCAACTAAATCAATGTGTGGCGGATCATCTGTTCAATCATTTGGGAAACCCAACATAGATTTATTCGCAATGAAGAAGAATGCGAAGATGACGACGTACGTTTCTCTGATTCCAGATCCAAGCGTCATCGCGATAGATGCGCTAGCTATCAGTTGGAAGGGAATGTATGCATACGCATACCGTCCAATGATCCTGATTCCAAGGATTCTCCAGAAAATCAAGCAGGAGGAAGACCAAGTGCTTCTGATCACCCCGAATTGGCCAAGCCAATCATGGTTTACGGATCTGCTGGACCTTCTGGTCTGCAATCCGGTTCCTCTGCCTCTGATGGACAATATTATCTTCCAGGGCAAGTCCCTTCACAACAATCTGTCAGTGTTTCAATTGACTGCATGGATGTTGTCAAAAAATCCACAATTAAGGAGGGCTTTTCTGAGCAAGCAGCCAATTTCATGGCCAGAGCCAGAAGGGGGTCAGCCTCCAGGGCATATAATTATAAAATCAACAGATTTGCAGAATGGTGCTCAAAGAGATCCAATGGATGCATCTATTCAGGTAGTAGCTGATTTTCTCTGTCACCTGTATAGTCTTAAGCCTAATTCTATTGCTGGATATAAATCAACATTAGTGACTGTTATCCCTTGCTTGGCAAAGAGGGAAGTGATGAAATATGTGTTCTAAATACTCTTATCAATGGTATGGGCAATCTTAGACTGAGAAATCCTCCTTAGACACCGTCATGGAGTCTTTCTCTGGTTCTTCAAGTTTTGAGTGATAAACACCTTGAACCATTTAGAGGTATTTCTATGAAATTATTGACACTTAAAACTGTATTTTTAACTGCGGCAGCCTCAGCCAAATGCAGGAGTGAACTTCATGCCTTGTCTGCTGAGCCTGACCGTTATATAGTTACAGGTGAAGGCCTTAAACTTCTACCGAGATTGAATTTCTTGGCTAAGAATCAATCTTTAAAATATCCGGGTCAACCTATAATTTTACCTGCTATCTCAGGTTTGGCGGACAGACCCATGCTCCCTATGGTTGTCATATATTGAACCCCATGGTAGGGTGTCAAGAGACACTGTTTCCAGATGGATAGTAGAAAGCATTCAATTCTGTCATAACACAGCCACTGGAAAACAAGTAGATAGAGCCAAGGCTCATAGCAGGGGGTGTGTGTGGAGCGCGCAATTATCTGATGCATAATTCTATTCCTGGTTGTGTTTTCAGACACAATTTCAGATGTTTTAAATCTCTTGAAAATTCAAAGAGCTAGTCTCTTCAAGAGTGAACTGGTTTTAAGACCTTGCCTCCCTCCCGCCAAATTTAATTTCAAATTCTGGCTTTTATCAAGAGTGTTAGGGAGGTAAGTATGTTCTCATGATGTGAAATAAGAAAATTTAACAAATTTCTTTTTCACGAGTGAGATGAGATACTTACCTCCCTAACAGGATCCTAGCCTTTCCACCACACAGAGGCCTGGTCCTTTGGTTATTTGAATAGTTGCTTCTATGTCAGCCAATATTAAATAACGGAAGTACCAGTATGCACATGCGCAGAGGTGAGGTCTGACATGTGCATGACTGTACATTCCACCTGCCCAGTAGGGCCGCCAAATTTTTTATAATTCTGAATATTATTGAATTTAGAGCCAATATACTAGTATATCAAGAGTGTTAGGGAGGTAAGTATGTCATCTCACTCGTGAAAAAGAAATTTGATAAATGTTCTTATTTTATAAGTTTGCACAATAACACCTATAAAATCTAGCATGGTACCCCATAGTTGATAGTTGGGAGTCCAGGGTGCCCTCTAATTTTAGCAGCAATGAGAAATATTTATTGTGAACACCAGATTTCAGAGTAAGTAGTCCTGTAGACCCCTAAAATCCAAGTGTCATGAGAAACACTGCTCATCAGTCGTCAGGCATAATAATATTTTTCAATCTTTGTCTGGCTGAAGTGTCCTTCATTAAAACATTTTGGGGTTTCTTATTCTGTGCTCTAGCTGGAATTGATTTGTAAAATATTTCTTAAAACATTCACTCCCACTGAGTGACATGTTTTGAAGTTGTATAAAAACCCTTTTTCTGCCACAGAGACATCGATAGACATCGCTGGCTTTAGAAAAACGATATTGTAAAATTGTTAATATATTAATACTAATTCACAGTACAAAGACTTGGTAATTGTCTTCAAAATTCGACAAAAGTATCAAATAACTTGAAAAATTAAAAAATTTACCAATGTTTATTATATGCATTTCAATGTATTATATGCTCTTACACAGAACACTAAACAATCCAGCAGACCAACTTGATGTTATTGGTGTCGGTGGTATCAATTTTGAAAACCAAATTGCTCGATTTTCATCAAGAGGAATGACAACGTGGGTATGTTATGATGTAATGCTTGTCTTGCGGGAATGTGTTTTTGAAAATTTGATCATACTACTACTGCAATTGTTCTGCTACTATGACTACTGCTAATGCTGCTGGTGCTACTACTACAACTACTGCTACTGCTGCTACTACTACTACAACAAAATATTGTATGCATTGACAAAACTATTATAACGTCACATATTCATCAATATTATAATAATAATAATTTTATAGTAGTTGTAATTGAAATTTAACATGTAAGTTATCTTAAAGAATTGGTTCTAATATTGCAGAATAAATTTATTAATATTATGACTTAAATGACATGTTTATTTCACAGGAATTGCCGAGTGGCTATGGGCGAGTGAAGCCCGACATTGTCACCTATGGTTCTGGTGTTCGGGGATCAGCTCTCAAGTAAGATAATGATTATATTTGCATCTTATGCAAATTTTATGTGTATTGAATCTCCTTGCTTAAAAGTATATCTCAAAATATTAGCTGATTATCCTTCTGCATTCTCAGAAAGCCAACATCTCTGGAGCTAAGTATAAAATCTCAATATGTTGAGTCTTATTATGGCATATTGTAGTTGTTCCCCTAATTAGACAAGGTACTGGTTAATATTCTATGCAATTCTGAAAAAATAAAGCTTATCATATAATATTTTTGTTCCAAATATCACAACAAATTACAATATAATATTCCATGCTACATTTTGTGGCTCTAGCATTACTCTTCATGTAAAGGATAGACATTCTTCCACCACTGTATCTATCATAGATAGGTATTACAAACATGGATCTCTCCTTGAGCATGTGACCAATTAAAAATGTAACATTTTTTCACAGCGGTGGTTGTCGATCCCTGTCCGGAACAAGTGTCGCATCTCCTGTTATTGCCGGTGCAGTTACCCTGCTATATAGCGCAGTCCTGGATCGTGTTCACACTATCAATCCAGCGAGCATGAAGCAAGCTCTCATGGCCTCAGCTCGACGTTTGCCTGATGCAAATATGTTTGAACAAGGCCATGGTAAACTGGACTTGTTAAAAGCTTATCAGGTGTTGCGCAGCTACAAACCACAAGCCAGGTGATCACGTATATATGTCAGACAATCCCAACATATCCATTATAGTATTCACTATTTATGGAAGCATTTTAGTTATAACCCTTACAAGTCTGATGTCAATATTCTCTCTTTTACTGCGTCAATATCAAAGAAACTGGTGTACATTTTTAAACAGTTTTGGTGGAAGATGTTGCTGTCTACAACAGCACCATCTCCCACCAAATTTGTTCAAAAATGAACACCAGTTCATCTGTTAATTTAAATTGAAAATTAAAAATTTTAACACTAGTGTGGTAATGGTTAATGTGTAATGATAATTCAGACATGATACTTTTTCACGCTAGCCTTATTTAATTTCGACAAGCAGGCCTTGTCAGAAATGTCATGATGACCTGCTGAGGCAGATTGATGTGCAGAAATCAATAAGTTAGTGTCAACTCTTTAATGGTCAGGATTTATCAAGAAATCAAAATCTTTGCTCAGTAAATTTTATTTGCAGGCAAAGAGAAGACTATTTTTTTTAATTTACCATTTGAATGACTGGCACTGTTAGCAAGCTGAGTACTGGTCATAAACTTTAAAAATAGCCTGCGCTTCTCCTGTAAATGGACGTTTCTAAGGACAATGGCAGAGGCAATTTTTTGGTCATCATGACTATTAAAGGGTTAAGCCTTTCATGACTACATTTTCTCATGTAAATGTTCCCTGGGGACTACGTTTTTTCCATAATTTTCGTAAATTTGACATATTTCAAAAGAATAAAGTTACTTTGAAATGCCTATTTATATCTAAAATCAACCTGTTCACTCAGGACTACACCGGCCATGCATTAGTAGTAGGATTTCTGATAGTTCTATGTACTATACTGTCGCCGTAATGTGGGTGGGGTCACTGGAATTCTGCATAATTGGACCCAGTGGGAGTGTACTTTCTTAAAATAACAGCTATGCATATACTTAATGACGTGATACATAGCAGAAATTAGGCTCATTATTGTGTGCGTCTTAACAGCTAAAGGGAGACAAATGCCTATCGCAAAATTTTGCTAGCAATGACATTTTTTCACTTCAAGAGATACTTACCTCCCTAATACTGTGATATTTCCCAAATATCGACTCACTCAATAACCCCAGATTAAAAAAGATAGGGCAGGTAGACAGGTGACAGTCAGCCGGATGCCGGCCCCAACCGTGCGCATGCGCAGACTGTCACTGCCTCTTTCTTGACATGCTTGTGTTTTTTATCCACTTGCTAAGTTTTGCTCAATTTTCCTATCTAAAGTTGTTTTAGAGTACTAGAGATAATGTCCGATCAGTTTAATTCATCTGAGGCCATGCCAGGACTGAGTTATCAGGTGAACTCTAGTACAATTATGTCTTAATTACGTCTTAATTACACGGTGTCACCTGTTTCCGTGACGTGGTATAGACGTTATAGGCACCCAGAAAACTGGTAACTTTATTATCTGGCACCATAAAATGCTAATATCTCTTTATGCTTGTGTACACAGGTTTCTGTAAGGAGGTTTGTACACATCTAAAGAGGTTTGTCTCCACTATTTCCCTATAAATGTTAGGAAAAAAGACTATGCCCAGCGTGATATAGGCTCCCATAAGAGAGAGGTTGTCATTCTGCCCTCTGGTCCCACCCTTCCCTTTAAATAAGTAAATGAGTGGTGATGTAGAGTGGTTGTCTGGTGGAGCTTCCAAGAGCTGAACGTGGTGGTATGCCTTCGCTAAAGACACAGGCACTCTAGTTATGCTTTATGGCACTGTAAAATATTTGAAAATATTTGTGATTATTTGCTGCCAATATTTTTTCAGTCATACTGTTTATCCGTATCATTATCATGAGCTATTACTGTGTTCACATTACTGTTTAGTGTACTCTTGTGTTAATACAATTCGTCTTACACCTGGATGTTGTTCGTCTGTTTCTTTTATGGAAATCAACATTATTATTATTAATATCCTCTTTGAGGCTGGTTGTTCATCTTTTTTCACCGTCCTGTTTAGGCCTATAGGTGATTTCTCTCTCCTTTATGAGTTATTTAATTTATTTAAAGTTTTAAAAGAAGCTTTAACTTATTGTTGTCGTCTTGTCCCTTTTTTTCAGACGCCTTCTTGTGTCAGTTGTAACCGCTCAATCAAGTCCAAGTTTGTCTCTCACTTGTGTGTGAAATGTTCACCTTGCCGTCCATTATTAAAATGTGATGTCTGTAAATAGTGGGGGGGGGAGGCGACATATTCTCTGAATTCTTGTTGTTACAAGCGAAGGATAAGGCTTCGGAGGAGAAGAGTGCGAAGAAGAGTGTAAGTGGCAAGGATAAGAGAAAGGCCTCTGTTTCTTCAGAAATGAAGACTTTCAGGTTGGAAATGATGGGGGATGATGAAAAAGACAATAAAGGATTTGGTACCAGAGTTGCTTCGCAGCATGCTCCCTGGGCCGAGTACTTTATAGTCTTCTTCATCTGCCCCCGAGCAGAAAATCCCCACCGCTAATTCTTGTGTCCGTTTTGGTCCGTGGTCCGAAAATGGTTCAGAATCAGTGGTGGCTTCAGTAGATCTTGGAAGGCCCGCCGCCTTGCCAATGGATCCTGAAGCAGGTCTATATGATCATGGCAGCAGGCTTGCCGCGCCATTAGATCTTGGACCGGGGACGCTGGACACAGGCTCGCGCCTAGAGTATTGGCGTCTGAAAGGTACCACCACCTCTTATGGTACCTTCCCTGGCCAGCCCTGGTTAGTGCTCTTTGCTAGCCCAGGCGCAGTTTATGATGTCCAGGACGAAGAGTATTTTCTGTTGGGTTAACCCGTTGAAGCGTGGACATGGAAACGGACGATTGTGCACCCTTCGCATAGAGCACGGACGATTTTTTTCCATGGAACTACTCCCGCAGGGGTAGCCTTCACGACTCAAAGGGTGGCCTGGGTTGGAGCGGATGACCGCCGTTTCCGTATGGTGGTGGCTGTTCCAGGCCATGGTGTGGTGGATTACACCCTGCACGCTTCCATGGCGCCGGCTCCTGCCTTTTCAGCCATGGCGCAAGACATGTCTGTTCTCTCTGGCCCGCATGTTTTCCATGGCCTGCCAGGAGTATCCATGGCTCCAGCCATGTTTACACCTGCGAGTTCAATGGAGGATGAAGGCCCGCGCCTTGTTGAGCACTCAGGTGGCCACAGAGGAGGACTGGTCTGACGCGTGCCAATGGCTGGTAAGTGTTAGGCCAGAGCTCTGTGTAGAACAGTCGGTAAGCCAGCGGGACCAGCACCCGTGGTTGGCTGGAAAGCCGGCTGTTATAGCTATGCCATCTCTGCCATTAGCAGAACATATAGTTGATATGTTCCCGGCGGCAGAAACGTCCATTAAGCCTAATGGACAGCTTGCTAAGGCCCCCTGTGAGGTGACGAGGCGGTGTCGTATTGTTGGTGGCCAATACCAGTCATACGGTACAGTGCCAAAGCCGAGCGCTGATGATCGCGCAGCGCTTGACGAGGACACGCGGCCAGGATCCCGTTCTGACATGGGAGCGCCGTGCTCGAGAGCCCTGCGCTCAGCAAAAACTGTGTTGCACGATGCAGAGAACTCGAGAGCGTCCATAGTGGCGCTCTCGCATGTCTCACAGCTGTTACAGGGTGTAGTAACAGTGTCTGCTCGTGCCAAGCAAGCCCTGTCTCAGTACAGAGAGCCATCCAGGATGGTATTAACCTGGCTCTGGACTGTATGACTAGGGCAGTGACTAGACGTGTCAGGGCGAGACGCACATTTGCACTAGATAATTTGTGTCCATTTGAGGATTTGTACAACAGGCTGCTGTGGACGCCTATGTCAGGTCCTGGTCTCCTTGGGGTTGAGAGATGTAGACACCTCCAGGAGACAGTCACTCTAGTCAATAATCATAGGGCGCTACGTGAGCAATTTGAGGTGCTTCGTAGGGAGCACGTTTGCAGCGCCCCCTGCTTCTACTTCAATATACTTACCTACTGGACCACTCTATGATATGTTTCCTAACATGTCTACCCTTCCAAATAAATCCCAATTCAAACAACAGACGTCAGGGACCCATACCTAGACGTGTCTAGAAACTCCCACGCCGATCACACTGACCAGTGCCGAGTTCAGACCAGCCATTTCACAAAATATTTGCATGAAACGTGCAGTGTTTTGTTTTGTCTACCAAAAAGTCACAGTTTTAGTGTTATTCAGGCTTATTTCCCTACAATTAGTCAAGGATGTCTGGTTCAGAGCTATCCCCGTTCTGCAAAGGTGATATTGTTCCATAATTATGTTGTTTTGGACATAAATATTACTGTTGGATGTTTGTCAATCTGTTATATTTTTTAGATTGCTGTTTTTAGTCATTTTTTCACGAGGACTCATTTGCTACTATTAGGACTCGTTTGATCCTTAGCGAGTACTCGCTGTTTCTGCGTCCGTAAATGACCAGGATTCATCATTCAAGATGGATGCCGGAGCGGAAATTGATTTATTTTGACAGCTGATTTGGGTAAATTTATCATTTTTCACACTGTCTTTTGTGTTTTTATGACCCTACTTCATATTAATCGCTATGTATCTTTTGGGTTCTCCGGTGAGGCGATTGCCTCAATATAACCGGGGAGTGAGCGAACCCTGTGGTAAATCACCGTTTTTAGCGGCGGTAGGTGCGCTTATGCTCATACCTGATGGTATGTATTTATTAGAGAAATTTGGTCAGATTTCTCAATTGCCTAGGCTCATATCGCATTGGTACATCACTTTGATGCGTTATGAATAAAATTTCTTGTGTTTATTTGAGTCTACTTCACAATAAGCACGGTTTTTATGAACAGTAATAATAAATTGTTGAAGTCTGCAATAATTATTTTTTATTCATTGGACTGTCATTAAATGATTTTCACACGTAATCATGGGGCTCAATAAAACAATGAATTTTTGGAGGATCCTATATTATTCATGCCCAAAAACCAGATTGCTCTGCTTCTGGTGTGTTTATTTCGTTCCATGCACCCCAGTATGGTAACGTTTTCTTGTTATTGAGGTGTGGTTAAAAAACTAATAATTTTCTTCTTCCCCTTGTATTTTTCAGAAGAAGAATTCACGGTGCAGTAATGGGAAGTGCAATAAGTATGTGAGCTCAATCTTTGAGGGTCACAAGTGTGCTACGTGTTCTGCCTGTGACAAGGATCAGAGGTGTGATGTGTGCCTGGCCTGGTCCGAATCGACATGGAAAGCCTTCCAGAGATCACGACATGAGCAGTCAGGTAAAGCGTCAATGTCTAAGAAAGACCTGGACGCAGCATTAGCCTCTGTTAGGGCTGAGATGGCTGGGTCATTTCAGTCGGTGCTAGATGAAACATCGGGACGGTTCATGAGTCAGATGGCATCGACTGCAGTGGCTCCGCCGTTGGTCTAGCAGGGTATGGACCCGTCGCTTGGCACCCATCCGGCCATGTCTGGACCTAGTGATATCCATAAAAGCTGCAGCCATAAGGGTCCATTAGTGGTTGGCTCTGCTCCGTTAGTGCCCTGTACCGGTTCTGCCAAGGCGAAACATTACTGGATCTGTGGATTGGAGCAGGGGTCTCTCATCCGCAGCGTGATCTCCTCGGAGACAGGCCAGGTTATAGATCACGATCTATCACCTGAGGAGGAGGACCAACTACTGCAGCTGCCCCAGTCGGGCCTCGTTGAGTGGATGGAGGTGGATGCCATGCGGCCTAAGGGGCCATATGGGGTCCATCCTCATCCGAGCCAGTCCACGCTGGTTCAACGGAGTCCAGTGCTGGAGCAGGCTGGGGTCAGTGACCAAGCCGCTTTTACTACCATGGTGTCTGGTATTCCATCAGCACCGGTACCAGAGGGTTTTTGTTTCATGCCTGATTTGCGGAGTCCACCCTCTCTGCAGATGGCTGGATCAGAGCATTCGGCTCCCGGTCGTGATCCTGGGTCTGGTGTTGGTCCTGACCAGATGGTTGCCAAGGAGGCCGTGACTTGGATGGCTGACATGAAGGGGGCAGACCTCATCCTTCTTCCATGTGGTCCTTTGGCAACGGAAACTGAATGGATGGAGGCCACAGACTTCATAAGAAATTCGTATGATTTTGGGCCGGATCCAGGAGTCAGTTTCCCTCTCGGGTATTAGTGCTTAGAGATGCAAACTGATGGAGATGCGTCAGTCGCGTATATCGTTTATTCCGTTGGATGTTAATACCACAGATATGGCAGTTATAGCTTCTTCAGCGCTCATTAGCGGAAAACTGGCTAAGATCCCTAGGCAGGTCCGTAAGTGTATCCGGGTACCATTAGATGACTTCCGAAGGCATGTCTCTGCGCCGCAGTTGTTGCTTGATGAGAGAGCAATTCTGGGCATAGAGCGTCCTCCTTTGGTGAAGGATGGCAAACCGGTTAAGGCCAAACTTGCTGTCCATCCCCTACGAGTGTATCCTTACGAGGAGGTCTCATATGTGGAGGAAGCGACGAGAGCAGCAACAGCTTCACGCTCACATTCTAATGCTTTCCTGCAGGGTGTTTTTGATGCAGGAAGAGACGGTAGTACTGTGCCAGCATCAGTGATTAAGGCATTGATGGACAGTCAACGGCTAGCCCAGGACCGTCTGGCTCGGGCTACTGCACGCTGTTTGTGTTTGAGGCGTCGTATGGTCCTTGACTATGCGCAGCCAAATCGGGACATCGAACGTTCACTGCTTGGAGCGGACGCTGTTTGTGTTTGAGGCGTCGTATGGTCCTTGACTATGCGCAGCCAAATCGGGACATTGAACGTTCACTGCTTGGAGCGGACATGAGAGGTCCCAAGCTCTTTGGGGGTGAAGTGTGGAGCACCCTTGAAGGTGTCGCAGACAGGTATGAAAGGCTGCGCCAGGTTGACTTGGCTCTAAAACAGGTATGCCCGAAGAAGGATGTTGTTACGCCCAAGGTTAAACAGCAATCTAAGGGTGTATTTGTGAGACCTGCTCCTACCTCCCACCTCAATCCGTGGTATGCTCAGCAGGCTAATTCCTCTGGTCAGGGGAAGAAGCGTGCCTGGGGTAAAGCGGGATTCCAGGCTCAATCGTTGGCATCCAAGGATGCCAAGGTTGATGGCTATGGAAGAGGGTGTGGCAGCGGTTCCGGGCCCAACCAGCATGGTGGCCAGGGTGGAGCTGCTGGCTCAGCCAAGAGAGGCTGTGGGTCCGGTAAGGGCTCTTACCGGGCCTGATGGCCTTTCGTTTCGAACCGCTCAGGTGTTTCTGGGAACAGTGGGTCATGTAGCGTTGATGTCCATCGGTCCTGTCTTAGAAAATGTTGAATGGACAGCGTGTCATCTTCTTCAGCCGCTCCAGTTAGGAGGTAGGATACAGTTGTTTTCACATCAATGGGCAGACGTGGTACGAGATTCTGTGGTTATTCATTAGATAACCAATGGGTATTCTCCGGAATGGTCCCAAAGCGGGCTGCTTCCACATGTTGTTACAGACCCCGTATGGACTCCAGTACCAGTGGTGTCTGATCGGTTTTAGCGATTCAAGAGGAGATAAATTCTCTTTGCGAAAAAGGCGCTGTGCAATCAGTGCAAGATCAGGCTTTTATTCAATCATGTTCCTGATAGCCAAGCACACCGGTGGGTGGAGACCAGTGCTAAACCTGAAGCCATTGAATCAATTTGTCCAGTCTCTAAAATTCAAAATGGAAACAACAAGGACTGTAATGGCGGGATTAGCGAAAGGTATGTGGACTGTCAATAGACCTGAAAGATGCCTACTTCCACATCCCAATAAAAGAGGAGTTTCACAAATATCTACGGTTTGCGTTCCAGGGCCGCATATGGCAATTCAAAGTCTTGCCTTTCAGTCTCACCACCGCTCCTCAGGTCTTCACGCGAGTGGTTCTTGCTATGACGACGCAACTCCGCAAGAAGGGTGTGGCTCATCATACATACATAGACGATTGGTTGATCAAGGCCAACGATCCCTGTGTTCTTCAAGGCAGCCTTCGAGTAGTCAGTCAATACAGGCCTCAGATTTGTAAATCTCGACCACCTATTAGATTAATACTATTAGTAGGCAAAGTTTATTCCACACTTTTGTCGTCAAAATGCGCTTAAAACAGTCTTGGCGTGATTAAATACCTTCCTTATAAATATATTCTAAGACCAAATTTATGTACCAAACAAGTACGGGAGAAAATGTGCATCAATTTTGTTATGCCGATCAACATTAAATGATCCAAATTAAATTATTACGAATGACAATATAGCCGGCTTCTTAAGTTGGCGAGCCAGCAGCTCGTTTGCGATGGGAGGCGGCGTGTTCTCGCGAGATATTATACGCTAACGGGAGTTTATCAAACGGGTACCCGTTATTCAGATAAGTATAATACTCAGTTCCTATCACACAATGTTAATATATAGAAATTCCCGAGTTCCGAGTCCCCGATTCCAGAATATTTATATTCGAGTACTCGCTCTAAAATAAACTCTTCAATTGGAGGCGAATCACGTGATTTGTATTTTTTCGCCACGCCATTTTATATCAAATTGTGGATTAATTTTGATGTAATAAATGACCTTTATTAAAGGATACGCAATATTTAGGCGCTCAAATCAAATAATTTCACTTCCCCAGTAATGTTTTGAGGTATACATTAAACATAGGCGTAGGCGTTGAGAATTTTTACGGGAGAAAATGTGTTGAATTTCCGTGGTATCAGTTTTAGAAGTTTTTTAGGAAAACCGTTAGCGCATAACTATTCAGAGAATGGGGAACGCGGGATAAGCGTGTGTGATTACAATAACAAATAGCGACCAAGTGAACAATCTTTATTCATCTAAAACTAATCATGAATCAATGCAAACAAATCAGTTATTTATTTAGTCTATTTAATCATTCACACATTCGGCTGATAGCCTGATGTTCCTTTCCATGATTGGTAACGCGAGCAGAGTTTCACAAGCGTGTGTCTTGACAAAAATTTCAACATGACGATTACACAATTATTTCACATCCACGATGATTTTGAATTATATAATCGCGATTAATTAAATAATCAAAAAATCATGCAACCCTACTGGATATTAAACTTTCAGAAATCAGAGCTGACTCCATCCCAGAAGTTTGTTTGCCTGGGAATGTTCTTCGATCTAGAGATATGGAATGTTTATCTTACTCAAGAGAAAGTAGAAATACTCATCTCAGTAATACAGTCAGTGTGCAACAGTCGTCCTGTACTGGCATGGATTTACTTGAGAATGCTGGGGTTGATGGTTTCTCTGGAACCAGCCATTCCACAAGCAGCCTTGCGCAGGCCGCCTATCCAGTTATTTCTCATGACACAGTGAACCCAGAGGACAGTTTCCCTGGACACAAGAGGTGTCAGTGTTGGAACCTCTTATTCACCACCTTCAATGGTGGATGAAGAGAGAGAATCTCCTGGCGGGTGTGATGCTCACCCCACCCTACCTTCAAATAACGATGTACACAGATGCATCAATGGAGGGATGGGGGAGGCTTGCCTGGAAGAAGCCACAGTATCAGGGCTTTGGAATCTGGATCATTCACAGAAACATATAAATCTACTGGACTTAGGAGCAGTAGTTCTGGGCTTGGAACATTTCTTAAAGAAAGTTCAGGGCAGGATTGTTCTAGTTCGATCAGACAACTCAACAGTAGTGACTTATATAAACCGCCAGGGTGGAACAAAGTCGCCCAGTCTTTGTATGATGACATGGAAATTGGTGTGCTGGTGTCTGGATCATATGATCACCTTGTAGGCAGTTCACATTCCAGGAAGGCTAAATCTGTTAGCAGACTCATTGAGCCGAAGGATGAGTGTTTTACCCACAGAATGGCAACTAAATCAATGTGTGGCGGATCGTCTGTTCGACCACTGGGGGAAACCCAACATAGATTTGTTCGCAACAAACAAGAATGCGAAGATGACGACGTACGTCTCCGATTCCAAATCCAAGCGTTTACGCAACAGATGCATTAGCTATCAGTTGGGAGGGAATGTATGCATACGCATTCCAACCAGCAATCCTGATTCCAAAAGTTCTTCAGAAAATCAGGCAGGAGGAGTGCCAAGTGCTTCTGATCAGCCCAAATTGGCCACGCCGATCATGGTTTACGGATCTGCTGGACTTGGTCTGCAATCCGGTTCCTCTGCCTCTGATGGACAATATTATTTTCCAGGGCAAGTCCCTTCACAACAACCCGTCAATGTTCCCATTGGCTGCGTGGATGTTGTCAAGGAATCTAAAGTTAAGGAGGGCTTTTCTGAGCAAGCAGCCATGTTTATGGCAAAAGCTAGTAGGGGGTCAACTTCCAGAGCATATAACTATAAAATCAATAGATTTGCAGAATGGTGCTTAAACAGAGATGTTAATCCAATGGATGCATCTATTCAAGTAGTAGTCGATTTCCTCTGTCACCTGTATGATGCATATAGCCTCAAGCCTAACTCTATTGCTAGCTACAAGTCAGCTTTGATGTCAGTTATCCTTTGCTTCGCTGATAGGGGAAGTGATGAAGTCCGTTCATTGAACACTAATAAAAGGCATGGGTAATTTAAGACCGAGAAATACACCAGCGATTCCGTCTTGGAGTTTATCTTTAGTACTTCAAGTGCTAGCAGATAAACCCTTTGAACCACTAAGTGGCGTTTCCATGAAAATGTTGATACTTAAATCTATTTCTAATTGCTGCGGCCTCTGCAAGACGGAGAAGTGAGATTCATGCTTTATCCGCTGAGGCAGACCGTTATGTGGTTATATGGGAAGGCCTTAGGCTTCTACCTAGGAAAAATTTCATGGCTAAGAACCAGTCTTTGAAATATCCAGGTCAACCAATTATTTTACCAGCTTTGACTAGGTTTGATCCTAATTCAAAAGCATGGTGTCCAGTCCACGCATTAAACTGGTACAAACAATGTACACAGGAATGGCGGATGGACCCATCTTCGTTATGGTTGTCTTATATTGAACCCCATGGCAGGGCGTCAAAAGACACTATATCTAGGTGGATTGTGGAATGTATTCAGTTTTGTCATAAATCCGCCTCCGGTAAGCAAGTTGACATGCGTGAGTCTAGACCCTAGCATTGGGAACTAGCAAATAGACGCCTTAAATATTACAACACACACAAGTTGACATGGCCAAGGCTCACAGTGTCCGGGGCGTAGTGACTTCACTGCCGGCCTATTTAATGGGGTCCCTGTGGATGACATGTCAGTTGCTCAGTGGCACTGTGAGTCAAGTTTTACAGACCATTATCTCCGTGACACCTCTAATCCTCTCGCCTTATCGATTTTGAAAAGATAATCAGGTGTACTTTTTTGATGAGGCTTCCTCATTGCTTGTATATATCACAATTAATTAATTTTGCCACAAATCCGCCACTGGTAAACAAGTTGATTTGGCCAAGGCTCACAGTGTCTGTGGCATAGTGGTGTCCACCGCCCTGTTTAACAGGGTGCCGGTGGATGACATTATGTCGGTAGCACAGTCGCACTGTGAGTCAAGTTTTACCGACCATTGCCTCCGTGACACCACTAATCCTCTTGCCTTATCGATATTCAAAAGATGATCAGGTGTATATATTGTAGATAAGTTGCACTTGCTGTCTTCAGATAGTACATTTTAATTGTGGAAACAGCCGCATATTCATGTATAATTTTTTCCTTCACTGATGTGGACTGGATGGATACAGCTTTCATGCATAAAGTCAGTACTGCCTTTTGTTGTTTTATAATTTATTGTCACGATGTAGTACCCTTATTTAACTAGAATATAATGGTACCTGTGTATTATGTGGTTCATTTATTGAGAGTATATGAAATGAAGTCTTTCGTCTCGTGTATGGGACATTGAGGTCATAGCGTCTCCTTCCCCAAAAGGAGGGGGGGGGGGGGGGGAGCGCATTTGACATACGGTCATTACTCTCGCCATCGGTTTTGTTATCCGATGTTCAAATCATTGCCTGATTGTGTGTGTCACACAATTTCAGATGTTAGTGCTTCATGCGCAAAAACGTGCAATGGATGAGCTGGTCTTTTGGCCTCGCCTCCCTCCCGCCAAATTCTCTTACGAATTCTGGCAATATCATAGTGTTAGGGAGGTAAGTATATCTCTTGAGGTGAAATAAAAGAAATCACGTGTTTCTGTTTTCACGAGAGAGTTGTTATACTTACCTCCCTAACACGGACCCGGCCTCTCCACCCCACAGAAGCTTGGTCTTCAGACTTTTAAGTTGCATGTGTCGGCCAATAGTTTAGCTGAGGCAGTGACAGGCTGTGCATGCGCGAGATTGGGGCCGGCATCTGGCTGACTGTCACCTGTCTACCTGCCCAATAAGGGCACCTATCTTTTTTAATCTGGGGTTATTGAGTGAAGGTCGATATTTGGGAAATATCACAGAGTGTTAGGGTGGTAAGTATAACAACTCTCTCGAGAAAAAAGAAATCCGTGATTTCGTTTATAGAGTGGAGGCCGTCCTCAGTTGTTGTTGTTCTGAGTGAGCCCGCCGGCTATTCCTGGTGTAGGCATGAGAGGGTTAAGATACCTACACACGACAAACATGGCGAGCATGGATAATGGACCTTTCCATTTTTAGCTATGCCCCGCCCATCATTAGCTAAGCTCCACCCACACCTCGCCGTGTTTGGATTGATCGATCCACGAATGCCCTAACTATCAATTTCCTGAAAACTATACTGGGAAGCTGTTGAATATTTTGTAACTAATTAGACTGGGTTTATTTATTAAATAGTAAAAGCAAACAATTTGTACAACAGCCCATAGACCATCATCAAATATGCGTTCGTGACGTACTTATCGACGTCGTTCTAATAATTTTAATCCTTGTTTTAATAAATAATCTCTAAGCCTTTTGTTTCAATATTCTTGAGGCCATAATCAGATACTAGGTTGAATTCAAGCAATGTTAACAAACCTGTTTACTTCCCAATTTTCAAACTATTTGTCTCATACCTTTATTTATTGAGAAGACCGGAGGGATTCAGTACTAGTAGGGTTGTCAGCTCAGTTAGTATGTACGTATATATGTTTGTGTTAGTGACGGCGTATATACATGTATAGCCAAACAAATATTTTAAGAACAATGGGTGAGTGTGACTAATAAAAAGAGTGTATTTTATTTTGTTTGCAAATATTTCTGTAATATCATGTGTGTTTGTTTTGTTTTCAGTTTAAGTCCAAGTTATATTGATCTAACAGAGTGCCCATACATGTGGCCTTACTGCTCACAGCCAATCTACTATGGAGGGATGCCAGTCATTGTTAATGTTAGTATGAATTATAAGAGTTTGAATTTAAGCGTTCTTACTTTCTATTAGTTCAGCTTTTAATAATGGATATTTACATATGTCTAATTATCCATTCTGAACACTGTGTCTAATCTCGTAACTCTAATCTGTAGATTCGTTCTACTTTGAAAATTCTGAAACCAATTTGATGGGGGGTTGGTGGTGGTAGAGGGTGAGAGTGTTGGAGGGGTGTTGCTGCCTATGCCAGTAGCAGCTCCCGGTCGAATTAGTTTCAAAATATTTAATGAATCTTTATTAAATTATAAATTCATCTACAATTTGTACACTTTAAAATGTTTAGTGATAAACTTTTCAAATTTTGTGAACGAGCTACACCATTTTGATTGAAACGTTGTAGCATAGAAGTTTAGATTCTGGGAATTCAGGTTTTACAGCATGACGAGGGGACAAAGCTTAGCTAGAAATGTGCGGAGGTTAGCTCGAGATGGATCCCTAAATTCCATGTTCATTTAATATTTTCAAGGGCAAGGCAAACTGTACTCATGTGTCTTGTATTAGGTAGAATAAATCTAACGGGTAATAATTATAGTAATTATAATTTAAACATATTTACGAACTCTAATTTTACAGGTTACAATTCTGAATGGCATGGGTGTCTCCGGCAAAATAGTTGATAAGGTAAGATACTTAAAGAAATTATTTTAAGAGATTTCGTTAACCTTATCTTTATATATAACCGAGCCAGTAATTCCAGTGGTATATTTTCAAAAATAATCTCTTGTCCTGTAAATCAATATTTACTGAGAAAAAAAATCAAAATTTTCTTGACCAATCAAAGGTTAAATGCTCTGTTCAGAAAGATGTGGTTTCTTTGTGTGTTTAGTGACACGATATATATCATTTCATATCAGTGTTTTTATGTAATGAGTAGGGAGAAACACTAATTATATTGAAATCTGACATGTAAAAATGGATTGGCTAAATATTTGGTTATTGATTAACCCTCTGCCCATGAAAGGGAGGAAGTCCATATACCTGAAAGGTCGGATTTCTGACCCTAGACATACCTATGGTTATAGGCTGACTTCATAAAAAGAATTAAGCATATACACATGGAGGCCGCGTTTCCATCGTTTTGGGTATATGTACTCTCTTACTGAGAGTGTAATAACAGCCTTTCATGCTTAAAGGGAATCTCATCTTATACTAACCATTCATGTGATAGAATTTGCCACCCATGATCCATCCCTGACATTTTAGCATTTTATCATGCGGACAATGAAAGATATTCAGGCTTTATTAGCTAAATGTTGATAAATTTCTACAGCCTATGATGGCTGTCATGATTTACTTTTCAACCAATCAGAAAAAACCCAGCGGGTCTACCTTGGTATATATGCTCAGTCATAGAGGTGCCAGCTATAATCTGGTAATGTGATATAAAAGCAATCAAAAAGGTAAGCTGTTGAATATTTTGAAACTAATTTGACTGGAAGTTGTTGCTGCCATAGGCAGCAACAACTTCCAGTCAAATTAGTTTTAAAATAGTCAACGAGATGCCTATTATATAATAAAGAAGGTAATACATTGGCACTTACATGACATCACGCACTACCGTTTGAGGAGACAAAATGGTGTCGATCACTGTTCAACATTGACACAATAATGCAAAGCAGATAATTGTGATACAGATATGGGAATATAACAGGAAATATATATGATATGGAATTTATAAACTATAATCTATCAGTGCAATAAAACATTTGAGATGAGATTAGCATCCCTTTAATATAATGTTAAAAATTAAATTCTTGGGGATGGTAATGTGAACTCGACCATAAACTCTGTGTGGGAGTGCCGACCACAGAAATAAATTCAGGGTTCAAAGGGTTAAGTTAAACACCTTTTTAACATGCTAGCAATTAATTCATGAATCAAATTTAGCTTAAAACATCTGTACATTTTCTATGCATTTGTAGACTTTTGAATCAATTTTAAACCATCTTTCTTTGACTCTTTAAACAGTCACACATGTGACATTGTTTAAAAGGAAATTTTAATAGATAATTGTGATTTTAATTTCTATTTTACTGCTTAAAGATTCAAAGAAAGATGGTTTAAAATTGATTCAAAAGCATGCATACATGTGTATAGAAAACTACTTTGATATCGATCTTAAGATGTTCTTCACATCTCACGTACTTGATATGTCAATCAAGCATGTTTCAACTGATACCACAATTCACCTTACCAGAGTATCCATCGATGATTTGACATCATATGACGTCATACTCAGCTAAGCGGTGTGTAGGATGTCATCATAATCATTACGTCATAAATGATTCTATTACGCCTGTCTTTAACTCTGAATAGTCCGACACATTGTAAGAATTGTATGTCTACTATTTAATAAACATGCTGTTGAATATTTTGAAACTAATTTGACTGAGTGCTGTTGCTGCCAGTCAGATTGGGAGTTCAGAGATGGATCGAGGTGTGGGTGGAGCTTAGCTATAGGTGGGTGGGGGCATAGGTAAAAATAAAGGTCCATTAAAAAATCCACCTGTTAGCTGACACCACAATTCTATAACATAGGCCGAACATGAAAGAGGCAAAGCTCTCACTGTATCCATATGAATTGCATGTCTTTTCTCATGAGATGTATCTATGTGAATTGCATGTCTTTTCTCATGAGATGTATCTATATGAATTGCATGTCTTTTCTCATGAGATGTATCTATGTGAATTGCATGTCTTTTCTCATGAGATGTATCTATATGAATTGCATGTCTTTTCTCATGAGATGTATCTATATGAATTGCATGTCTTTTCTCATGAGATGTATCTATATGAATTGCATGTCTTTTCTCATGAGATGTATCTATATGAATTGCATGTCTTTTCTCATGAGACATATCTATATGAATTGCATGTCTTTTCTCATAATATATAATTGATAAAAGAAGCATTTTGAGTGCTTTGACACTAGAGTAGTTAATGATATTGTGATATTCAGTTTTATCATATAAACACGCCTTCTAGCCTGTTCCATATTTTTCGATATGAGCACACGTGCCATATTCAACGGAGTATTTTCATTGGCTGTTGGGTGCACAACCCATTTAAATCGACCAATTAAAACTTTGATTGATGTGAGCGTGATGCGTAGGGATTACTACGCGGTACTGTTTTACTACGATTTGTTTACTATGATTTGTCATTCATGAAACGTCATCGGAAAAGGTCATCATTTGACAGTTTATCAGTCGGCAGCGAAGTAACGATTGATGGCCGTGGTTCTGCGATAGTCTTAGAAGAAAAGTGTAGTTTACGGCTGACATCGCCTGATTTTGTGTTTGTTGCTATATTTTGCGGCACATTCAGTGTCTGTTATCAAGTAGTGATGCGTCACAGCGGCGGTATCGATTTGATGAAAATCAACAATGAGAAATCAGATAAAAGTCACATCAGCAACTATTGGCAAATATTTCAAAATTACAGTTTATATGATAAATAAAATCTCAAACTCGGTCACTTTTCATATCACTATTATGAACCTCATTGAAAATTATCAATTTTGCACTCGCTAAAACTCGTGCAAATTGATAATTTTCAACTCGGTCCATAATAGTGATATGAAAAGTTCAGATTCTCTATATATCATTGGCTATAATAGTTAAAATTTGGCTACGTTTTGCTTAGCTTAGTTTTAAGTGTTGCTGGGTTAATTTATTGGCCAATACTTCCCAATAGTGAGGTGTCTACAAAAACAGAAACACGTTAGCTAGTACAATTTTTAGCATGATGTAAGAAATGTGCTGTTGAATATTGTGAACATAATTGAATGGGAAGACATTGCTTCCTTATGTCTTCCAAACCAATTATGTGTTCAAAATATTCAACAATACGTTTTATTTTGTTTCAAAAACAAGATAAATTATTCTGATCTGTACTGTAGCTGTGGTTAAACGACTTCAATTCCTGATTTCTGGCATTAACATACCGTAATTTCTCGACTAAAGGCCGCCCTCGAATATAGGACGCTGTCCCAAATTTAACCAAAATCCGCCCAAAAACCCCTTATAATCAAGTATAAGACGCTCTTAAATTTAGAAAAAACGTACCTTTAAAAAATCGAAAATTGGTATAAAAAATAATCATCACTCAGCGCTTTGTTTAATGCATGATTAAAATTATCATGGTGGAAGAGAAATTATTAAATAGGACCGCCTAAATATCGTGTATCTTCAATAAAGATTGTTTATTACATCAAAATCAATCTAATTTTGGCATAAAATGTCTCCTTGAAAACATACAACTCACATGATAGAAACAGATTGTAATGGCTCTTTTGCGTTTGGAGGTGCTGTGTGATCTTATGCGCTAACAGGAGTTGGTTATCTGGCTCTTTTGTGATTGGAGGCGCTGTGTAATCTTAAGCATTAACGGGAGTTGGTTCTAAAACGGGTATGGGAATATTCAGATGGTCACTAGTTGTAATGACTCTTTTGCATTTGGAGGCGCTGTGTGATCTTATGCGCTAACGGGAGTTGGTTATCTGGCTCTTTTGTGATTGGAGGCGCTGTGTAATCTTAAGCGTTAACGGGAGTTGGTTATAAAACGGGTATGAGAATATTCAGATGGTCACTAGTTGTAATGACTCTTTTGCATTTGGAGGCGCTGTGTGATCTTATGCGCCAACGGGAGTTGGTTATCTGGCTCTTGTGATTGGAGGCGCTGTGTAATCTTATGCGCTAACGGGAGTTGGTTATCAAACGGGTACGGGAACATTCAGTTCCTATTGCGCAATGATGATATATAGCAATTTCCGAGTCCAGAATATTTAGATCCGAGTACTCGCTCTAATTAGAATAAAGATCTTTTGCGATTGGAGGCGAATCACATGATTTATACATGTATCTTTTCTCGACGCCATTTTATGTCAAATTCTGGATTAATTTTGATGTAATAAGTGATATGTATTAAAGAATAAGCAATATTTAGGCGCCCCAATTTAATAATTTCACTTCCGCTTGGTGTTTTTTTAGTATACATTAAACATAGTCGTCAGGCGGCGCGAATTGTCTAGGGTAACATTTAGTTCAATTTCCGTGGTATAATCTGTGAATTTTTAAGAAAAATTTTGACCCAAAAATGTGCGGAAAGAATGTTCTCGATTATAGGACGCATCCCCCTTTCTAGTAGATGTATTTTGACAAAAAAAACTGCGTCCTTTAGTCGAATTTTTATGGTAATTAACCCTTTAGCCCTAGAGTTTGTTAAAAAAAAATTTACTCGTAGAAAATGTCCATTTGTAGACCAAGAGAAGACTATTTTTGACAATTTACCACTAGAAAGACTAGCTCGGTTATCGAGCCAGTCATTCCAGTGGTAAATTGTAAATAATTGTCTTCTCTTGATCTGCAAATGGACATTTATCATGACCACTGCGGAAACCATTTCTGGCTGATATGAGTGTTAAAGGGTTAACAAATACATCGTTGGTATTAAAGAATATTGTAGGTATGGCATTTGCCATTTCATATAAATAATTCAACAGCTCGGTTGTGTTTGTGCAAGCTCTTAGTGTCTCAATTTCAATGCATCCATTCAGGTAACTTAACCCCTTAGCACTCATATCAGCCAAAAACCGCTTCTGCAGTGGTCTTGAGAAATGTCTATTTGCAGACCAAGAAAAGACTATTTTTGGAAATTTACAACTGAAATGTCTGGCTCAATAACCGAGCCAGTTATTCCAGTCATAAATTTTCAAAAACAGTTTTCTCTTGGTCTGCAAATGAAAATAAAATTGAAATTTTTTTCTTGAACAAATTTGGGTGTTAAAGAGTTAATAAGGTAAAGCGATTGCTGGTTTAACCATCTTCTAATTGCTATTCTCAGCCCCTCTGGCAGCCCTATGCGCCACAGTTTGGACATCAGTTGGACATCGCTTTCTCCTATTCACCTACATTGTGGCCATGGTCTGGCTATCTGGCCGTCGCTATATCCGTCACGAAGGCAGCAGCAACATGGGAGGGTATAGCTGAAGGACGGGTTACTTTGACAGTTGAATCACCACCGGAGGTAATGCAGAGATAATCTTTTAACCCATAATCACTCTGATGTCAAAATTTATCATTTTCACATTAAATAAACATGTTGTTGTGTATTGAGACAGTAAAAGATAGAATATCAGTGCGCTAACGGTTAACACCTTTGATGTCTCTGAAGTGACTGATCTCTGACTAAATGAATTTAGTGCTGTAGTATTGACTACCGTAAAAATTTGACTAAAGGACAGTTTTTTTGTCAAAATACATCTACTAGAAAGGGGGGTGCGTCCTATAATCGAGAACATTCCTTCCACACATTTTTGGGTCAAAATTTTTCTTAAAAATTCACAGATTATACCACGGAAATTGAACTAAATATTACCCTAGACAATTCGCGCCGCCTGACGACTATGTTTAATGTATACTAAAAAAACACCAAGCGGAAGTGAAATGATTAAATTGGGGCGCCTAAATACTGCTTATTCTTTAATACATATCACTTATTACATCAAAATTAATCCAGAATTTGACATAAAATGGCGTCGAGAAAAGATACGTGTATAAATCACGTGATTCGCCTCCAATCGCAAAAGATCTTTATTCTAATTAGAGCGAGTACTCGGATCTAAATATTCTGGACTCGGAAATTGCTATATATCATCATTGCGCGATAGGAAGTGAATGTTCCCGTACCCATTTGATAACCAACTCCCGTTAGCGCATAAGATCACACAGCGCCTCCAAATGCAAAAGAGCCATTACAATCTGTTTCTATCAAGCGATTTGTATGTTTTCAAGGAGACACTTTATGCCAAAATTAGATTGATTTTGATGTAATAAACAATCTTTATTGAAGATACATAATATTTAGGCGATTTTGGTCAAATTTGGGACAGCGTCCTATATTCGAGGGCGGCCTTCAGTCGAGAAATTACGGTATGCGGTTTCAAGATTCTTTGACAGAAGATGGTGGGTTTTGAAACTGTTGATGACCACCTTTCACAAAACTTTCTTCAAGACTGCTGAATTAGTCGAAACAGATTGGTGTAAACTTTAGAGCACTTTAGGGAAAACTGGGTGCCATTCAAGTTTGATTCTTAATGTTCTCATGAAATAAAAAAAGACATGAATCTTAAATAAATTCCTTTTGAAACTAACTATATGTATCATTTTTAAGCCTACTGCAGTATAGATTTGAACTACAATTTATAGATGCTCAACATAGGCAAATAGATTGACAAAGTAAGCACATGTTTGCTGTTAAATGTTGCGCTGATGAATGACACACCTCGACACATGTTATCTAAAATTCTGCGTGCACCTCTAGATAGTCCTTTAACTCTTCAGATATAAGTGCCTCAATGAAGGAATACAGTCTTACCTATGCCCCGCCCATCTCTAGTGTTTCCCGTGTCCGCATCAATCGATCACTGGACCTTGAATCTCAATTTCCAGAAAACAATACAGGTAACCTGTTGAATATTTTGAAACTAATTTGACTAGGTGTTGTTGCTCAGTCAAATTAGTTTAAAAATATTCAACAGAAAGTTTTTTAAATAGTAGACATAGAATTTGTACAACAACGCTTGGTCCGTAATAAATTAAGCGTTCGTAACGAACTTAACCATGTCAGTCATGATGTAATTGATTATGACATGATCCTACATGTCACGTAGTTGATTATGACATCATATGATTGCTGGATAAACTAGAATCCTACATTCCAAGACTGTGAAGGAAATGGATTGATATCTTGAAACTAATTTCGACTGAAATCTGTTGTTATATACATGTAAAGATGAAATTGTTAATCTGAAATTCTCGCTTATTTCTTAAATAATAAATTCAGATACATCTGTCATAGTTTGCTACTAAACACTAGTATTTATTAACCCTTTAATGGTCAAGTTGTCCACAACCAGCCTTTGTAGTGGTCTTGAGTAATGTCCATTTGCAAACCAAAAGGGTGATTTTTGAAAATTTCCTACTGGAATGACTAATTGAATAACCGCCATTCATTCCAGTCGTAAAAATTTCTTAAAATCTTCTCTTGGCCTGCAATGGAGAAATCCAGTTTTAGCTATGCCCTGCCCATCTCTAGTTAAGCTCCACCCACAGTTTATCCGTGTTGGGATCAATAATCCCTGACTATCAATTTCCAGAAAACTATACAGGAAAGCTGTTGAATATTTTGAAACTAATTTGACTGAATGCTGTTGCTGCCGTATGCAGCAACAGCACCCAGTCAATTTAGTTTCAAAATATTCAACAGCAAGATTATTAAATAGTAAAGACATACCATTCATACAATAACACTTAATCCATCATCAATTGAGCGTTCGTGACGAACTTAGCTGCGTCATACATTCGTAATTGATTATGATGTCATCCTACACATCACGAAGTTGATTATGACATCATATGATTGATGGATAAACTGGAATCCTCCACGATGTTCAAAATATTCCACTGAACATTTCTAACTAATATATTTCTTTGTTTGTGTTTTGGAAACATGTTCACTTATTTCTGGGCTGAACTGTACTGAACCATTTCAATGCTGCAAACCCGAGTTAACAAATTCGTTACAGTGTAGTAAACATTCCATTGAATTATTTTGAATTTGAGCAATTGTTATTCTCAAAATATTTCAATAGTTTACCTTTGATTAGTTTATACCCTTTAGTGGTCAAATTTGGTCACGTTAATTTTAATATTTCCTTATGGAATGTCTATTTGCAGGCCAAGAGAAGATTATTTTTGGAAAGTTACCACTGGAATGATGGCTCGGTTATCGAGCAAGTCATTCCATTGATAAATTTTCAAAAATATTTTCCTCTTGGCCTGCAAATGACCATTCCTCCAGACCACTGCACAGGCCGGTGTTGGCCGGCTTGACCATTAAAGGGTTAAGTTGATGTCAGGAATAAATGAGTTACTTACATGTATTTGACTCTTACTTTGGTTTTAACAGGAAGGTGAAACTGAGCCGAGGCTGTCTAAAGTTAAACTACCCGTTCGAGCTAAAATCATTCCCACACCACCAAAAAGGTATTTCTTGTCTTTGATGTACATTCCTATGGTGAGTGTATGTCTTTGTATACATATGTGTGCTAGTAAACGGGAATTCTTTGTATGGTTCCACTGTCTTTAGCATATATAAATGAAATTATTGCCATTTTCTTATTATTTTGCAATTTCGCTACAATAATGTCAGTATTGTAATAGAATTTATTTTACATATATACAGTATATATATTAGAATATTTCAATCTTCGTCCATTCCTGTCTTGTATACATGTCTCTTATTACTTCATGTATATTTTGATGCTATTAATATCATTTAGTTGTTTTCTACGTTTCTATTTCAGTAAGCGTGTACTCTGGGACCAATACCATAATCTGCGCTATCCTCCAGGCTACTTCCCACGAGACAACCTCCGCATGAAAAATGACCCACTGGACTGGTCAGTTGCATGTTGGTTTTATTATTAATGTTATAAATCATTTTACTTGTTGTACAAAATTGATTTTGGTAATATTTGCTGAATTGTTTCTGGCTGCATCATAGGCTGTTTAACCCTTTAACACTCAAGTCACCCAAAAACAGCTTCTGGAGTGGTTCTCAGAAATGTCCATTTGCAGACCAAGAGAGATGTATTTTTAAAAATATGCCACTGCGATGAGCCTGTCATTCCAGTGGTAAATTCTAAAAAATAGTCAACTTTTGGCCTGCAAATGGACATTTTCTATGAGAAAATTGGATCTTTCTTGAATAAATTTGATGGTTCAAGAGTTAATTGTCAAGATTGATCAAGAGACAATCAGCATTTTTTCAAATGCCCATTTCAGGCTTTATTATATATAATTTCTGCATGACAAGTTCTCTCAAAAGCAGGCCTGTCCAAATTGAAAATGTGCGTAACCCATTTTGGTATTAAGCAAATTTGTAACCGATGTTGTTTTGTGTAAACATTTTGGATACACATTAAAGAAATTGTGGAAACGGAAAAAGTCTGATTGTCTCCGAGAAAGATTTGCATAACCTTTGCGCGAACGAAAAATGTGTTACGTCAATTTACACATGCCTGATTAGGGTTTCGATAATGTTTACCATGGATAGGGTTATGTAGTAATGGCTGCTATAGACATGTTG
The DNA here is from genome assembly GCA_034401795.1 of Chaetoderma sp. LZ-2023a. Taxonomy (NCBI): domain Eukaryota; kingdom Metazoa; phylum Mollusca; class Caudofoveata; order Chaetodermatida; family Chaetodermatidae; genus Chaetoderma; species Chaetoderma sp. LZ-2023a. The sequence continues at coordinate 42,976,615 of CM067367.1, forward strand.
GAGTGGGGGTAGATTTTGTGAGTGTGTCATATAGTTTTAGATGTTTCATCCTGTTTTCCTGTGTGTTTTAGGAATGGTGATCACATCCACACAAACTTTAAGGACATGTATCAACATCTGAGGAGTAGCGGTTTTTATGTCGAAGTTTTAGGTGAGTGTATTTTGTGACTATCAAGAATGGAGGCATCTGGTCTGTCACTCGAGTATCTGAGATCATGATCAATTCATCCACCTGTTAGGTGATATCACAACTCTGACATGAAAATCAAAAGGCATGTCATGAAGTATACCAATTTGTTGATGTATCTGTTGAATATTTAGAAACTAATTTGCCTAGAGTCTGTTGCTGCCATGTGCAGCAGCAGCCTCCAGTCAAATTAGTTTCAAAATATTCAACATCTTGTATAGTTATCTTTCAACATTTCAATTAGATTGATTTCAACACACGTAAAAAGTTGGTGAAGCTTAGCTAGAAATGGATGAGACAGCTAGAAATGTATCCCTCTATTATAATGGGGTCTATGGCGCTGATTTGACTGAGAATTGTAAAGTGAAACCAATTTAACTTGAATCCATAGCAGCAACAATTTCCAGGCAAATTAATTTCAAAATGTTCTAACGCTTAACTAAATTCTTGCCTTGAAGTGAGTGCTGTCATTTCAGGGATGAAAGTTTTAAGCAGTACAAAATGAATGGCTGGTAAGTACTATGTTTTAATGGCTCCACGTTAAAATATATAGAAAAGAAGAGAATTAGTGTTAGGAGATGCTTAATGGTAGAATTGATCACATTTCCCGCTTGCGTACAGTATAGCTGAGAAATCAGTTAATGGTATCCAAAAAAAGAAGCACACAACCTAAAGAATGTTCTATTGAATGTTTTGAACATAATTGGATTGGAAGGCATTGCTGCATTCCAATCCAATTATGCTCCAAATATTCAACAATAAGTTTTATTTTGCTTTGGAGATGTGTTGACTTATTTCTAAGCTGTATTGTACTGTAATTTAAGAGATTAATGGATTCAGTATTTATCGATGCTATTTAATTATTTATGTTTTGTAGGGTCACCATTCACATGCTTTGATGCTAGTCATTATGGTAAGTAGGAATTCACCTTTCCAGAGTACTCACCCATCATATGACATCATAATGAACCTCATGAAGTGTACAATGACATCATAATGAATGACGTCGATAAGTACGTCACGAAGGCATATTTGAAGACGGTCTATGCGTTGTTGTACAAATTGTTTGCTTTTACTATTTAATAAATATTCTGTTGAATATTTTGAAACTAATTTGACTGGGCGCTGTTGCTGCCATAGGCAGCAACAGCACCCAGTCATATTAGTTACAAAATATTCAACAGCTTCCCTGTATAGTTTTCAGGAAATTGATAGCTAGGGCAATCGGGGATCGATCAATCCCAACACGGCGAGGTGTGGGTGGAGTTTAGCTAGTGATGGACGGGGCATAGCTAAAAATGGAAAGCATGCATGCATGCACACACACACACACGCACGCACGCACGCACGCACATACTCATGCCGGCTATTGCCCTTGATACATCTATCCAGCTAAGGGTCGCTACATGTGGATCAATAGTCCAGATGTAAAAAATTGTGGAGAAGATTGTGGAATGATTTAATGTCTGCTTTAACATTTGTAGTGCAATATAAGCTGTTCTTATTTTAAGGCTTTCATGATGAAGCCAGCCAAAACCACCCTCTGTAGTTGTCTTGGAGAATGTCCATTTGCAGGCCATGAGAAGACTATTTTTGAAAATTTACCGCTGGAATGACTGGCTCGATAACCAAGCCAGTCATTCCAGTGTTAAATTTTCAAAAATAGTCTTCTCTTGGGCTGCAACTGGACATTCTATAAGTAAATATTTTAATTTTGTTTTATAAACAACTTTAGTCATTAAAGGATTAAGCCGTAGACATTAGGATAGGACCAGCATTGACACTAATGCCAGTGCTTTGTCCATGTACAGTGTGTCATTGATATTTACTGGCCAGTGATGGTGGTATGGCTTAGCTGACAAGTGGTCAGTTCTTTTCTTTCTTGGTTGTCACTGGCTTATCCAAGTTGTTGAACGTCAGCCAATAGAAAACTCAGTACTGAGTATTCAGCATTTCTGTGTGTAATACTACTTCCTGTTTTAGAGAACAATGATTCAATGAATATCAGTTATCATAATAAGAATAAGTTATCATAAACAGAACTGAATCTAAGAATCTAACAGTTCTGTTGTCTCGCGGTTAAGAGTAAAATTATATCTTCTTACTCTAATTACTTGTTAGTGGTTTTTTAGATTTATATGTCAATAATATGTGTTCAAAACTATTTCAGGAACATTGCTACTTGTTGATCCTGAAGAAGAGTATTTCTCTGAAGAAGTGACGAAATTAAATCGTGACATCGATGCTGGTTTATCGATAGTCATTTTTGCTGACTGGTACAATGTATCGGTGATGAAGAAGGTGAAATTTTATGATGAAAACACACGGTGAGTTGGCACGCACTAGTCTACTTACCACAGAAAAATGAATTCTGAGATATGTACATAGTCAAACTTGCTCACGAGACCACATATATCTGCCTTTTGGAGCCAGGAAAATAACAATTTTGGATTCCAACCGTCATATCCTATAAATTGCTCACTTGTGTTAACTCTTTAACCTTCAAATTTGTTCCAGAAAATAGAAATTTTCTCATAGAAAATGTTCATTTAGAGCCGAAAATAAGAATATTTCTGAAAATTTAACTCTGTCCAAGTGACTGCCTCGGTTATCGAACCAGTCATTCCAGTTGTAGATTTAAAAAATAGTCTTGTCTGCAAATTAATGTTTTAGGACCACTGCAGAATCGTTTTTTGACTGACTTTAGTGTTAAAGGGTTAAGAGTTATCCTCTCTATAGTGACTAGTTGTTTGGGCTCCATAAGTTGGGCTCCAATTCCACTTTGGTAGCAATTGTTTCCTGTCTAATTAACTTCAAAGTATTAAAGAAAAATATCACTTTGGTGTATATTGTCTCTAGTATTGAGAGATTTTAGCTATTAGTTATCTGCTTTTTGTTTTGAAAAAAGTTTTAATGAAAATTATTTCTGCTTTCAGTTGACTTATTATGTATTTGTTAGTGACAGAGTTAAGTAAATAACCTTAACCATTATCATCATTTTCCACTGAAAGATAGTCATGGTATCACTTACTGTGACAATAATGCACACACTGAGTGTTAGTAACACTGTCATCATCCAATACCTTTACTGCCCAATCAAGCTTACACTATGATAGTCATCTGTCTACATTTGTATACCTGTCATCATTTAAGCTTTTCCTTACTTTGTTATTTTAAAAAGAAATTATGTTATTTTGAGTGTGCTTGTTTTCTGTTTTCAGACAATGGTGGATGCCTGATACGGGCGGTGCAAACATCCCTGCCATCAATGATCTCCTAACACCATTAAATATGGCATTCAGGTAATAAATGCACTATTTGAAAACAACAACAACAACAACACCAACAATAGTATCAGCAACAAACAATAGTATCAGCAACAGCATGAATCACAGCAGTAGATCCAAGAATAATAACAAGGGCAATCAGAGATTGCTGAACTTCGCCCTCTCGTTTTATCACATTGTAAAAAGGGTTCAGCCTGTCCAAATTTTTTTGTTTTCCAGTTTTTTTTGGATCACACTCAACGATATCACAATAGGAGTAGTGATGGCAGCAACAACAACAATAAAAGCAGACGTAGTAATAACAGCAATAAGCAGCAGCAACAACACTGATATGTTAGACAAATAAACCTTTTCAGAGCCATAACATTTGCATATCACATTGATTAACAATAGTGTATTTAAAGTTACTTACTCTAATTAATGAACCTTTCAAAATTTATCCATCCATCATATGACATCATAATTAACTATGTGATGTGAAGATAATGTCATAATCATGACGTCATGAATGACTCAATATAGTCCATCTTTAAGCACTTAATAGTACGACACGTTCAAATTGTATGTCCTTACCATTTAACAAACATTCTGTTGAATATTTTGAAACTAATTTGACTGTACGCTGTTGCGGCCAGTCAAATTAATTTCAAAATATTTAACACCTTACCTGAGTGTATAGTTTTCTGGACATTGATAGACAGAGTTTAGAGATCGATGGATCCCAATACGCGAGGTGTGGGTGGAGCTGAGCTTTTTACAACTCTAATGGTCAAATCAGCCAGTAACAGCTTATATAGTGTCCTTGCGAAATGTCCATTTGCAAGCCCAGAGAAGACTATTTTTTTAAAATTACAACTGGAGTGCCTGGCTCGGTAAATGTGCCGGTCATTCCAGTGTTAAATTTTTTTTAAATAGTCTTCTCTTGGTCTGTATATGGACATTACTTAAGACCACTGCAGAGGCTGTTTTGGAATGATTGGCGAATAAATGATTAAAACATACAATGTAATAAATGCTTATGTTTTTCAGTGGTCAAGTATTTGAGGGTGACTTTACCTTGGCTGACCATGACAGTAAGTATTTCAGCTTGCTATATTGCATTGGGTCTGCATCTATGTCGCAAACCTAACAATAATTTTCATATTATATATGAAAGTGAAGATTTTAATGAACCGAACCAGTTCAAGATATGCATGTCCGAACCATGAACTGGTTGACAAACCCTATTAATATGCTAATGGATGTGATAAATTACTCCTAACAGAAAATAACATTTAAAGTTAGGTGGCCAGCTAAGTTCCATTCATGGTCATATGGGTAAATCACACTTAGAGGCCATTCAGAGATTGCTTGTCTATTAAGTTATGTATGATTCACGAACCACACAAATCTCATGCAAGCGAACCGAACCATAGTTTGTCTTTCACTGATTTGCGAGTTTCCGAACGAATAAATGTTTGTTACAGTCCTAATATACTCTACGCATGTTTGTATCGATTTGAAACTCAAACCCAAATTTTCAGAATCTAAATTTTATGGCAACTATATACATGAGTAAAGAGCTGAATATTTTGAAACTAATTTGATGGGTTGGTGCGCTGTTGCTGCCGATGGCCGATTATAGATAGACTTACCTGTATTTCATTAATCTGTTAATCCTCAAATGTATTCCAAGAAAATTTTAATTTTCTCGGAGAAAGTATGCATAATTTGCAGGCCAAGAGATTTTTTGTGAAAGTTTAGCGCTGTACTAATTGGTTCGGGTATCAAGCCAGTTATTCCAGTGATAAATTTAAAAATAATAGTCTTCTCTTGTACTGCAAATGGATATTTCTCAAGACTACTGCAGAAGCGGTTTTGGCCAGCTTGAGTGTTAATGAGTTAAAAGTTATTACTAATACTGAAAATCTTGCATATATCATAATTTGTAAACTTATATTTTTGCTTATGGTCATCTAGTTGACGAAAAACATTTTGGTATTTTAGTGTACTATGCATCTGGGACGAGTATTGCCAAGTTTCCTGAGGATGGCACAATCATTACCCAGCAGCTCAAGGACCAAGGTAAAACTCTGATGCTACCCTTGTCAAAGTCGAATGCAACCCTTATCATCCCATGTAGACAACATCCACCATGTGGATCTTGATAATTAAATGCACCCACTACAACAATCCATCTCATTCAGTATAAAAAGTGTTAATAGCTGTCCAAGGGAGATAACTGGCGCCATTGGAACTTCCTGAATTCATGTAAAAACAACTGAAAAGATTTTTACGGATGTAAGGAATAATCTGTTTAATATTTTAAAACTGATGGGACTGGAACTGTTCCTCCATTCGAATGAACCTTTCCAGTTTTAGCTATGCCCCGCCCATCTCTAGCTAAGTTCCACCGATACCTCGATCATGTTGGGATCGATCTATCCCTGAACGTCGTGACTATCAATTTCCAGAAAACTACACGTTAGCTGTTAAATATTTTGAGACTAATTTGACTGGGTGCCCAGTCAAATTAGTTTCAAATTATTCAACGGAATGTTTATTAAAATTCATACAACGTCTCAGACTATTAAGCGTTAAAGACAGATGTGTATGACGTCATATAGTGGATGGATAAACTTGGAAAGGGCCATTAGTTTCACATGTGTTGTATGGCTGCAGTAGTTTGAAAACATCCTGTAGCTGTCCTAGTGTACCCAGTCCTGCCATTTTCAGATCGGTAATAGATTTATGCAGTGACATCCTATACAGGCTTTGTAGGTGTTGCCTCTGAGTACAACAAATTCCAAGGCTGTGCAGTCGTGTCTTGTGGCATTTGCAGACCATGGCCAAACTTAGACATTGCTGCTGGGCCACCTTCACTGACAGTGGGACCGTATCACGGTATTGCACATGTTGGTTAATGCGCCATTGGAGATTATGCTGTCTCACCAGCGATGGTTGGGTGAGAGTACAGAGGTGCTTGTGGTCGTACCTGTCAACCGTATCTAGGATTGCCATTGGAGCTTCCTGGCTATTACAGCCAAGGATTTACTTTACATCCATTCCTCTCTACCATGCAACGAGATGTCGTTATTGCTTTCTTCACTTGTCGCTGATAGGTATGCTGGTGTAAACTGTCTGCTTCATTCATGAAGCGATCTCATTCCTGTGCTGTTCTGCAGCTATAAGAAGATAATCTAGAACTATGATGTCTACGTTGTCAAATCTACATTGTTTGCATATTCCATCTCGAGTGATGGGGAGGTGTTGCGTGAAGGCAGACTTTATTATGGGTGGGATTGGTTTAGAGATGCTATCACTTGCATACTTAACGCCTCTTGTGTCGACTTAGCCCGTTAATGGTCAATCTGATAAAAAATGGACTATGCAGTGGTCAAATGATTGTTCATTTTCAGGCCGAGAGAAAAGTATTTTTGACAATTTGCCACTGGAATGACTGGCTCGGTAACCGAACCAGCCATTTCAGTGGTAAATTTTCAAAAATACTCTTCTCTCAGCCTGCAAATGGACACTGGCTAAGCGCAAACTTGAATTTTATTTATCATTAACGAACAGCCTCTGCTGTGGTCATGAAAAATACCCATTTTCAGGCCAACAGAAGGCAATTTCTTTGTAAATTTGCAAAAAAAAATAGTCTTATAATTTTCTTGGAAAATCTTGACCATTATTTGATATAAGTAGCCCTTTGATCGCTTTGAGACGCTGTTGACACAAGAGTGGTTAAACAGTTCATTGCTGAACCTGATCCAGATGCATGCCCATTTCTAAGAATTGTTGTGATGCTATATCTATTAACACACGTACCAGTAAAGTACTACATCGTATTGTAAAATACATTGGTTCATATAGTTCATAACACGTGAATGGTCAAAGTCCACTAATGATTGCTTCACTGGTAGCCTTGAGAAATGGCCATTTGAAGACCCAAGATAAAAATAGAAACCATATCACTAGAACCACTAGCTCTATTACTGAGCCAATCATGCCAGTGATACAATTTCTAAAATCCTCTTCTATTGGTCTGCAAATAAATATTCCATGGCAAGGTTTCTACTTTCTTGACTAAGTTTTCCCAATATTGAATTAAAATATTGAGACCTCATCTTTATCTCCCTTGTATATAAAAACATTTCTATTAAATTGTTTTTGAATATGACATCTGAATTGATGATTCCCCTACAGGTCATGAGGTGCTGAAAGGCGAGATAGTTACTGCAGATTCTATACCCATACTAGGATTGTACCAGACAGTCTCAAAGACAACAGGTGGTCGTGTCGTTCTCTATGGCGATTCAAACTGCCTTGATAACAGCCATTTACAGAAAGGTGAGTGTCATTACTGATTCTGCAGCCAGTGTGAAGAATTCAGATCTTGCAATGCCAACTGTCAATTATTCACTCATTAATGGTCAAGATGGGTTAAGAAAATCTAAATTATTGTTTGATGAATGTTCATTTGCAAGCAAAGAGAATAATTTACCACTGAATGACTGCCATGATTATCGAGCCAGTCATTCCAGTGCTACATTTCGAAAACTTGTCTCTTAGCCAGCACTTAGATGTTTTTCAAGACCACTGCATTTAGAGGGCAGTTTGTGCCGGCATGGCCATTACAGATGTAATATGACAGCAAGAATGTTTTACTGACTTGCATCACAATATATTGTTAATATGAAAAGATATAGGTGGCAAACAACTTGCACAGAAGCTTTGTTATCCCTATAGCGAGCGTAGCATAAGGTCGGATAATTTCCATATTGGCTGTTGAGGCAGCATACTTTGTGATTGTATCATTTTGCTTAAGTTAGCTTTGATGTGATGTACAATTACTAGTTTTATTGTCAAGCTCTAACTGAAGTGGAGGAGGACTCGACTTATTGATCCGAATGGCTTCCGGTGCCTGATCTGAGGATTATGACTAAAGATGTACAGTCACAGACATTTAGTTTTTGGCTGCCGGTAACAGCTCAATAAACCATCATGCCCCTTAGTCATTTAGTTAGTTAGTCAGTCAGTCACAAATGCTTATTCCGGGCTGTGGTTTCAGGAGTTTTTGGGACACGGTAATTAAACTTGAGGAAGAGGTTGCCCATGGGGTCCTGGATAGGGCAATGGTCAAGGCCATGGTGACCAGATTAAGAGGATTATTTTAAAAACTATTCAGACAGGAGTTCTCAAAATAATTGTTTCTACTTAAGTGAACTTCACCAGAGTTACCTGGACAGTTGTTCATGGGGTTCCGAAGATGTGTGACAAAATTGTGGTCAAAGGTCAAGTCGCCCAGTTTAGAAATGAATATTTTGATGAATAATTTGAAAACTAAGTCTGAAAGTCACACTTGCTCAAAATAGCTGGTTCTACCGGAGAGATCTTGATCAGACTTTAATGGAAGGTTGTCTGTGGGTCCCGAAGATTTGTGATAAATTTGGGGTCAAAAGGTCAAACATCAAGGTGACAGTGACAGTTAAAATATCTTCTAAACATGAGCAACGCGAGTATTGCATACATTTCTGCTGGTTTACATATGAAGAGCTGTTGCTTGTTGTGTTAGACAGGTGGCCAGGCAAGTAGAAGCTCAATAAGCTGTGATGTTCCTTAGTTAGTTAGTAAAAGTTCATTCATCAGTCAGTCACAATAGCCTTTTGTGGGCTGTCGTTTTGAACAGTATTAGTCATCAAAATTGGTGTTGTATGCTTAAGGTATGGAGCGTAAGAAAAGTAGGTCAGTATGACCTCCGAGTGACCTACTTTTCTACTTCGAATAATACTTACCAGATGTACTATTATGATAATGTCTGTTATCTAGTCTAGCTCAAAATAAACAATTAAAACTCGGCACTTCATGGTCCTGCCCATACTGTGTCCAGGAATTACCATTAGCCTCCAGGTACCGAGTCAATTCCCAACTATAGTCAAATTCATCTATTTTGCTCGACTTTCCTGTCGTGTTTTATGTCGGCTTAATTTAAGTTTAAATTTTGAGTTTCCCGTGCTTTGTTGGAGTTCTTATCGCTGGCTTCATGGAAGGAAAAGGAAAATCGTCGCACGGGTAGGTTGTATCAATCTAGAATTTATACATTCGTGCCATAATGACTGAATTTTCCTTAAATTGGCACAATGTTTTAAAATGGTAGCCGTTGTTGGAGTCGCTCCGTTACCCGTTAACTTTTTAATCTTATCCGGGTACTCGATTAATTTCTCTTGCGACTTGATTCCTTCTAAGATGGATGCGCCCGTAGCCAAGATGGCGGCACCAATGATTAGCATTTTGTTTTGTTTCGTCGTATCTATGCACTCAGTTTTAAGCTGGTTATTAGCTGTTGCTTCACCGTCGAGGGTGTTTGTAGCGATCGGTCTTAATTTCTTTGTTATTTTAACGTTAGTTAATCTCCAAGGTGTGTTTATAAAATTTTCACTCTAAAAATTTTCAAATAGTTTTCTACTTAAACTTGATTAACATTAATCTAAGAGAAAGTTAATGTTTTTATCTCCGACAATCATTTCTTGTCAACGCAACTCCTAGAGTTTTTGATTAACTTAAAATTTCGTCCACATTATCAGTATCATGTGCAGATGTGCATGTGCTTTTTTCGCGGCCAAAAATTATTCATTGCCGTTATCACCCACCGATACATAAACTGCATTGACAATCATTTCTTGTCAACGCAACTCCTCCTACAGTTTAGCTGCGATTCTTTTGAAACTTGGTGTGTGTCATCATTACAACATGAAGATGTGCATGTGCTATCCGTATATACCTGTACATCCATCCATCTGTCCCAAATATATGTTCGTCTGTCGGTCCATCCTTGTCAATGCAACTCCTACAGTTTAGTTACAATTCTTTTGAAACGTGGTAAATCTAGTCATTACCATCTGTTATTTACTACAGAGTTATCCCCCTTTAAATACCTTTAAGCTGATATATGACCTGCAGTACCAATCGTTTCTTGTCAACACAACTGCAATTTAGCTGTGATTCTTTTGAAACTTGGTACGGGTTCTCATTACCACTTGAAGATGTGAATTAGCTATCCGTATGCCTGTACATCCATGTGTCTGTATAGAATGTATGTATGTCAGTCTGTCGGTCCATCCATCTCTGACAATCATTTCAAGATGTCAACGCAACTCCTACAGTTTAGCTACGATTCCAGAAGTCTGTTTGATTGACATTAAGGGAGTCTACTCCATCCAGAAACCTGGACTAGATTAGAGAGTTGTGGTTCTTGCATTAGAAGTTTTTAAATGCAAGATTAGAAATCTTTTTCTGGCGCTAAATGTAAGTAGATTTATTTAGCAAGTAGTGATTGAGTGATAAGTATGTTATGTGGTTAATAAAATGACAGACCAACTCTAATGAGGTGTGTGGTTGTTATCTCCCCTGAAATACTTAAAATTCATCAAATTGTCTTGTTCGTGGGAGATCTTGAAGAATTTTAAACCTATGCTATAAATTCCTTTGTCACTGAATATATTACTTGAAGAAGAGATGTGCTATGATTGTTTTTTAAAGAAATTCATCCGTATTTTCCTGCGTTATCTCCTTAGGAAAGCTTAAAATTCACCAAAATTATCTTGTCCGGGCATAATAGTTGAATGGAATTGAACCTGCACTTACAAATCTATATCTCTTTAAGGCGAGATGTAGTGTCAGGATTTTATTTTTCCTGATGTATTTTTAGCTGAAATGTTGGGGGGGGGGGGGGTGTGTGTGGGATATGGCATCTTCTGATGGCTCTTGTTAAATTAATTTAATGATTGCAATCAGGTTATTTTAATTCTTATTCTGTGTTCGCAGAAAGTCAAGGGGCAGGGCAAGGCCCAGTCAGATATGCTGTGTTCACGCTGCACCTGCTTCATGAGGTGGAAGTTTGCAGGATATCACTGTGTCGCCTGTGCAAAGGGTAAAGTTGGGTCTCCTTGCGACGTATGTGTTAAGTGGTCATCGGAGTTAGTGGCCGAGTTTGATCGAGATCGACGTGCGCACGCTGAGAGGATCGCGAAGGACAAGGCGGCCAAGGTGGATCAGTCGTCCATCAAGGGATTGGAGGAGCGTCTGAATGAGCGAATGGACTCGGACTTGGGTGTCTGGGCGGCCCAATTTAAGGCAATGTTAGAGTCGTTCCAGTCTTCGGTCCCGGCGATGCAGTCTGGTGCAGGACAACCAATCGGTGGTCCGGCCAGTTCTGTGGAGGGACAAGCACCTGCCCCTTGCGCCGGCTCAAGAGCCGATGGCAGAGGAGGAAGATCTTCTGATGGAAGACTGGCATGCCAGAGCTTTCTCAGATGACGGATTCCGGCCTTTCCCGCGGGTCACCCATGTGATTTGTACGGGTCTGTCAGCCGGGTGGTGATGTCGATGTTCCGTCAGACATTTTCCACCCAGGTTTCACTCTATCCGGAGTGTCGTCCGAGCCATCTTTTGCAGTTTCCGTCAGCATCGCAGATGCGGGTATGCCGGCTCCTCGGAGTCACATGCTCTGCTGTATTAGCGGACGTAGTCACGGCTCCCCTGCTGGAGCTGATGGATTGCAGAGATTCCGTGTCTGGCGATTCGCTAGACACTGGAGCCACGAGTAGCCGAGTTATGGACCCACTTTGTTCTGGAAGTTTGGTCCGTAGCTCTCAGCATGGATTGTCGGTGGCCTGCTCATCCAAGGGTGAGGAGGACGAAAGTGGCAGTCCTTTAATGGACGAGTCTTCATGAAGCTGAATGGGTGCAGGTCCTTGGCTGGATGTCCGACCATCTCGGGTTGACATCTGACCATGGATCTCAGCGCGATCCAGCAATGGAACGGATGTCAGAGCGTGCGGCTAGCACTCTGTCAAGTGACTCTTCAGGTATGCCTACCATTCCGCTAGATACTCAGTCTTCTGATATGCTGGAAGTCGCGGTGTACATTTGGTTCAGCTGGAGTATATGCTTCCGAAGGCCCCTAAGGGGATAAGGAGTATGGTCCATTTTCCGGAGAAGGCCTACCATCAGTATGCCCGTGTTCCTCATCTTTCAGTCGGGGAATGTGAAGCGCTGAACAGGCCGTTGGTTGGGAAATCCAAGGGTCGTTCACGACCATTGGTTTCACAGACCAACAAAAATGCCTTCAATGAGCTCACGCTTATTGAGGATGCGGCGAGGGCGGCTATGGCTGCTCTCTCGCATGGTTGTACCAACCTGCAGGGGATGCTGACCTGCATGGTGGAAGGTGGGAGGCTGCGCCCAGAGTTGTCCGGGACACCATGTGCTTGTCCCAGGATTGCCTGGTCAGGGTGATCACCAGATCATTGGCAGAACGGAGGAGAATGGATCTCGATTGTGTAGAACCAGGACCAGAGATGAGTGCTACATTATCTTCTGCACCCTTCATTGGTCCGGGCTTATTTGGCGGCTCGGCAAGACAACCTCTCCAAGGTTGCGTCCACGGGTGCAGAATAGGAGGTTGTCGGCAAGTCGTGGAAGTCGACTAAAAGAACGGTTCTATAAGTAGCATTGACAGGAGCAGCAGAGACAGCGCCAGTGATCGCCCTTCCGTCCGTCTGGCCATGATGGCCATCGGGCATCCGGTTCTCAGGGACCTGGCCATTCATTGTCATACAAGTTCTCTAATAAGAGGCCATATGAGGATGACAACAGGAAGAGTGGCGGCTCGGGACGTGGCGGCTACCGTAAGGACAGCTGCAGTGGTGGTGCCGGGCTGCCATTTTCCAAGAAGCCGCGAGGTGGCTGTGAGGGACGGTCCTGACGGGCTTCCGGCTAGACCCGTACCGGTGGTGCCAGGAATGCAGGGAGTCGAGAATCTTCACCAAAACAAATTAATGTCTTGTCATGCAGCATAGACCGCGAGCTGTGTGCAGATTCCTACCATTGGAGGCAGACTTCAGCTGTTCTCTAACCAATGGGAACAGGTCGTGCAAAATTGTTTAGTCTGTCATTGGCTAAGAAATGGCTACGAACTGGACTGGCTCATCCGTTAATCGTTAGTTCCGTTAACTTCGACTCCTGTATGGACTCCCATTCCAAGGGAATCAGATCATCTAGCGGTCTTTCGCTCAGGAATCGAAGATTTTCAGCAGAAGAATGCGATTCATTTAGTCCACAATCAGTCCTCCCTGGGCTTCTATTCGATAATTTTCCTCGTTCCAAAATGCACAAGAGGTTGGAGACCGATTCTCAACCTCGAGCCACTGAACAAATTCATTCTTTCACCAAAATTTCAGATGGAGACTATAGCAACAGTGATGACAGGGCTGAGAAAAGGCATGTGGGCAGTATTGATAGATCGGAAGGACACATATTTTCATACTTCAATGTCAATTCCTTTTTAGAAATACCTTCATGTTGCGTTCCAAGACAATGTGTGGGAGGTGCGTTACCATTCAGTCTAACCACAGCCCGAGAGGCTTCGCCAAAATGGTTCTCGCCATGACTTCTTATCTTCACAGGAGAAACATAGCAGTTCGTACCTAGACGACTGGCTGCTGAAGGCAGGGAATGCCGTCACTCTGTGCAACAATCTTCAGGTAGTCCTGGCCTTACTAAAGGACCTAGGATGGATGTGAATCCAGAGAAATCAGAATTGACTCCATCCCAGTAGTTTGTGTATCTGGGAATTCTTTTCAATCTCAGGGACGGTGTGGCTTTTCCAGTGGAGAGCAGAGTCAAGAGTTTGCTTGCAGTTCTGAAGTCAGTTTCTCTAAGAGCCTTTCTGATGGGGCGTCAATTTCTCAGAATACTGGGTTTACTAGTATCTCTGGAGAAGATGGTTCCTTATGCGGCACTCAGACGCAGGCCGATTCGGATGTACCTAATGTCATTCTGGTCTCTGAGAATGGATCCGTTGTCTCTGAGGATACCAGTAAAAGAACCATTGATATTCCATCTTCAGTGGTGGTTATCAGAACAGAATCTCCTGCGAGATGTTTCTCTACAACCTCCTCAACCGCAGATGTCCATTTTCACGAATGCATCGGCGACAGGTTGGGGAGCAGTATTGGATGATCTGTCAGTGTCAGGGGAATGGGATCGGACCAATGCGCAGAAACACATAAATGTTCTCGAATTATTAGCGGTGGCATTAGCACTTCGAAAATTCGAGAGCTTAATCCGAGACAAGATTGTCCTGATAAGGACAGACAACTCCACAGTGGTCTCCTATTTGAACCGCCAAGGTGGGACGAGGTCACAGGAGTGGTGCATGATGATATGGAACCTCCTGCTGTTGTGCCAAAGAGAGGAAGGTTATTCTTCAGGCAGCACACTTTCCAGGAAGATTGAACATCCTAGCGGATGCTTTCAGGTGAAGGACGGTTTGTCTAGGGTTGCACGATTATTCACTTTTCATAATCGCGAATATTTAAAAAAAATAATCGCGATCATACGATTAATCATGAACTATATTAACTACATCAATGCTGCTTAGAGGACGTTATTATGCTACTGCAGATTGTAAGATTATGGGTTAGGCACTTGGGTATACATACATGGACAGAATACGCCAGTTGCTGATTGCAAACAAAGGAATGTATCACGATTTTTCTAGACAGAAAACGGAAGGTACCGTATTTCGCTTAATTGTAGCCTATGCGCTAATAGAAGCCCACCCCCTAACTTTGACATATGAGCTCCAATGATTTCTTAGCAGTTTCAAAACGGCAAAACTCTGTATTAGAAGCCCACCCCCTAACTCAGCAGATTGTATAGGAAAATTTTTTTTAGGAGCAAATATGTAAGAATAGCGTGTATAACAATAACAATCGTGTCACAGGGTGTGTCTACTTCAGACCGATCTCTGCCCTGATACATTTCCGGCCCCTCTAGAAGTCAATACAGGCCTCGGATTTGTAAATCTCGACCACCTATTAGATTAATACTAATAGTAGGTCGCGCATGTTCAAGATATAATAAGGTTTATTCCACACTTTTGTAGTCAAAATGCGATTAAAACAGTCTTGGCGTGATTAAATACCTTCCTTATAAATATATTCTAAGACCAAATTTATGTACCAAACAAGTACGGGAGAAAATGCGCATCAATTTTGTAACGCCGATCAATATTAAATGATCCAAATTGAATTATTACGAATGACAATATAGCCAGTTTCTTAAGTTGGTGAGCCAGTGGCTCTTTTGCGATGGGTGGCGTCGTGTTCTCGCGAGATATTATACGCTAACGGGAGTTTATCAAACGGGTACCCGTTATTTAGATCAGTATAATACTCGGTTCCTATCGCGCAATGATAATATAGAGAAATTCCCGAGTTCCAAGTCGCTGATTCCAGAATATTTATATCCGAGTACTCGCTCTAAAATAAACTCTTCACTTGGAGGCGAATCATGTGATTTGTATTTTTTCGCGATACCATTTTATATCAAATTGTGGATTAAATTTGAGGTAATAAACGACCTTTATTAAAGGATACGCAATATTTAGGCGCTCAAATCAAATAATTTCACTTCCCCGGTGATGTTTTGAGGTATACATCAAACATAGGCGTAGGCGGTGAGAATTGTTACGGGAGAAAATGCGTTGAATTTCCGTGGTATCAGTTTTAGAACTTTTTTAGGAAAACCGTTAGCGCATAACTATTCAGAGAATGGGGAACGCGGGATAAGCGTGTGTGATTACAACAATAATGACAAATAGCGACCAAGTGAACAATCTTTATTCATTTAAAACTAATCATGAGTCAACACAAACAAATCAGTTATTTATTTAGTTTATTTAATCATTCACACATTCGGCTGATAGCCGGATGTTTGTTTCCATGATTGGTAACGCGAGCAGAGTTTCACAAGCGTGAAAGTGTCTTGACAAAAATTTCAACATGGCGATTACACGATTATTTCATTTTATAATCGTCCACGATCATTTTGAATTATATAATCGCGATTAATCGAATAATAGTGGAGGTTCTATCCAAACATTGGTGCAAGCCAAATGTTGAACTATTTGCGATGAAAGGAAATGCAAAGATGGTCACATATGTGTCACTGATCCATGACCAGCTAGCTTTAGCAGTAGACGCACTGGTGATAAGTTGGAAAGGAATGTACGCTTACGCGTATCCTCAAACAATTCTCATTCCAAAGGTTTTGGCAAAGATAAGGGAGGGCACATGCCCAGTACTACTGATCGCTCCTCATAGGCCAGGCCAATCCTGGTTTATGGATCTGCTGGACGTTCTGGTCTGTAATCCAATCTCTTCCAGACAGAAGAGATCTGATTTTTCAGAACAAAGGTCTGGATCACCACGACAGACCGGAGATGTTCCAATTGACTGCATGGATGTTGACAAGCAGCGAGCAATTTAGGGTGGCTTTTCTGAGCAAGCAGCGAAGTTTGTCGCTTCAGCCAGAAGGGGTCAACAACCAGAACATATAATTATAGAATCAACAAATTTGCAGAGAGGTGTAAGGGAAGAGATATTAATCTCTTTTCTGCATCTGTTCAACATGTAGTAGATTTTATCTGTCATTTATACGAGGTTGACAAACTTGTGCCTTCAACCCTAGCAGCAAATAAGTCTGCATTGGCTTCAGTCGTTCCTAGTCTGGCCTTTGTAGGAGTGGAGAATGACACTTTAAATGAAGTTATTAAAGGAATGAGCAATCTGCGACCTAGACAGCGAATTCCTATCCCAGCATTCAATCTATTTCTTGTTCTACACGTTTTATGGCATGCACCCTTTAGATCTATAGATATTAAACTGTTAACTATTAACTCAGAAGCGATGTCGTTATGGGTGAAAGTTTAATAGTACCATGTCTTTGTGTCTTGGCAAAGAATCAGTCACTTAAATATCCAGGATAGCCGATCAATTTGCCAAGTTTAGTTAGACATGACCCAAGCTCTTCTGCTTGGTGTCGTGTGAGATATCTGAAGATGTATAAGAAACATACTGAGGAGTGGAGAGATGACTCAAAATCTCTGTGGTTATGTCTCAAAACTCCTCATCTTCCTGCCTCGAAAGACACTTTCTCGTTGGATAGTCGATGCTATTCAGATGTCGCATAAAATGGCAACAAGAAAGCAGATTCAGATCGTGCGAACGCCCATCAAGTCCGAGCACTAGCAGCAGCATCGGCCCTTTATAAGGGTGTCTCATTAGAGGAGGTGATGTCTGTAGCACAGTGGCATGCCGAGTCATTATTTACTGATTTCTACCTTTGCGATATCTCCAGCGCATTTAATCCGGTAGCCGTCACCAATTTGTCGAATCTCAGTTAGGCCACGTCCGACCACTCTTAACACATACTTCGTAAGGTTCTTCCACAGGCACTGACACTGGTGATGCATATGGACTGTAAACGACCGTGGATTGGGCGAAGCTCCTGCAATGATCAAGAAAGACCAAGCAATCAGAATGCTGAGTGTTTCCTAGTTTAAGTGACTAATATTATTATTGTTTCACTTACAGTCAAATTCCCAGACTGATTAAGTGGAAAAGTCTGGTTCAAGTGTATTCTTATTCATTGCAACAGACAATAGATTCATTCAAATTTGAAAATCTAATCAAATTACTGAGTTTTTTCATAATTAGAAGTTGTAGCAGATTCTTTACACTCTCATGGACTGCCCTAGCCGAGACTTGGCACTGACACAGGTCTGGTGGGTGTTGCCTCCCTTTTTGACAGCCCTCAGGAATTTGTGCAGACAAATGAGGCGGGAGAGAGCGGTCTAGACCATGGAGTTTAGCACACTATGAATTGGATGGCGGGACCCAAGCGTATGCTGGGTTTCTCAGTCTCTTCACAACCATCTCTGTCGGATGGTAGATGAGAGCTGTTTCGAGCCTCACCTCCCACCAGGGTTTCTTGGCTGTCGAAATCCGGAGTTTTATCATAATAGTACATCTGGTAAGTATTATTCGAAGTAGAATAAAAAAAGCATCGGCTTTTGTTTCTACGAGAATTCTTAATACTTATCAGATGTACTATGGCCCGTCTCGGCCGCCCGCTGAGGTGAGGCTGAGCTGCTTTCGCTGTTTGTCAAGACAAATATAAGATGATTATGACTGTAGTTGGGAATTGACTCGGTACCTGGAGGCTAATGGTAATTCCCGGACACAGTATGGGCAGGACCATGGCGAGTGCAGAGTTTTAATTGTTTATTTTGAGCTAGACTTGATAATAGACATTATCATAATAGTACATCTGGTAAGTATTAACAATTCTTATAGAAACAAAAGCAGATTTTTTTTTGATTCACTTCACCCACAACTACTGAGTTTCTATCGACCTTGATGTCTTATTATTAACAAATTACTATTTTTCAGATGGTTTCTGGATGCTAAGTGCTTTGCTGGAGTACACAGCTTACAATACATTACTATTTTTCAGATTGTTTCTGGATGCTAAGTGCTTTGCTGGAGTACACAGCTTACAATACATTGCCTTCAATTTTTACAAACCAAGAGAAAGTAACTCTTCCTCAGCCAGACCTTCCAGAGAGAATGGAAGGTAAATGAATAGCTTTTTGACGAGCCCTATGCGAAGCATAGGATGGCTCGACATAGCGATCCAAATGGTGTGCAGATAAATGTTAAAGTTTTTCAATGTACATTTAATTCATCAAGGGCTTAGCTGATCTCAATAAAACTTTACAGATTGTTTTCTATGCGATCATTCCATCCAGTCTCCGTTGTACATGTCATAATTGAAATAATATTCAAATTTTTTCCATATTTTTGGGTGGTTTGGGCTTAGACTATTTTGCAACAAGAATTGGGTAAATGTTAAGGTTTTTCAATAGACATTTAATTCATGAAGGACTTATCCGATTACAATAAAACTTTAGAGATTTGATCTATGCCATCATTGCATCTGATCTGCATCATAAGTAAAATGATTTTAAAATTTTGTCCATATTTTTATGGTCTTTAAACGTAGCTAATTGTGCAACAAGCATTTGTAAATGTTAATGTTTTTCAATGGACATTTAATTCATCAAGAGCTGTACAAATTTGTTCTATGCCATAATTGCATCCCGACTCCATCATAATGAAAATGTTTGTCAAATTGCTTCCATATTTTTACGAGGGTTGGGACTTAGTTTATTGTGGACCAAGAATTCTAGAAAGGTTTTTCAATAGTCTTAATTTATCAAGGTCTTATCCAATCTAAACAAAATTTTATAGAATTGTTTTATATCATCATTGCATTCAGTTTGCAGCAAAATTAAAACGATTTAGAAGTTTTTGTACGCTTTTACATGTTTTGAACTTAGTTTATCTCTCTGTGATTTGTCTCCTTTTCAAGAATTAGAAGAAAGTAGAGTTTTTCAATAGACATTTGATTTATCAAGGGTATACTATTTTAAGAAATTATTTTTGCGACACTGCCACACATGTGTGATAAGTGGAAAAACTAAAGGGCTTGACCTGTGGGACGCAGGCTTACAGTTGTTGTGTTCTCATTTTAAGCGTGAGTATGATGAATGTACATAGTATAGTCATCTGGTCATTATGTCGCTTGCTTTCCATAGCTCTTTCAACTGACCTTTCCAGCTTTAGCTAAATCCCGCCCATCTCTAGCTAAGCTCCACCCACACCTCACTTGTGTTGGGATCGATCGATCTCTGAACTCCATGACTATCAATTTCTATAAAACTACAGGTAAGCTGTTACATATTTTAAAAATAAATTGACTGGGTGCTATGGCAGCAACAGCGCCCAGTCAAATTAGTTTCAAAATATTCAACAGAATGTTTATTAAATGGTATATACAATTCATACAACGTGTTGGACTATTAAGCATTAAAGATGGACTATATCGAGTCATTCTTGACGTCATGATTATGACATCAACACACACATCACTTAGTCCATTATGATGTTATATGGCGTCATATAATGGATGGATAAACTTGGGGCGGTCCACTGCAGCATGACTGGGTAAATATAGGGACCCATTTCTAGCTAAGCCCCGCCCATTTCTGTCTAAGCTGTGTCCACTTTTTGCATGTGTTGGAATCAATTTATAGACTTTGAAACGAGAATCGCAATTTCAAAGGGAATCATACAGGTAAGCTGCTGAATATTTTTAAACTAATTTGATTGGCACCTGGTGCCACTTGTGTCAACAACATCTCCCAGTCAAGTTAGTTTCAAAATATTTCAGCAATGCTTAATAAATTGTTATTTCATTCATTCAGATACAGTTCATACACTTTACTGAGTGACTTTGATTTTCACGACTGAGCTAAATCATTTTGATTGTGACAAGCAGCTAACTTGTGACATTCGATTAAATGATGTCAGATAGTTGATTGACAGATCAGATACCTGCATTATCTGTGGTATGTGGCTCATCTCCTTTGAAAATATGAAATATAACCACTAAGTGGCCATCCTGAAAATTGAAAATTAAAGGTATTAGCGATTGACGCAAAAGTTATTGAATCAATTTACCTATCAAAATCAGGGCAGAGAGAATAAATAAACGAAGTCTATGGTGCCGGAAGTGAGTGTTGAGTGGGCTGCTTCATGGATTTCATCCATTGGATTGTGTTCTATCTGGTAGCTATAGACCTCACTGGCTGTTTGTAAACATGTGCATAAAAAAAACCTGCCGGTGTGAGGACAATAGAGGAATTTAATCTGTCACTCATGTACCATAATGTTCAACAGCTTACCTGTATAGCTGCCTTAAAATTTATGTACATGGAATTCAGATTTCAAAATTTCTATTCCAGCATGCATAAAATGTGAGTGGAGCAAAGCCAGAAATCAGAGCGCATAGCTAAAGCTGGTTCCTCTATCGTTAACCCGTTAATGGTCAAATTTGATTTTAATATATGCTTATTGAATATCCATTTACAGGCCAAGAGAATACAATTTTTGAAAATTTATCACTGGAATGACTGGCTCGGTAACCGAGCCAGTCATTCCAGTGGTAAATTTTCAAAAATTGTATTCTCTTGGCCTGTAAATGGACATTCCACAAGATCATAACAGAGGCCAGTTTTGGCCGGTATGACCATTAAAGGGTTAAATAAATGATAGGATGAGATGTGGTAGAATTCCTGGGTTCACTATTGTCACACCCACTTGCTAGGAGGTTGTGGGGATTGTTGTACACAGTAATCATTCATTTAGTATCGAATTTACTCTATTAATAAATCTCAATAATATGACAATAATGATAAATGATGATTATTTATTAACACATTCATGGTCAAATCAGTGAAAACTGTCTTTCATTGGTCATGAAAATGCTCATTTATAGACCAAGAACTTACTAGTTTTGAAAATTTACTACTATTGACTGCCTCGATAACCGGGCCACTCTTCCAGTAGTAAATTTTCAAAACTGGTTATTTCTTGGCTTACATTTTCACTTCAAACGAATCTTACCTCCTAAGCACTATGATATTCCCAATATATCCACTTACACTCAATAATCCCCCAGATTAAAAAAAATAAGGTTCCCATACTGGGCAGGGAGAAAGATGACAGCCGGGCGGATGCCGGCCCCATCTGAGCATGCGCCAACTGACACTTCCTTCTAATTTATAGACTTTATAAACACATGCCTTTCTAGGTGCCAAGCTAGTTTTGGTTTTTGTGACTCAATAGCTGAATAATTTTGGCTATTAATTATGTTTGGACATGCTAGAACACCAGATGCAGTGCTGGGACCAAGCTATTAGGTGTTTTTAATTAATATTTTGTCTAAATTTCGCCGGTGTTTCGCATTGTTATGTGTTTCCGGGATTCCTTTTAGACGTATTTAGCGCCATACAAACTGGTAAAATTATATGTTGGCGCCTTGAATTTCTTATCTCTCCTTCTTTGCGTCCACAGGTACTTGTAATGGACTGAGAAGTTTTAGAGAGGTTCTTTTCTCCACCATTCACTCCCTTCCTATTAGGAATGTTTATGCCTAGAGAGTCGAGAGCCACCTATGAGTTAAGCTTCTCTCTCTTATCCCATGGCCCCTTTGATTTATATGGTGGAGAGGCATGTGAAGTGGTGGATTGATCAAAAGTCATGGTAGTATGCCTATGCTAAAGATGCAGGTACTCGAGTTATAAAAGAATATGGCACTGTTATATATTTGAAATTATTTTTAAATTTGCTGCCAAATTTTTTTTTTTTCTCTCTGTTGATTTGCATGGGTTATTACTAACAAAACGTGACATAACAAGTATACAGCTTACTTTATTCATTACTTATGTTTCATGCTCTTGTGTGTTGAATACTATTCATTCTTTACACCTGGTTGAATAGTTTCTCTTACTAATTATCTTGCTTGGATATATTTAAGATATGATGTCATTATCAGCCATATGCTTATTGTCAATATTTACATTATGTATCAGGCTGTATCTTAGCAACGTTCCTAGTATGGTCTATTTAAAAAAAATATTAAATATAAGAATTTGTTGCTCCCTGTTATTCAGTTTTTAGCCTATGACTAAAACTCTCTTTGTCTTCGTATTATAATTTTTTTCAGAGTTTAAGTGGGTTTGCTCCTGTGGGATTTTTTTTCAAGCCCAATTATGCTTCCCGTGTCTGCTTTAGATGCAATTCCTGTAGTCCCATCATTAAATGTGATGTTTGTAAACACATGGAGGGAGGTTGCTGATTTATTATCTGAATCTGTTTTATTACAGGCAAAGGACAGGGCTTGTGTTGAGAAGTGTCTCCAGAAGGAATGCAAGGGTGTAAGTTGTGGAAAGGGTAAGAGGAAGGGCGTCTTGTCCACGGATATGGAGGCCTTTCGTGTTGACATGAGTGGGGAGATGAAGAGGACAATTAATGTCCTGGTGTCAGAGTTGCTTCGCAGCATGCTTCCTGGACCAGGTTATTTGTTGCCTTATTCTTTTGCCCCAAGCAGATAGTCCCCGCCTCTGATTCGGGTTGCCGTCGAGTTCCGTTGTCCATTCGTGAATCAGTAGTAGATCTTGGAATGACTGCCGCCTTGCCATTGGATCCAAGAGCAGCCCAAAATTATTCTGGCAGCAAGCTTTGCCGCGCCAGTAGATCAAAATGATAATGGCAGCAGGCTTTTCCGTGCCGGTAGATCATGGGCCGGGCACACTGGACCCAGGTTCCCGCTTATCGGGTTACCTGGAGAATCCGCGCCCCTCGAGTACCATACCATTTTTCGGTACCTTCCCTGGCCAGCCCCGGTTAGCACACTTTGCTAAACCAGGAGTAACCTTTCTGGCCAGGAGAAAGATGACTATCTGCTGTTTTCCTGGCCGATAGCCGCCCGTTCCGCATTCCACAGATTGCCGATGGATGTGCTGGGGTTGGCCCGGACCATGGTGGTGACTTATTACACCATCAATGCCATGGATCCGACTATACATACTAACCCTCATGGGCTCGTATGGTGCGGCCAGTTTACCAGGTGTAGAAGGAAATCATTTGTTCCGGCTGCTAGTATGCTTGCGAGTGATAACACCGATATAGATACTCTAGATATCTATGACGACGAAGGCCTGCACCTGGTCGAGCACTCGCAAGCATCCACAAAGGATCGGTTTTACGATTTGCCAGTGAAAGCTGGTAATCATTAGACTAGACCTTGTGGAACTGCCGTTTAGCCAACAGGACCAGTGCCTGTAGTTAGCAGGAATTGGCGATGAGAGCTGTCCATGTCTGCCTAATGTTAGCTGACCATATCTCGCATACGGTTACAGAGGCTAAGACCCCTATTTGTCGATATTAGCGGCCGCCAGTCATAGACCCCCATAGTGGTGTTCTGGATGTTTTCAGTGGCCAATAAACCTATTTGTCAATATTAACGGCCACTGGGCTTAGACCCCGAAGCGTTGGCCACATTTATATAGATACTATGGATATATGGGTGGCCACGTATATGTTTCAGTGGCCGATAGGCCTATTTGTGGATATTAACAGCCACCTGGCATGGCCCCGAAGAGGTGACCAAGCGCTGTCGTTGGCCAGTACCAGTAATACGGTGTAACCTTGATCCAAGGAAATGTACAGTGAATATAGTACATTTCTATGGTTGTACCTAAGCCGACCCGTGCTGCGCTAGGCGATAATACACATGTACGTGACCAGGTTCCCGTGCAGACACGGGAGCGCTGTACTTGGGAGCTCTGAGGAGCGTCAATTCCGCGCTTCTCGATTCCGAAGAAGGCCACTATGGTAGCACTCTCGCGTGTATATCCTTGTAATGGTGTAGTAACACGGTGTAGTGTTGGCTTCTGTGTCGCATCAGTCGAGACCTTTCTCAATTCAGAGCCATGGTTTTTACCTCACTCTGGACTGTATGACGTGGACTGTCACTAGGAGTGTATTGTAAACACCTCCAGTAAACGATCTCTACAGTAGACAGTCGCTCTAGTGAAGCACACTGGGCCGTGCCAGCCGCGGCGCTCACACATCCAGCACAGCCAGCCTGCGTGGCGCTGGCAGATGCGCGCCAGGATCTGATCGTGGGCAGCGTTCCTGACAGTTCGTACCATACGGGAGCCACTCCAGTGCTATCAGATCCAGAGAGTGCTGCTCTTGCATTACTCATGTCCACCTCTATCCCTAGGTGGACCTGTTGGAGATCGTTTGGCCTTCCACAAGCAAGAGTGGGGACGGTTAACCCGGAACCTCTTAGTCTTGCGATGGCTTTCAGGTGGGTTCCAGCCCGACTGGTCAAGTCCACCATCACAGCTGTCTCTGGTACCGATCTGGACTCATAATTCAAGAGATACAGATCAACGGTTGTGTATTGAAAATTCTCTCATACAAAGAGGAGAAATTTAGCCGGCACAAAATTGTCCTGTCTTTTATTAAACCTTGTCTCTGGTGACAAAAAGCACTGGGGGTGGAGGCCAATTCTCAACCTCATGCCATTGATTGAACAAATTCATACACACCGAGTTTTCAAGATGGAAGCAATCAAAACGGTGTTGGCAGGGTTAGAGGGGGGAATATGGACAACATCAAAAGATCTGAAAGATGCATATTTCCACATTCCAATTGCGAGGAGTTTTTACACCGGTTTCTGATATTGGCTTTTCAGGGCTGTCAATGGGAATTCAGAGTTCTTCCCTTTGAATTTTCGGCTGCTCCTCGGGTCTTCACCCGGGTGGTTCTTACTATCACAGCATACCTCTGCCAGGAGAGGCATAGCAGTCCACTCATACATAAACGGCTGGCTATTTTAGGCACACAATCAGGAAATTTGATCAGCAAATCTGGAAATATTTTTGAAAACTCGGATTTAGGCTGGATGTTAAAATTTTCAAAAATCAGAGCTGATTCCATCCCAGAAGTTTATTTACCCGGATATGTTCTTCGATCTGGAGATCGGATATGGTACCCATCTCAGGAGAGAGTGAAGACACTCATGTCAGTCATTCAGTCAGTGTACAACAGTCGCTATGTGTCAGTGTTGGAACCTCTTATTCACCACCTTTAGTGGTGGATGAAAAGAGACCAGGGCGGAATGAAGTCGCCCAGTCTCTGTATGATGACATGGAAACTGCTTTGCTGGTGTCTAGATCATGCGATCTTGAAAGCAGTTCATATTCCGGGAGGGTTAAATCTGTTAGCAGACTCATTGAGCCGAAGGATGAGTATTTTACCTACGGAATGGCAACTAAATCAATTTATGGCGGTCCATCTGTTCATCCACTGGGCATAACCCAACATAGATTTATTCATAACAAAGAATGCGAAGATGACTACGTATGTCTCTGCAATTCCAGACCCGAGCGCTATCACAAATGATGCGCTAGCTATCAGCTGGTTGGAACTGTTTCATTTACATACCCGCCAGCAATCCTGTTTTCCCAAAAATTCATCAGGAAATTAAGCATGAGGAGTGCCAAGTGCTTCTGATCGCCTCTAATTGGCCAAGCCGATCATGGTACACAGATGTGCTGGACCTTCTGGTCTGCAATCCAGTTCCTCTGCCTCTGGCCTCTGATG
This sequence comes from Chaetoderma sp. LZ-2023a, assembly GCA_034401795.1. Lineage (NCBI taxonomy): Eukaryota > Metazoa > Mollusca > Caudofoveata > Chaetodermatida > Chaetodermatidae > Chaetoderma > Chaetoderma sp. LZ-2023a. The sequence continues at coordinate 43,002,999 of CM067367.1, forward strand.
GACAATATTATCTTCCAGAGCAAGGCCCTTCACAACATCCGTCAATGTTCAAATTGACTGCGTGGATGTTGTCAAGGAATCTAGAATTAAGGAGGGCTTTTCTGAGCAAGCAGCCATGTTTATGGCAAAAGCCAGAAGGGGGTCAACCTCCAGAACATATAATTATAAAATCATCAGATTTGCGAAATGGTGCTCAGAAAAATGTATTAATCCAATGGATACATCTATTCAGGTAATAGCCGTTTCCTCTGTGTATGATGCCTATAGCCTCAAGCCTAACTATTGCTGGCTTCTAGTCAGCTTTAATGTCAGCTATCCCTTGCTTGGCTGTTAGGGGAAGTGACGAAGTATGTTCATTAAATACTTTAATTAAAGGCTTGGGTAATCTAAGACCGAGAAATCTTACAGCTATTCCGTCTTGGAGTTTATCTCTAGTGTTTCAAGTTCTAGCTGATAAACCCTTTGAACCACTAAGTTCCATTTTCAACGAAAATGTTGACACTTAATCTGTATTTTTTATTTCTGCAGCCTCTGCAAGGCGTAGGAGTGAAATTCAAGACTGTTTGTGGTTACAGGGGAAGGCCTCAGGCTTCTACCTAGGGTTAATTTCATGGCAAAGATTCAGTCATTGAAATACCCAGGTCATCCTATTGTTTTATCAGCTTTAACTAGATTTGATTCTAGTTCAAAGATATGGTGTCCAGTCTGCACACTTAGCCAGTACAAGCATCGTACCCAGGAGTGGCGGACGGACCCTAGTTCGTTATGGTTGTCTTATATTGAGTCCCACAGCCGGGCGTCAAAAGACACCTTTTCTGGGTGGGTTGTGGAATGCATCCAGTTTTGCCACAAATCTGCCTCTGGTAAGCAGGTTGAGATGGCCACGGCTCACAGTGTTCGAGGCATAGTGGCTTTCACCCCCCTGTTTAACAGGGTTCCGGTGGATGACATTGTCGGTAGCCCAGTGGCACTGTGAGTCAAGCTTTACCAACCATTATCTCCATGACACCACCAATCCTCGCCGTATCGATTCTAAACAGGATAATCAGGTGTTCTTTTTCTAAATAAGGCTTTCTCACTGTTTTTAAACAGTTCATTTAATTATGAGAACAACCACTTTTGTATTATTTTCATTCTTCCCCGAGGGGATGATGATGTCCAATTCAAAGATATACTAAGCAAGTCTTGTGTCTTCTGTTGTTTACATAATTATGTCACGTTACCTGTTCTATAATGGTGATGGTTCGTGTAATTTTATTGTTCTTTCATGAGAGTTTACAAAATGAAGCATTTCATTCAATGTCCTTTAGTACTGTAGCACTAGTACTTAGAGAGCGTTTAGGACATTGAAGTCATAGCTCCTGCTGTCCCAAAATGAGGTGGGGGAGTGCATATAACTCGACGGTCATTACTCTCACGCATCGGTTTTGAGCTGATGGTCTTATCTTTTCTGGTTTTGTTTTTATACACAAATTCAGATGTGAGTGCAGTTACGCATAAGGAGCTTGGCCCTTCTAGGGAAGAGCGGGTTTTTTGGGACCTCGCCTCCCTCCCACCAAATTCGCTTACGAATTCTGGAAATATCATATATAGGAGTCTGTGTTTAGGAGGTAAGTATCTCGTGAAGTGAAATAAATGGAATCACGGATTTCTTTTTTCACGAGAGAGTTGATACTTACCTCTTAAATATGGACCCAGCCTCTCCATCTCACAGAGGCTCGGTCTTCAGGCATGTTATAGTTGCTTCATGTCAGCCAATAAATTATGGGAAGGAAGTGTCAGTCGGCGCATGCTCGGAGGTGGGGGCCGGCATCTGCCCGGCTGTCATCTTTCTCCCTGCCCAGTAGGGGCACCTTACTTTTTAAAATATGGGGGATTATTGAGTGTAAGTGGATATTTTGGGAACATCATAGTGTTTAGGAGGTAAGTATCAACTCTCTCGTGAAAAAAGAAAACCGTGATTTCGTTTAATGGACATTCACTTTATCAAAATGTTTTATTTTCTTGATTAATCATGACTAATAATGGGTCGCAGTAGCAGAATATGCTAACCACTAGTCCCGCACGCAGGTTTGGAAGCACTGTGAGTAGCAAGTATTTATACTACAGAATAGGAATGTCCTATATTCATTACTGTATCAACAGTAGGAGTCTTTATTTTCACATTTCAGGAAGTCATTTGTATCGCTATTCCAAAGTATTGGAAGGTCATTTTGGTAGCGACAGAGCACGACCTTTGCCCCCGTGTCCGCATTTGTCTTGGGCACAACCATATCCATTGAATACATCAGCACCTTCGTAAGTTCATATTTAATCTTGAAAACACAACTATATATAGGGGTTCCTGCCATCAGCTAGGCGTTTATCCTCAGGTTTTGTTGAACATTGGAGGATTATGTTCTTGACTATAGTACAGCTCAGAAATAATTTCTTAAACAGAAACATGTTAGTTAATAAAAAATGTTATGTTGAATATTTTGATTGGAGACGTCTGCCTTAGCAGTCCATGGGTATTTTCAGAGTAGTCCATAATTTTTCTGAGTCACCCATGGCTGCCTTAAAATTTAAATTTGTTATGCCATTGCTGCCTTCCATTCAAATTGTTTTCAGTATATTCAACAGTTCTTTTATGGCTTTCATAAAATTGATATAATAATATGGCGTCGTCATGATTAAAACTTAATAACGGTCATCGGAAGAGTGATGCATGTACATACATATATACCACTTCTAATTCTCCTAGTCAAATTAGTTTCAAAATATTCAACAGCTTTCCCATATAGTTATCTTGAAATTGAGATTTTGAAGTTTTAATGGTTAGTGTTAAATGACCACCTGCCTTAAAGAGTCATGATCATCATGTGCTCCAATAGCAGGTGAATCTTTTACCCCTTTAATACACATATCAGCAAAAATGGGCTTGTACAGTGGAGAAATGTCTATTTGCAAACTAAAAGAAGACTATTTTTGAAAATTTACCACCTGAATGACTGGCTCGATAAATGAGCCAGTCATACCAGTGGTAAATTTTCAAAAATCGTCTTCTCTTACTCTGCAAATGGACATTTTCTATGAAAAAAATTGAAATTTTCTTGAATAAATTTGAGGGTTAAAGCGTTATTTAACTATTTGTTTGTAAAAATGTTTCTGCACAGCTCAGAATTAACATGTTTCCCAAACAAAAAATCTAAAACATGTTAGTACAATTTTCACATCATGAGAACATACTTACCTCCCTAACACTCTTGATATACTAGTATATCGGCTCTAAATTCAATAATATTCAGAATTATAAAAAGTTAGGTGCCCCTACTGGGCAGGTGGAATGTACACAATCATGCACATGTCAGACCCCAGCTCTGCGCATGCGCATACTGGTACTTCCGTTTTCTAATATATTGGCATATCAGCAACATTGAAAACAATTTCAAGCTCTTTTTTGTTGAATTTTACTCAATTTCTTTCATCCATTTCACTATGACTGAATCCAAAGCGTCAGAGGAGTCTGCCTCATCATCCATTAAGGTGATATTGTTCCATATATTATTTAAGACTTGTAACTTTTATATGTTACCGGTTTTCGTTCGTGGCCGACCTGCCGTTAGCGCATTTTTAGGCGCTGGGAATCCTTGTTAAATTATCCCAGCGCCTAAGTTCTACTAATCGCTTGTGTCTTTGTGTCCATAGGCTCATCTTAGGATGGTAGAGCTCCTGTTCTTCATTCAGAAGTTGATCACATCTCTATTTTTCTGACTTATCATCTGATATGTCTACGGGTCGGAGATATAAAATTAAAAATATCTCCCTCCTTTTGTCCCCGACTCGGCGGTTGGTATGGATGTGATTTCTGCACAAGAGGATGGTTTACCTGTGCTCAGGATAAGGGAGTTCATTAGTTATGGCACGTAATCATTTGAAATTTGTATCAATTTTTGCTGCCATCCTTATTGCACTGTCTTCTCTCTTGTGGTTGTGCATGGGTTCTCCGATATATAATTATGGTATTATATTATTCTTGAGTGATGAATGTATGTAGTCCTAGGTATTTCTTGCATTCATAATCTGATATCTCCTCCCCTTGAAGGGGCTTTTGCATTGAGGTTTGATGTCATAATCAGCCAGTTTTTTTCCCTTTTCCTTGACGTCATAATCTTGTTTTAAAAGTTAGAGGATCTCTTGATGTCATTATCATTATTATGTTATGAATGTGTAGAGATAACTGGGTGTCATAATCAGTTTCTCTTTTTTCTAACATTCTCATGTTATCCCTGGCTGTCGTTTTTATTCCTTATTTTTTTTATGAAGACATCTGTCCCTTCGGGGTTGTCAGTAAGAAAAGTGGTTGTCTTCTATCTCGAGTTTGTTTTTTTATTTAAATTTTTAACAAAATTAACAAACTAAAATACTCATTCTCTTCGTATGTCTTCCTTTGCAGAAGTCTTCATGTCCGTCTTGTATGAAGCATCTTAAGGCTAGATTCTTCCCCCACCTCTGCCCTTCTTGCACCGATTGTAGGCTATCTAACAAGTGTGCTATTTGTAAAGAGGTGGGGGGGGATCTAACCTCTGAATTCTTCTGTTCTCAGGCGAAGAAGATGGCAGAGGATGGCAAGAGGGTGGGGAAGGGGAAGGGTAAGAAGAATGCCTCTGAGAAGTGTGAGCTGGAAGCTGTCAAGGTAGAGTTAGTGAGTGAGATGCGCAGGACTTTGAAGGTCCTGATGTCTGACATGCTTCGCGGCATGTTGCCAGGCACAGGTGTTTCAACTTCCTGCGCATCGACCTCAGTGCAGGTAGCCCCCATCCCTGGATCATGCCCACCTAGTTTGGATAAAGTTAGTGATCCAGGGGTGGCCGACTTGGACCCAGGCTTGATGTTCGCATCACTTGGTGATCCAGCGGCGTGAGTAGCATCAGGCGGGACCCGACCCCGCGGGCCTAACCACGATCACTCGCGGAGTACCCTCATCATCTGCCTATGGGCATTCTCCTGGTTAGTATGGGTTAGCTTTCCCTGCTAACCCGGAGTCTAACTTTCCTGACCAGGAAGATGACGAAGACTACCTGCTCGGCCCACGCGACGATCATGAAGCCATGGATGCAAGCGTTTACACTCCCTCATGGGGAGTGCGGCTGCTCGCACCTATGGTACCGTTCCCTCAGGAGCGGGTTTCATGATTCAACCTGTGGGCCGATTTGGAGTGGATGGCCACCCATATAAGATACCACGCTTAGCCATGAAATCTGATACGGACGACCCGGAGCGCGCTAATGTGGCTTATGCCCCTCACACGAGTGCGTGCACGGCCTGGCCGTGGAGAATGTCATGCCAGTCCTCGTGGGCCTGTATGCATTCCCCAGGCAGTCTGGTACGTAAGTAGTCTCCTCCATAGCCCCACCTGCGAATGCCATTGAAGATGACGAGGGCCCGCTGCTCATCGGCAATTTGCAGGTGGCCATGGACGAGGACTGGTCTGACGCATGCGGGTGGCTCCTTGGTGTCAGACCAGAGCTCTCTGTGGATGAAACGTCTGCCAGTAACCCGCGGGCATAGTTACAGGCTAAGCCATTGGCCACCTCATCTCAATCGCTGCTGTATGCAGAGCATATCGTAGATATATTCGCTGCAGCAGAGGAGTCGATTAAACTGAACTGTCGCCTCGCGAAGCCCCCCCCCCCCTCCCCCTGCGAGGTTGCTAGACATTGCCTAGTTACTGCCAGTCAGTACACTCGGTATGGTCTAGAGCCCAGACCGAGCGCGGATGACCACGCTGCTTTGGGTGAAGACATGCGGCCAGACTCGTGCTGACACGGGAGCGCTGTGCTCGGGCGCTATGCGCTCGGCAAACGCCGCACTGCGTGATACCGAAGAGAGTTCGCGAGCAGCAATCGGTGCGCTGTCCCACGTCTCTCAACTGCTATCAGGGGTAGTAGCAGCCTCGGTTCACCAGCAGCCTAGTCCAGTGACAGTCCAACGAGCCATCCAGGATGGTATCAACCTGGCGTTGGACATGTTTGCATTGGACAATTTGTGGCCGTCCCAGGAGCTCAAGTCACGCTTATTGCAAGCGCAGATAGCGGGCCCTGCTCTGTTTGGAGGTGAGGGTTGTCGGCACCTCCAAGAGACAGCAAACTGGGTCAACAATCAGAGGGCGCTGCATGCACAATTTGAAGTGTTGTGCAGAGAACATGTGCGTGTTCAGCCCTCGGCTGTTCGACAGCATCAGCCCTCGGCTGTTCGACAGCATCAGCCCTCGGCTGTTCGACAGCAGTACGCTCGTGGCAGTGTCAGAGGCCAGCAGGCTGGCCGGTACCTTGCTGGCCGCGCCAGCAGCAGCGTGCTGCTGTACATCAGCCAGCGCTCGGTGCGTGTGGCGCAGGGAGCAGCGTGTGGTAACCAGGCCTGATGGCCTAAAAGAATTTTTGGTTATCACAGGTACCACTCTGGTGTTGTCACACATACCAGAGACACGCCCATTTCTAAAATTTACGTGCACCCCGTTAACTCTAGGTGCACCAGTGGGGGGGGGGGGGGGGGGTGGGTCGATTGACTAAAAGAAGCAATTCAACCGGCACAAGATTGCCCGGGCTTCTATTCAACCGTATTTCTTGTGACAAAGAACACCGGGGGGGTGGGGGGGGGGGGGGGGGGTTGGACAGCTTCGATAGATCTGAAAGACGCTTATTTCCACATTCCCATTGCAAGGCGTTTTCGTCAGTTCCGGAGATTTGCTTTTCAGGGACGCCAATGGAAAATCAATGTTCTCCCATTCGGAATTTCGACGGCTCCGAGGGTCTTCACTCGAATAATCTTTGCTATCACAGCTTTCCTCCGCAGGAGAAATAAAGCGGTGCACACTTACATAGACGACTTGTTGCTAAAAGCACACAACCCAGAAAGCTTGACAGCAAATCTGGAGATAGTTTTGAAAACTGTCACAGATTTAGGCTGGATAATCAACTTTCAAAAACCAGAGCTGACTATCCCAGAAGTTTGTTTACCTGGGTATGTGCTTCGATCTGGAGATAGGATATGTTTATCCATCGCAGGAGAGAGTGGAGAATATCCTCTCGTGCATTCAATTGGTTTGCAGCAGTCATTATATTCTAGCACTAGTCTATCTGAGAATGCTAAGTCTGATGGTTTCAATGGAACCAGTCATTCCTCAAGCGGCCTTGCGCAGGCGGCCGATTGAGCTGTTTCTCATGACTCAGTGGACGCAGAGTTCAGAATCACTGGATTCACACATTCAACTGTTGGATCCTCTCATTCATCACCTTCACTGGTGAATGGAGAGAGAGAATCTGGTGGGGGTCATGCTGACCCCTCCCCACCCTCAGGTAACGGTGTGTACGGATGCATCGATGGAGGGATGGGGAGCTTGCCTGGAAGAAGCCACAATATCAGGGCTTTGGAATCTGGATCAGTCAAAGGAGCATATCAACATGCTAGAATTACAGGCTGTAATCCTAGGCCTGGAACACTTCTTAAAGGAAGTGGAGGGAAAGTTTGTGTTGATACGTTCAGACAACTCAACAGTAGTGAGTTACATAAACCGGCAGGGCAGAACAAAGTCGCCCAGTCTCTGTATGATGACATGGAAACTGCTTTCCTGGTGCATGGATCATATGATCACCTTGAAAGCAGTTCATATTCCGGGAAGGCTGAATTTGCTAGCAGACTCATTGAGCTTAAGCATGAGCATTCTGCCTACGGAATGGCAACTAAATCAATGTGTGGCGGATCATCTGTTCAATCATTTGGGGAAACTCAACATAGAGATTTATTTGCAATGAAGAAGAATGCGAAGATGACGATGTACGTTTCTCTGATTCCAGATCCAAGCGCTATCGCAATAGATGCACTAGCTATCAGTTGGAAGGGAATGTATGCATACGCATACCCTCCAACAATCCTGATTCCAAGGATCCTTCAGAAAATCAAACAGGAGGAATGCCAAGTGCTTCTGATCACCCCGAATTTGCCGATCATGGTTTACGGATCTGCTGGACCTTCAGGTCTGCAATCTGGTTCCTTTGCCTCTGATGGACAATATTATCTTCCATGGCAAGACCCTTCACAACAATCCATCAATGTTTCAATTGACTGCATGGATGTTGTCAAGAAATCCACAGTTAAGGAGGGCTTCTGAGCAAGCAGCCAATTTTCTGGCCATAGCCAGAAGGGGGGGGGGGGTCAACCTTCAGAGCATATAATTATAAAGTCGACAGATTTGCAGAATGGTGCTCAAAGAGATGTATCAATCCAATGGATACATCTATTCAGGTAGTAGCTGATTTTCTCTGTCACCTGTATAGTCTTAAGCCTAATTCTATTGCTGGATATAAATCAGCATTAGTGACTGTTATCCCTTGCTTGGCAAAGAGGGAAGTGATGAAATATGTGTTCTAAATACTCTTATCAAAGGTATGGGAAATCTTAGACTGAGAAATCCTCCTCAGACACCATCATGGAGTCTCTCTGGTTCTTCAAGTTTTGAGTGATAAACATTTTGAACCACTTAGTGCTATTTCTATGAAATCATTGACACTTAAAACTGTATTTTTAACTGCGGCGGCCTCAGCCAGACGCAGGAGTGAAATTCATGCCTTGTCTGCTGAGCCTGACCGTTATATAGTTACAGGTGAAGGCCTTAAGCTTGGATAAGAATCAATCTTTAAAATATCCGGGTCAGCCTATAATTTTACCTGCTTTAACCAGATATGATCCTGGTGCTAAAGCATGGTGTCCTGTCCTGTAAGTTAAGAAAAGGACTCGGGTTTGGCGGACTGACCCATGCTCCCTATGGTTGTCATATATTGAACCCCATGGTAGGGTATCAAGAGACACTTGCCAGATGGATAGTAGAATGCATTCAATTCTGGCATAGGACAGCCACTGGAAAACAAGTGGATAGAGCCAAGGCTCATAGTGTCCGTGGTGTGGTAACTTCCACGGCATTATTTAATGGTGTTTCTTTTGAAGACATTATGACAGAAGCCCAGTGGCACTGTGAATCGAGTTTTACCGACCATTATCTCTGTGACACTTCCAACCCGCTCGCCGTCTCAGTCCTCAAAAAATAATTAAGAGGTATTTATTTGTAATTAGTTTTCCTCCTCTGCTATTTGCAAATATCACAGTTGTTAGTAGGGAATCCCTACTATTTCCGGTTACATTATCTTCATCTGGTCGGGGGAAGAGGTGATTTCCGCGCTCAAGACATCAGAGGTCAGTATATGTGACCATTTTGTTTTTTTGTCTTGTTGGTTGTGTCATGTTATTATGTAATATGGTGATGGTTAATGTGGATCTTTCAGCGAGTTTTTGAAAATGAAGCAATCCTTTTTCCAGTGTCTAGTAATACCTGTTTCAAGTATTAGAGAACGTGCTAGTCATTTAGAGCAGCGTTTTTTCCTAACCTTCCTCAGAAAGAGGGGTGGGGTGTGGGGTGGAGCACATTTGCCTTTTGATCAACCTCTCTTCATTGGTTGATTATCCAATGCAAAATTCTATTCCTGGTTGTGTTTCAGACACCTTCAGATGTTTTAAATCTCTTGAAAATTCAAAGAGCTAGTCTCTTCGAGGGTGAACTGGTTTTAGGACCTTGCCTCTCTCCCGCCAAATTTACTTTCAAATTCTGGCTTTTATCAAGAGTGTTAGGGAGGTAAGTATGTTCACGTGATGTGAAATAAGAAAATTGATCAAATTTCTTTTTCACTAGTGAGATGACATACTTACCTCCCTAACAGGATCCCGGCCTCTCCACCCCACGGAGTCTTGGTCCTTTGGTTATTTGAATAGTTACTTCTATGTCAGCCAATATTTAGTAATGGTATGGGCATGCGCAGAGGTGGGGTCTGACAAGTGCATGACTGTGTACATTCCACCTGCTGAGTAGGGGCACCTAAATTTTTATAATTCTGAATATTATTGAATTTAGAGCTGATATACTAGTATATCAAAAGTGTTGGGGAGGTAAGTATGTCATCTCACTCGTGACAAAGAAATTTGATAAATTTTCTTATTTGAACACGGTCTAATAAATGTTCTGTTGAGTATTTTGGGTTTAGCTTGATTGGAAGCCATTGCTGCCTCAGGCATAAATGACTTCAAATCAAATTAAGTCAAAAAATATTTAACCATACATTTTATTTCATTTTGGAAACGTTTTACGTTATTTCTGAGATGTACGGTGTTGGATTTTTCAAGTTAAAACCATTGTTTTGCTAACTCAAAATGTGTCACAAATCTTTCTATCAAATTTGTACTATTGCATACCCACAGAAACTTGTACCAGCCACAGAAGTTGTTGTCTATAGATATGGACCAATTCGCTCCAGTCATGAATAGAGCTGGTCAGCAGGTACCTATAGGTATTCGCGAAGAGCCAAGTGAATTGTGGGATAAGCCACGATCTTCAGGATTCGTACAAGACGGAGTAGCTGTATTTCCTACCGTTGCATTCCTTGGAACAATTTTAGTAATAGTATTTTTATTGTGCCATTTCTATAAACTAAAGAATAAGCCAAAAAGACGGCGCCCGCGAATTAAAAAAGTTCATCATTTAACATTCGGAACTAAAATGCCTGGTGTATAACGGTGGGCATTTATTAGTGTTTAATTTTATCATGTTATTAGGTCAGCAATATTGTACTGGATATGAATCAAATTTTAAATATTGATAAATCTACTGTGATGAACACAATGTGTGGAATGTATGTGTGTGAGATTTTTAGCGCAACGTAACAAATTTCATCGTGAATTCCTAGAAACATGGTCTTAGTCAGACAGACACCTGTCCAACTCTTATTTGGGACAGGTATTCTTCACAAGTTGAGAGATCAACAAGATGGGCAAATTCCTAAAGTAACATTCAAATTGCCCGAAAAGAAATCCAAGCAGAATCGTCCTAAGTAATGAAAAAACATGTTTCAAACTTATTTCAGATGAAATTTAAGCTACCGATAAACACCTACATTGTTTAACTGTCTCGCTGCTGTAAGTCCACCTGACAATAACCCGTGACTTGGTTAATATTTTGAAAACAATTTAACTAAAAGTTGTTGGTGGCCTAGCCACCAACAACTTTCAGTCGAATTGTTTTCAAAATATTTAGCAGTTCCTGAGATGTAACCCCTGGAATATGTCATCTGCAAGAACTCAGCAGTCAGACAGTTGCAACATCATTGGAATGCATCATTCATTGCAAGTAAACATTGTTACCATATTTTCTCACAATCGACATCAAAAGTTAATAATATTATATCATCTTGTCATCTATATATATATATATAGATTTTTATATCCACAGCCGCTCATGTCATAAAGGAATAATTAATCACACATAAATATTTCATGTCATCAAATGGCAACTTGACTGTCTGTATAGTGTACTGTCTGTATAGTATATTGTTAAAATGTCCCGCATCTTTGTTTTTTATTTAAAAGTAATTGACAATCTAATGGTCAAGCCAGCCTAAAACATCTGCAATTGTCTTGAGTAATGGCCATTTACAGTCCAAGCAAAGATGACCGTTGAAAATTTATACCTGTAATTAGATTGTTGACTAGTTGTGTCCACGCATGTGTCTGTGCATGCCTTGAATGCTGATGTATCTGCCTTTGTTAATGCTCAAACCGGACTCTTTGGTGGTCTTGGCAATGTCAGTTTGCAGGTGAAGAGAAAAGCATTAAAAAAAAATCACCACTGGAATAACTGGCCGAGCCAGTCATTCCCAGTGATAAATTTTCAAAAATCTTAAGCTCTTAAAGTGGGCATTGACTAGGCAAAACTTGCGTTCTTACCAGTCACGAGTTAGGTTAATATTTGAGTGAATTTCACTTGACTATTTTTCATATGTGTTATATGTTACAGGCCCTCTGTGGCACCAACCTAATGACCTTCACTAATGGCAGGTGGTCTGTTAATGCAGGTCACATGATATGTTAATATAGCTATCCCAACATACTTTGCGCGACATGCTTATGACGTAATGTATTCCTATGTGACGTATGACGTTGTTTTGCATGCCATTACGTCACAGATTGAAAACCGGTTTTGCTTTTCGCGAGTCACTTCCAAACATGTTTCGCGAAGTAGCAGAGCGCTCTAACAAAACGTATCGTTCCATAGGAGAAACATGTTTTCTCCAGAGACATTTTAGCAAAACTTTCTGTTGTGCTTTCCCTATGGAATGCAAGGCAGGTCACATGATGCAACAAATGCAAGACCACCTGTTTTAAAGAACCACTATCTTTTAGCCGCCAGAAAACAGGTGCTATTTATAGAAATCATTGAAAATATGTATTAATAATTTAATGCTCAAGCAGGCTAAGAATGGCTTCTGTCATCATATATAGTGGGAAATACCCATTTATAGGCTAAGAGAATACTATGTTTTGTCAGTCATTCCAGTGGTTAATTTTGAAAAATATTCTCTTGGCGCACAAATGGACATGTATTAACCCTTTAATCCTAGAACTTGTTGGTTTGTGATCGTTGCTCGCGATGTCCGATTTTATTGATTTTTCAACCTACGATACGATATCAATAATTTATTTGGTGATCGTGAAAAATTTAAAGATACCATATTTCGTGGACTAGCAAATTTCTAATGCACCAGCAGTGTTTATTTTGTCGTCGCTGGTTTAACTGATCTTATTAAACGAGTTTACTGGTACTTAATTCCACCCAAATCAGTGTTATTTATTTAAAGCACCTCAATTTTAGCAAGTTATATATATCAAAAAGATCAGTAGCATCCATTGTCGCAAGATATTTATTTTTGCACAATGTTCTAGATGCTCTCCTCTAGTTATGCTCCTCTTACATTTTGATTGGCTAGTACGATGCAATTTATCACAAAGTATAGTAAACTCTTCTATCGGGAATGAAAATTATCGAAAAAAGAACACACTGGCACAACTGCGCATGATCGCGCTCATGTTCATGGTTTCTTCTAGATAACTTTATAAGTTAGTCAATGCGAACCTAGTTTTCTCTTCATAACGGAAATTGATATGGCATAGGCCATAGGGTAAGTTTAAGCTGTCACTCTCGTAGCTACTCGGGTGGGTACTCGATTCTACCCTCCCATTTAAATGCATCGGCGACAGTACCTACCGGATACAAATATTTACATTTTCGCTCTACTCAAGTAAGGCAAGAGTGACGACATAAACTCGTCCTTAGTGGATCATCATGTGATTTATATCTTTTTTGCGATGACATTTTATGTCAAATCTTGGACTAATTTTCATGTAATAAACGATGTTTATTAAAGCATACACAATATTTAGGCGCTCCCATTTAATAATTTCACTCTCACGATGATAGTTATGAGGTATGCATTAAGCATATTCGTAAGGCAGCAAGAATCTATAATGTGTTAAATTTTCGTGGCATTGTCTATATTTTTAAAACAATTTTAGAGAATCAATTTCAACTTTTTCTTGAAATATAGGCAGGTCTGACAATATTGTTTATCATTTTCATTTGCAAAACGATATCGTGAGCAGCTTGACCATTTTGAGCAGAGCTCTAAAAATTTGTTCATGATAATTTTAGTTTCTTAGAAAATGTCCATTTACAGACCAAGAGAATATTATTGTCTCATCTGTGAACAGAACGCGAGACATATGCGTTACTTTTTCTGACGGCGGTGGTGGCATCAATATTAGGTTTTTGTATCTAGCAAATCTTTTCAGCATATATTTCGGGATTTTATAAGCCTAGTGGAACACAACTTGCTATATAGTTGCTTATACCAAGAGGATGCAGGATGGTTACACACAGGGCACCAGGTCAATGTCACTATGACTTCTGCAAAACTGGTATTTTTCAACGTTAGGTTTTTGCATTTAGCAAATCTTATCAGCTTGTTGTCTCCCCTGCAAAGTAGAATACGAAACATAGGTACAACTTTTATGATGGTGGCGACGTGTGTGTATTATGTTTTTGCATTTAGCGCATCATTATTGATAAAAAAAAGGGAGACAGATTAGACATTTAATTATGCAGAATTGCTATTTTTGAAACTTTGTCACTAGAATGACTGACTAGGTTAGCGAGCCAAATGACTGGCTTGCTTAGTCAGCCAGTCATTCCGGTGGTATATTTTCAAAAATAGTTTTCTCTTGTTCTGCAAATGGACAATTCTCCAATCGTGACCACCAAATGATGAATGCTTAAGTTACAGTACAGCGCAGTAATAATTTAACCTGTTTCCAAAACAAAATAAAACGTACTGCTGAATATTATGAGCGTAATTGCCTAAGGCAGCAATGTCTTCCAATCCAATTATGTTCAAAACGAACATTTCCTACATCGTGTTCAAAATTTTAGCAACTAAATGTTTCTGTTTTTGTTTTGGAAACATTTTGACTTATTTATGAGCGGTACTGTATTGCAGCCACCTTCGCCTCATTGAATCTTCAAAGAACAGTTATTCACGTTATGTATTTATATTTTATGTATAGATTGATCTATAATGTCGCAGTTTTATTTTGAAAATAATATGACTGGCAGGTGTTACTGCTTTAATCCTTTAAGAAAATGTACATTTGTAGACCAAGAGAAGACTGTTTTTTAAAATTTACAACTCGAATGACTGGCTCGGTTATTGAGCCAGTCATTCCAGTGGTAAATTTAAAAAAATAGCCTTGGTCTGCAAATGGACATATCTCAAGACCACTGCAGAAGCTGCTTTTGGCTGATATGAGTGTTAAAGTGGAAATTTTTCAACATTGTTTCTTATATTGTCATGATTGGAGAGATGGTTAAGCAAGAGCCCCTCAAGAATTTTTATAAAGTTTTATGCGGTAGCTGCCATGTTCATGAAATCGCCATTAAAATATTTGTCCAGGAATTGAATTCGCAATGAGTGATACTTATGCAATTTGGTTTGTGCCATACCCTCACTAGGATTTAAATTTAGAAACATCTTGTAGCACCAGGTAATAACACTGAATATTGCCTTTTGCGAAATGAAGCAAAATTTCTTTAAATCAAACAGCCGGAGAACGTCATACATGGCATTCCAATTGCTAGGATTATTTTACAAATTAATTGCACTGTTTTATTGTACAGAGGTTTGTTCTACTAGAGATATTTTAATGTAGGAATGCTAACATATTTTTAATACGTGATAAGCTGGAGTACTCATTAATATTGTATCAAAATGAAGTCCCACTCAGGGTCACCTCTGTGACATGGGTACTTCAACACTAATGGTCAAGTTTTGTCAAGAAAAGTTAAAATTTGCTTTCATACCCAATATCCATTTGCAAAACAAGATAAGGTTATATTTGAAAATTTACTACTGGAATGACTGGCTCGCTTATCGAGCCAGTCATTCCAGTTGTAAATTTTAAATGAATAATCTCCTTTTCCTCTGAAAATGGACATTTCTCAAGTCGACTGCAGATGCCATTTTTAGCCCACTTATCCGTTAGAGGGTTAAACAATGTTGAATAATGTTAAAGTCATAGTCACAAAATAACAGAATTTAATTTTGTTGAATATTATATTACCGTATATTGCTAGTGAAACGTAACTGGTTCACTGACCTTTCTGTAGATATCATGAAAACTGTAATTATGTAACTTGTAAATATGTATAACGTAATTACTTAATCAAATTGCTATTTCACATAAACACTAATCATGTATGCATGGGTTTCATTAACCCTTTAACTCTCAAGTCCACCAAAAATGGATTCTGCAGTGGTCTTGAGTAATGTCCATTTGCAGACCAAGAGAAGGATATTTTTGAAAATTTACCATTGGAATAACTGTTTCTATAACCCAACCAGTTATTCCAGTGGTAGTTTTTCAAAATTAATCACTTGGTCTGCAAATGGACATTTTTTTAGGGCTAACGGGTTAACCCTTAGCACACTGATGTCAATATTCTATCCTTTACTGTGTCAATAGCAAAGAAAATGTACATTTTTCAACAATTTTGTTGGGCTATTTTGCTGTCTACGACAGCACCATCTTCCACCAAATTTGTTGAAAATTAAACATCGTTTTTTCTTTTACTTTAATTTGAAAATTACAAATTTAGACATCAGAGGGGTAAGGGTTAAAGAACCGTATTGTACTAGTCAGTTTAACCTGGATATGATAGACACCTGGCGTTTGGACCATCATTAGGCCCTATTTACCGTAATTTGTATTGAGCGACCACCTGTCTTTCGTGACCACTTATTGATGGCTCATTCTGTGTCCATTAGAGGCACGTTTGTCTGTATTCTGAAATCATGTTTTATAATTAAGCTTTTAGTGGCCAAGCCGTCCAAAATGTGTCTTCGCATTGGTTTTGGAAAATGTTCATCCGCTGGCCAAGACAAGCCTATTTTTGAAATTTCACCACTGGAATGACTGATTCGATAGCCGTGCCAGCAGTTATTCCAGTGGTGAATCTTCAGAGACACGCTTTTCTTGCTCTGCAAATAGGCATTCGCTTAGGAAAGATTTTAATTGTCTTACAGAATATTTACTATTAATAGTTAATTTCTGGTGTAATGTGGTTAATATTTATGTACATTGCAAAAAATCCAAAAACTGTACATGGCATTTGTCATATTTGTCTGATTTGTTTTTAGCGGCGTATTCTAAATGAATATTATGAAATATTTTGATATGGTTTATATATATATATGTAGTATGGTGTTTAACTCTTGATTCCTCAAATTGTTTCAAGAAAATTTAAGCTTTGTAGAAAATGTTCATTTGCAGACCAAGAGAGGATTATTTTAGAAAAGTTACCACTGAAATACCTGGCTTTGTTATCGAGCCAGTCATTCCAATGGTATGTTTTAAAAAATAGTCTTCTCTTAATCTGCAAATGGGCATTGCTCAAGAAGCCGTTTTTGGCTGGCTAAAGTGTTAAATGGTTGCAAATTATTGTGTGTATGTTCAAATAAGATTGTGCGTATCAGAATTGATATTAGATGTATACTCTGGTCAGTTCTATTCAATTTCAATAAATCAGTAACACCGTTATCAAAATGATCACTGTCTATCCCGTTAATATGAAATGACGAGATGTATAATAAGTTAGGTCACAAGATTCGAGTGAGTGAAGCGATACTTCCCTCAGACATAACCGGTACTTGATCCTAAATAACCAGGAACTATTTTTTGCTCACCATTATGCTGAGCAAATAACACAAGCACTCAAAACAACATGTACTGTACTTCAATTGCATCAGATGAATTTTTGACACTACGTATTATTTTGTTGAATATTTTGAAAAATATTTGACTGGAAGCCATTGCTTCCTTTGAGGAAGCAATGTCTTCCTATCAAATTTCTACAAATTTTCTTGTTTGAATGTCTTGAAATCAAGATGCATTTAAAGAGATTTTATCGGTGGGATGGTAGTGACTGTGATAGGTTACTGGGGGAGAAAATCAGATAGATTAATTTTAGGTTACCCAAATCTGTGAAATTTCGGGCTCGTAGTTCCACAGTCCACCCAGATTGCGTTCTTTCACCCTCCCCTCCACTCCACCATCCCTATTACTTCTTATCATGGATATTTTGTCGCTGATTTTTAGATGCCAATCACATTTTCTAACTTTAATGCTGGAAGGAGATCACCAGCAACAGCACCTCGAACTCTCCCCCCCCCCCCCCCCCACCCCCACCCTAGTGCCCGGATAACACCCACTCCTGAATGAACATTGAGATTTGCACCCACAAATTCACAATTGCACCACATATTCTGAATTTATAATGTATCTGTATAGGAGATACGGTTAGCATTTTATCCTTTGATATGCCAGTATTCCTTATGTTAAATAGAGTACAGTTGATTCATATATAAATTATGCATCATTTCATTGATTTATCAGATATCCTCTCATGACTTTGTATAAAGTGTTTGTTTTGATTGTTCAGTACAGTGCAGAAATAACTTAACATGTTTCCAACACCAAAACTGAAATATGTTGGTTAATACAATTTTGAACACGATGTAAGCAATCCAATTATGTTCAAATATTTAACATTACATATTAAGTTGTTTCTAAGCTGTACTGTACTTATTATAAAATTCACAGAAATGCCATTGAGGACAAGTCTGTTTTATAATCAATATTTTTGTAATGTTTTTATACGGTCTGCTTGCTGGTCAAAACAATCAAAAATTTTTTGATTAGTTGATGTCCATTTGCAGGACATGAGAAGACTATTTTTGACAATTTACCACTTGAATGACTAGCTCGGTTATCGAATCAGTCAGTTCATTGGTAAATTTTCAAATATAGCCGTCTAGGTCTGCAAATGGTCTTTTCTCTACAGCTGTTGACAGTTTTGGCTGGCTTGACCATTAAAGGATTGAAATCATTAAAAACATGAAACATTGAAGTTTTGTTAAAATATCAAAAGTTGTATTTATCTAACAAAGTGATGTATTAGAATATAGCAATTCTTTTTAATTTGTCAACTTCAAAATGGTGTTTCGCTTTAGCTTGTGATAGAATCCACAGCATTGTAAGACATTTAATATCTGTGATAGATTCTTTGAATTTCAATATATGAATGCTTGATTATTAGCTCACCTGGCCAGATTGGCCAAGTGAGCTTATGCCGTGGCGACCGTTCATCATCCGTCCATCCATCCGTAAACTTTTTCTTTAAACGACTTCTCAAGAATTGCTAGGCCGATTTCAATCATATTTGGCAGGAAGCATCCTTAGGGCATACACATATAAGTTGGTTCAAAGGAAGTCGATCACCCAATTTTGCCAGTGGCCATCTTGGATTTTAGCCGATTTTTAGAAACCTCTTTAAAAATCTTTTCCGAAACCGCTTGGTGGATCGATTTAAAACTCACGAAATATCATATAGGGCAAGAGCTGAACCAAGTTTGTTCGAAGGAACTTGATTGGCCATCTTGGATGACCTAGTTTTCGTGAAAACAACTTCTGCAGAACCGCTGAACGGATTGGGCTAAAATTTGGGGGATATGATTATGGACTAAGGGCCATTAAAGTTTGTTCATGTGAAGTTGATAGGTACAAAACATGGCCGCCATGGACCAATCAAATTTTAGTGTGTTTGGCTGCCATATTCAATTTTTTTATTTGATGGATTTTGAAGCAGAAATTGGTTTCCTTAACTCCGCTTACTTGTCAGTCAGCTGTCGTATAGCGATGACCCTGTCCGTCTTCTGTATATCCGTCCATCCATCTGTCTGTCCGTCACCAACAATGGCGGCTCATTTTGTTATTTCTTGACGGATTGACACCAAACTTGGTCACAATGTTAATGTCGGCATCTAATATCTGTGTTGTGAAAATGAAACTGATAGGACATCAAATGCCAGAGTTATCAGCCCTTAAATATTTGCAGTCGCATTTTCATAGGGGAAATACAGGTTTGTGCCCACCGTCCACTTATTTATCACCATGTCAGATTTTATTGCCAAAGTAGATTAAACTCCAATTAACAGATTAACCTTTCCATCACTGCCTAAATATCTAAGATATGTATTATGTGCTCTAACATCTATGCTCTTAAAAATATTTTGAAATGTATTTGATTGATAGTTGTTGCTGCCTTAGGCAGCAATGAAAGTTGGTGCTGCCTAAGGCAGCAATGACTTTCAGTCAAATTATTTTCTAAATCAACTGCAGCTTACCCTACCGCTGCTGCTAACTTGGTGATTCAGCCAGATTTGCATGTGTTAAATGGAGTGTGTGGTGGTGGGGAATAACCTGCTATAAAGACCACTTACCTGCCTTTAGAGACCATTTTCTTCAATTGTATTTAAACCTCTAGTAACCATCTGACGGCTGAGTTTTTGCAGACGACATATTCCAAGGTTATATCTCTGAACCGGATAAATATTTTGAAAACAGTTGGATTGAAAGTTGTAGGTGGCTAAGCCGGCAACAACTTTCAGTCGAATTGTTTTCAAAATATTCAACAAGTCCAAGAGTTTTTGAAAATTTAAATTCTTGGCTGTACTGGCTTGCAGCAGTGAGACAGTTAAGAAACCAGCTGTTGTTAGCACTGATATCATCTATTTTCGCTTAAACATTGTTCAAAATCACTAATGCAAAAAAAACAGTCCAGAGATTGGTGTCACCATCTCGAAAACTAAACCATTTGACTTAAAGTCATTGGAAGTGACACCGATGGATGTAAAACTTAAGTAAGATTAGTTGAAATGCCAATGTTCCAGGTGAGTGATACAGGCCCATTGGGCCTCTTGTTTCAATAGATAAATGCTTGATTATTTTGCTTTAATTTGAAAAAGGAGTTTTGTCTCGCCTGAGTGAGACATAGGTATCACTTTTCCAATGACCGCGACAGTGGTCACATCAGTTTTAACCGTCTGACTGCTGAGTTTTTGCAGATGACATTCCAGGTGTTATATCTCCGGATCTGGTAAATACTTTGAAAACAATTTGACTGAAAGTTGTTGGTGGCTAAGCCACCAACAACTTTCAGTCAATTTGTTTTCAAAATATTCAGCAAGTCAAGACTTTTTGCTCATTGAACTTATTGTCTGGGGTCTTGCAGCAGCGAGAGAGTTAAGTTTTTTATTTAGGAAATCGCATTTGGTTATATTTCAGGATTGTTTTATCCTATTGACACTAAACTTGTATACCTGCCTGTCTGTGTTTAGGAATCAGCATGGGGACATTGATATCATAAGGCATATGTCAATGTCACTGTCCTAGGAACAAGTTAGCTCTGCATCATGTCATATTTGTCAAGTTTGATCGATGTTTAAGGAACATAGTTTTCTCTTGAGGTAAATGAAAGGAACATCTGCTGATTTTGTGCTCAGAGCCAAAGGTCAAGAGCATGTTTAACATGGTACAAGAAGCAGTTTAAAATCTGTATCTCAAATTCTATGTACACTCATTATCACACATTATACAACCTCGGAGGAGACTGTTGATGTATTGGTCAAGGTCAAAGGTCATTTCACTTCAAGAGTATACTTACCTCCCTAATACTTTTGATATTGCTAAATATTGGCTTTCACTCAATAAACACTCAGATTAAAACAGTTAGGTGCCCCTACTGGGCAGGGAGTCAGCGTAGTCTGGCGGATGCCAGCCCCACCACCGCGCATGCGCAGACTAGCACTACCTCTTTGCTAGATTATTGGCAGAGGGATCACACATGGTTTTTTTTGTGCAATAGCTTTTCCTTGCTCTTAAACTGTTTTCATAACTTGGTTGTGTTATTTTGGAGTGATAGTCACTGATTAGGATGGCAGGAAGGATCACTTCGCCAAAGGGGGACCTAGGACCTTTGAATCAGGTGACTTCTAGTAAAATTAGCGAGTTTTTTGCCCGGTGTATTGTGTTTCCGGGACTCGCATTTACCGTGATAAGCGCCTTGGTTAGTTGGTTTATGTCAACTCGGTGCTACCTAAGGCTAATTTCTCTTTCTGTTTATGTCCACAGGTCTGTATGACGCTAGGTGGTGGCATCACAGCAGCAGAGAGTTAGTTTTCTCTCCACCATGGTTCCATTTCCTACTAACACTGTTAGGTTATCTAACCAAATGATTATGTCCAGTGAGTTGGAGGCCTAGTATAAAGGTCTTCTCACTTTGCCCTCTTGATCCAATTCCTTCCCCATGAGGTGGAGAGAGTTAAGAGGCGTGCAGGTGGTGGAGTACTCCGGTTCGTCACGTTGGATGGTTTGTCTATACAAGGTGTCAGGTATCTAGTTATTGATAATGTGGTGATGTTAATTATAGTAAGCAAAGGGAGATAATTAACATTTTTGCCAGAAAAGAGTTATCTATATGTATCTGATGGTTGTGTAGTCGACGTATCCATTCAGCATACAATTCGTCCTTGCACTTGGATGTTTTGTTGGGATCGATTTTTTCCTGTCACGGGATTAATGACGTCATAATCAGCCTGGCTATGTATTTATCAGCAATTTAAGTTGCAATGCTGGTTTCTGATGTATATTGATCTTTATGATCGTTTTCCTTCTCTTTGAGTTGGTTTGAGTGTCTAAGCTTAACTAGTTTGCTCATACTCCTTGTCCTTTGCCCTGTTTCAGGGACCGGGTTGCGCGTCCTGTGGACGATTTCTGCATGATAAGTTCTTGCCTCATCTTTGCTATCAATGTAGCCCTTGTGGTCCATCGGGTAATTGTGAGATATGTAAGCACTGGGGGGGCGAGTTAATGTCCGAATTCTTGGGCTTGCAGGCGACGGACAAGGTGGTAGAGGAGGAGAAGAAGAAGAAGCGGAAACGAGAGGTTGTAAGTAGGAAGGGTAAGGGGAAGGCCTCGTCCGCGGTGGATATGGAGGCCTTCCGGACCGAGATGTTGGGAGAGATGAAGAGGACAATAAAGGATTTGGTTCCAGGGTTGCTTCGTGGCATGCTTCCTGGACCAAATCCTTTACTGTCCTCATCATCGGCTTCGGAGCAGGTAATCCCCACCTCTGGATCGGTTTTCCTTAGACCGCTTCCGTTGTTCGACGATTCAGAGGTGGCCCCATTAGAGGGGGCGTTCCACGACCCTGGCAGCAGGCTTATTGCCGCGCCGATAGGGGACCGTGGACGGTTGTCGCTGGAACCCGCGGGCTGCTTATCAGTCCAGGGGTATCCGCACGCCGCGGTGGCCAGTACCTCCTATGGCACCGTTCCTGGTCAGCCCGGGTTAGCTATCTTTGCTGACCCGGGGTCTAATCTTTCTGACCAGGGTGATGAGGATTACCTGCTAGGGTCGCCGTCTGACGACGTGGACATGGATGAAGACGTTTGTGCACCCCTCGCGGGGAATACGGGCGGCTTCTTCCACGGTTTTACTCACCCTGGAGTAGAGTCCGCGGCTCAGGTGGTGGCCCAGGGCGCTGCTGATGGCCAGCGGTACCGCATACCTCGGCTTGCCGAGGGTGTTGCTGGTGCTGGCCGGGCCCGTGGTGGGGCGGTATGTGCCCCGCGCTCTACCACGGCGCCTGCTCCTGGTCAAACCAGTGATATTGTCATGCCGGTGCTGTCAGGCCCGCATGTTTTCCCTGGCTTGCCAGGTGTATCAGCGTACCCGCCGTCATGCTCTGCTGCTTGCGCTCAGGAGGAAGACGAAGGCCCCCGTCTTGTAGAGCGCTCGCAGTTAGCCACGGAGGAGGATTGGTCTGACGCTTGCCAGTGGTTGGTGAGCGTTAGGCCTGATCTGCCCGTGGAGCAGTCGGCTAGCCAGCGTGACCACAGGCCGTGGTTAGCGGGGAAGCCGACTGCTAACGCTATGCCTTCTCTGCCGCTGGCGGAGCATGTCGTTGACATGTTCGAGGCGGCGGAGTCGTCCATTAAGTCGAGTGGACGTCTCGCGAAGGCCCCTCGCGAGGTGGCCAGGCGTTGTCGCATCGTGCCCCTGGATTACCAGCGGTACGGTGTGGTACCCAAGCCCAGCGTGGATGACCGCGCGGCTTTGGGTGAGGATGCGCGGCCAGGCTCCCGTTCTGACACGGGGGTCTTGTGCTCGAACGCGTTGCGTTCGGCGAATACCGCGTTGCGTGATGCGGAGGAGAGTGGGAGGGCTTCGATTGCCGCTCTGTCCCACGTCTCCCAGCTGTTACAGGGGGTAGTAACGGCATCCGCATCGCACCAGCCAAGTCCGGTCACGGTCCAGCGAGCCATCCAGGATGGTATTAACCTGGCGCTGGACTGTATGACTCGGGCGGTGACCAGGAGTGTCCGGGCAAGACGCACGTTTGCCCTGGACAATCTGTGCCCGTCTCAAGACCTGTACAATAGGCTACTGCGTACGCCTATGACGGGTCCTGGTCTTTTTGGAGGTGAGGGATGTCGACACCTCCAGGAGACGGTCACCCTGGTGAATAACCAGAGGGCGCTGCGCGAGCAGTTTGAGGTGCTGCGTCGTGCTAACGTTCGCGCCGCGCCCCCTGCGTATCGTCCCCTGCAGGCTCGAGGTGGTGCTGGCCAAGTCAGAGGCCAGCCACCGTCGCAGCGTCGGCCTCGGCCGCGTGCGATTCGGCCAGCAGCGAGGGGGGCGCAGGTTCCTCAGGCGCCGTCAGCCAGGCAGCCGCCCGCGCACCGAGGTGCGCGCGGGGCGGGGCGCGCGAGGATCTGGGCGTGGTTATCGGTCCTGACAGGACGGTTACCGCGGTAAGAACCACTCCGGTGTTTATGGCGACGGGGACAGTGCCGCTCTTGCATGCCTCGTGTCCACCTCTGTCCCTAGGTGGACCGGTGGGAGGCCGGCTAGCCGACCACATGCAAGAGTGGGAACGGTTAACTCAGGACCGTTTAGTCTTGCGATGGCTTTCCGTCGGGTATCATCCAGAGTGGATGACAGGCCCGCCGTCGCGACTGTCTCTAGTGCCAGTCAGGACTCCCATTCCGAGAGATCCAGAGCAAAGGTTGTGTATCGAGGAGGAGATAGATTCCCTCGTACAAAAGGGAGCTATTCAGCCGGCACAAAGGTGTCCGGGCTTCTATTCAACCCTGTTCTTAGTAACAAAACGCACCGGAGGGTGGAGACCGATTCTCAACCTCAAGCCATTGAACAAGTTCATCGAGACGCCCAGTTTCAAGATGGAAACGGTGCGCTCGGTGTTGGCGGGGTTGGAGAGGGGGATGTGGACGGCGTCGATAGATTTGAAGGACGCTTATTTCCACATCCCCATCCACGGGAGTTTCTGTCGCTTCCTGAGATTTGCATTCCAGGGCAGACAGTGGGAATTCAGGGTGTTGCCCTTCGGAATTTCCACGGCTCCTCGGGTTTTCACCCGTGTGGTTCTTGCGATCACCGCATACCTCCGCAGGAGAAGCATAGCAGTCCACACGTACATAGACGACTGGCTGTTGAAAGCGCACACCCGGGAAAGTTTGTCGGCCAGTCTGGAGATTGTTTTGAAAACTCTCACAGACTTAGGCTGGATGATCAATTTCCCAAAATCAGAGCTGACTCCATCCCAGAAGTTTGTTTACCTGGGGATGTTCTTCGATCTAGAGACAGGATATGTTTATCCTACTCAGGAGAGAGTTCAGAAACTCATGTCATTAATTCAGTCAGTGTGCGACAGTCGTCATGTCCTGGCACGGGTTTACTTGAGAATGCTGGGGTTGATGGTTTCATTGGAACCAGTCATTCCTCAGGCCGCCTTACGCAGGCGGCCGATCCAGTTATTTCTCATGACACAATGGACCCAGAGTACAGGTTCGCTGGACTCGAATGTGTCAGTGTTGGCGCCTCTGATTCATCACCTGCAATGGTGGTTGGACACAGAGAATCTCTTGGTGGGGGTTATGCTAACCCCTCCCCACCCTCAGGTGACTGTGTATACAGATGCATCGATGGAGGGCTGGGGAGCTTGCCTGGAAGAGTCCACGATATCAGGGCTTTGGAATCCGGAACAGTCAAAGGAACATATAAATCTACTGGAGCTAAGAGCAGTAGTCCTGGGCCTGGAACATTTCTTACAGAAAGTTCAGGGCAAGATTGTTCTTATTCGTTCAGACAACTCAACAGTTGTGACTTACATAAACCGCCAGGGCGGAACGAAGTCGCCCAGTCTCTGTATGATGACATGGAAACTGCTTTGTTGGTGTCTGGATCACCAGATTACCTTGAAAGCAGTTCATATTCCGGGAAGGTTAAACCTGCTAGCAGACTCATTGAGCCGAAGGATGAGTGTTTTACCCACGGAATGGCAACTAAATCAATGTGTGGCGGATCGTCTGTTCGACCATTGGGGGAAACCCAACATCGATTTGTTCGCAACGAAGAAGAATGCGAAGATGACGACGTACGTCTCTCCGATTCCGGATCCAAGCGCTTTCGCAACAGATGCGTTAGCTATCAGCTGGGGGAGAATGTATGCATACGCATTCCCTCCAGCAATCCTGATTCCAAAAATTCTTCAGAAAATCAGACAAGAGGAATGCCAAGTGCTTCTGATCGCCCCGGATTGGCCAAGCCGATCATGGTATACGGATCTGCTGGACCTTCTGGTCTGCAATCCGGTTCCTCTGCCTCTGATGGACGATATTATCTTCCAGGGCAAGGCCCTTCACAACAATCCGTCAATGTTCAGATTGACTGCGTGGATGTTGTCAAGGAATCTAGAATTAAGGAGGGCTTTTCTGAGCAAGCAGCCATGTTTATGGCCAAAGCCAGGAGGGGGTCAACCTCCAGAGCATATAATTATAAAATCAACAGATTTGCAGAATGGTGCTCAAAAAGATGTATTGATCCAATGGGTTCATCTATTCAAGTAGTAGCTGATTTCCTCTGTCACCTCTATGATGCCTATAGCCTCAAGCCTAACTCTATTGCTGGTTATAAGTCAGCATTAATGTCTGTTATTCCTTGCTTGGCTAAGAGGGGAAGTGATGAAGTAAATACATTAAATGTATTAATTAAAGGCATGGGCAATCTAAGACCAAGGAATCCACCTGTGATTCCGTCTTGGAGTTTATCGCTAGTGCTTCAAGTACTAGGTGATAAGCCTTTTGAACCACTTAGTTCCATTTCTATGAAACTATTAACACTGAAGACTGTGTTTTTAATTGCTGCGGCCTCGGCTAGGCGTAGGAGTGAAATTCATGCCTTATCAGCCGAGGATGACCGTTTTGTGGTTTCAGGGGAAGGCCTTAAGCTGCTACCTAGGATTCATTTCTTGGCTAAAAATCAGTCGTTGAAATATCCAGGTCAACCTATTATTTTGCCTGCTTTAACTAGATATGATCCTAATTCTAAAGCATGGTGTCCCGTCCGGGCGCTGCGCCGGTACAAACAACGTACGGCGGAGTGGCGCACCGACCAGTCAGCGTTATGGTTGTCATATATTGAACCCCATGGCAGGGCTTCTAAGGACACCATTTCCAGGTGGATTGTAGAATGCATTCAGTTTTGCCATAAATCCGCCACCGGGAAGCAGGTTGACGTGGCCAAGGCTCACAGTGTCCGCGGCGTAGTGACATCCACTGCCCTATTTAATGGGGTCCCTGTGGATGATATTATGTCGGTGGCTCAATGGCACTGTGAGTCCAGTTTTACAGACCATTATCTCCGTGACACCTCTAATCCTCTCGCCTTGTCGATTTTGAAAAAATAACTCGGTTTATATTTTTTGAGGAGGTTTTTCCTCATTGCTTATATATTTCACAATTAATTTATGGAAACACCCACTTTTTTGGGCCTGCATCAGTCTTCACCAATGGGAAGATGATGTCAGCAGCCATTTCAACAAGGTCAGTCTTGTTCATGTGTTGTCCGTTGTTGATTGTATTGTCACGTTACCCGTTATTAATATGGTGATGGTTTGTGTATTTGTGTGGTTCATGGTTGAGAGTTTACGAAAATGGAGCTTTTTCGTCTCTGTCCTGTAGTACATGGCACTTGTACGTAGAGAGCGTATAGGACATTGAGGTCAGTCGACTCTTCCTCCCAGGAAGGAGGGGGGGGGGGGGGGAGCGCATATGACATTCGGTCATCTCTCATACATCGGTGGTGTTATCCGATGGTTAGTCAAATCCTGACTGTTTTTCGTACAGTTTCAGAAGTTTAAGTGCCTTAAACGCAGAAAAGCGTATAGGGATGAGCTGGTCTTTTGACCTCGCCTCCCTCCCGCCAGATTCACTTTCGAATTCTGGCAATATCAAAAGTATTAGGGAGGTAAGTATACTCTTGAAGTGAAATAAACGAAATCTAGGATTTCTTTTTTCACGAGAGAGTTGATACTTACCTCCCTAGATACGGACCCGGCCTCTCCACCCCACAGAGGCTCGGTCTTCAGGCTCTTAATAGTTGCATGTGTGTCAGCCAATAATCTAGTCAGAGGAAGTGCTAGTCTGCGCATGCGCGGTGGTGGGGCTGGCATCCGCCAGACTACGCTCTGACTCCCTGCCCAGTAGGGGCACCTAACTGTTTTAATCTGAGTGTTTATTGAGTGAAAGCCAATATTTAGCAATATCAAAAGTATTAGGGAGGTAAGTATCAACTCTCTCGTGAAAAAAGAAATCCTAGATTTCGTTTAATAACAGTGGATAAAGATAAATATGAGCAACTTGTTTTATATATTGTTTTGTGAGCTCTGATTTTTATTGACAATGAGGAGGTCAGGCAAGATATTTACTTCCGCAGCATTTTTGTTAATGATACTTGTTAAATTTCTCATTGCATTTATTTATAGCTCTGTAGACTTACAGAACACCACCACCATCCTGTCATCAGTAGAACACATTTATCCCTATGAAAGATGTGGAAAATGTGCTAGTATATGTGTTGAAGGATGATTTGTGTGATGCTGGTAATTAATTATGCCTGTATCTAGGACATCTACTATTCTGGCCATAAACTGGTGGTTGTTTAGCCCTTTAATGTCTAATTTTATTTAAGAATATCAAAATATTTCTTTAGTGAATGTCCATTTGCAGGTCAAAAGAAGACTACTTTTGAAAATTTACCGATGGAATGACTGGTTTGGTTACTGCAGAGGCCAGTCTTACCAGGCTTTATCAAGAAAGGGTTAAGATGTGTCGTCCTATGATTAGCCGTCCTAATGAACCCCCTCCCCATTGCTTGACCGCGAAGACTATTTACCATAGCTAGTGAGGTGCCCTATGTGACCACCTGTCTTTAGTGACCATTGTCTGGTCGTGCACAGTGTCCGTTATAAATAGAATTAACCATACTTCAAATCAATGCATGTTGGATATATTTTTATATCATAATCTCCATTGTGGTTGAGTTAATATTAGTTAATCGCCATTGTGGTTGAGTTAATATTAGTTATTTTATAGCCTGTCTAGTTTCACACAAGAAATATGAAGACTTGTGCTAATGACGGATGCCAGTCATTAATGGACCTTTCCAGTTTATCCATCCATCATATGACATCATAATCAACTACGAATGACGTAGATAAGTGTCAGGAAAACATCATTGGTGACAGGCTAAAGCATTGTTGTACAAATTGTATGTCTTTATTATTTAATAAACATGAAGACTTGTGCTAATGACGGATGCCAGTCATTAATGGACCTTTCCAGTTTATCCATCCATCATATGACATCATAATCAACTACGAATGACGTAGATAAGTGTCAGGAAAACATCATTGGTGACAGGCTAAAGCATTGTTGTACAAATTGTATGTCTTTATTATTTAATAAACATGAAGACTTGTGCTAATGACGGATGCCAGTCATTAATGGACCTTTCCAGTTTATCCATCCATCATATGACATCATAATCAACTACGAATGACGTAGATAAGTGTCAGGAAAACATCATTGGTTACAGGCTAAAGCATTGTTGTACAAATTGTATGTCTTTATTATTTAATAAACATGAAGACTTGTGCTAATGACGGATGCCAGTCATTAATGGACCTTTCCAGTTTATCCATCCATCATATGACATCATAATCAACTACGAATGACGTAGATAAGTGTCAGGAAAACATCATTGGTGACAGGCTAAAGCATTGTTGTACAAATTGTATGTCTTTATTATTTAATAAACATGAAGACTTGTGCTAATGACGGATGCCAGTCATTAATGGACCTTTCCAGTTTATCCATCCATCATATGACATCATAATCAACTACGAATGACGTAGATAAGTGTCAGGAAAACATCATTGGTGACAGGCTAAAGCATTGTTGTACAAATTGTATGTCTTTATTATTTAATAAACATGAAGACTTGTGCTAATGACGGATGCCAGTCATTAATGGACCTTTCCAGTTTATCCATCCATCATATGACATCATAATCAACTACGAATGACGTAGATAAGTGTCAGGAAAACATCATTGGTTACAGGCTAAAGCATTGTTGTACAAATTGTATGTCTTTATTATTTAATAAACATGAAGACTTGTGCTAATGACGGATGCCAGTCATTAATGGACCTTTCCAGTTTATCCATCCATCATATGACATCATAATCAACTACGAATGACGTAGATAAGTGTCAGGAAAACATCATTGGTGACAGGCTAAAGCATTGTTGTACAAATTGTATGTCTTTATTATTTAATAAACATGAAGACTTGTGCTAATGACGGATGCCAGTCATTAATGGACCTTTCCAGTTTATCCATCCATCATATGACATCATAATCAACTACGAATGACGTAGATAAGTGTCAGGAAAACATCATTGGTGACAGGCTAAAGCATTGTTGTACAAATTGTATGTCTTTATTATTTAATAAACATGCTGTTGAATATTTTGAAACTAATTTTACCGGGCGCTGTTGTTGCCATTCCCAGCAAGAGCACCCAGGCAAACGGCCTCACTCGCTCAGACCCAGTCAAATTAGTTTCAACATTTTCAAAAGCTTACCTGGATAGTTTTCTGAAAATTAATAGGAGTTCAGGGATCAATTCCAACACGAGTAGTCATGTGTGGGTGGAGCTTAGCTAGAGATAGGCGGGGCATAGCTAAAACTGGAAATGCCCATTGTACCACCACTTGGCTAAGGTACTTGTTGATTGGTGGCTTGATATGGCATGTGTGAACATATTCATTTTCAAGCTCTGTTGTGTGTACTGAAAGTGCATTAGTACATTAAATTCTATTCATGCTGGTGATAATTACTCATGTGGTGTATGAATAGTCTTATTATATTCTGGTAACTACTAAATATTGAACATGTTTGTTAACCTTTTCAAAATTACAAATCTGTTACATAAAACAATGTACAGCCTAGAAAATCTCAAATAATTTGGAAACTAGTTTGACTAGAAGATGTAGCTGCCTACGGCAGCAACAGCTTCTAGTCAAATTAGTTTCAAAATATTCATAAAATGGCCCTTAAAGTTGCTTTGAATTTGAGATAATACTTATTTCTTGGATGGTAAGGTTAAATGAATGAGCATCGTACCAATGGTGTGCAATATCTGTCTACATTGATCTTATCACGAAATTACAAGCTTATTAGCACCTGTGTGACAGGTTATTTAGCAATTTATAAGAATGTAACTGTTTGATTTAAGTTTACATGAACTAGGATACTCACTCACTCACCCACTCACTCACTCACTCACCCACTCACTCACTCACTCACTCACTCACTCACTCACTCACTCACTCACTCACTCACTCACTCACTCACTCACTCACTCACTCGCTCGCTCCATTGTCTTGGTCTCCGTGCACAATATGCCTCCGACTCAAGTGCGATTGTGTATGCTAATTGTGGAAGATGATTAATCTATGGAGACAGATGAGGAAGGATATACCTGGAAATAATTGAATATTTAAAATATTTTGTATGCAGATGGAAAGTCTGCTTTATGAGTATTTGTACAAGAGGGGTTTTCTAGGCTATGATTGATGCATCCTCTTATGGTATGTAGGGTGTGTTGTCTGCATTGAAACTGGTTAACAAATCATGTGTAGGTATCTGTGTAACAATGTAAGTATGCCCGTGGTTGTGTGTGTGTGTGCGGGTAAGATTTCTGAAAGTGTGCATATATCCAATGTAGAATTAGTGTATTAGATAGAAGCTAGAGATGCATGCTATGAGGATCTGTATCTCTATCCATTTGCTCATTTATATGACATGGTAAACAGGAGAGGTTCTCATTTATGTAATAACCCTTTAATGGTTAAAATTGGTCAAGAGTCAAAAATACCCAGTGGTACGTTTTCTAAAACACTGTTCTCATGGCATATAGATGAAAAATTCACATCAACAATACAGAAACCATTTTGGTCAGCTTGATCATTAACGATAGATGATGAAGCCGGCCAAACCGGCCTCTGCAGTGGTATTGTGGAATGGCAATTTAGAAGCCAAGAGAATGCTATCTTTGAATATTTACTGCAAGAATAGCTGGTTCGCTAACCTACCAGTGGTACATTTTCATGAATATTCTTCTCTTGGGCTGCAAATGGACATTCAATAATGACATTTTTTGTCTTCTGATCAAATTTGGTCATTAAAGCGTTAATCTGGCATTATATTGAATTTTGTGAATTGTAATGATGGTTAAAATGGTAATGATGATAAAGATGATGAGTGTCTGTAACGTATGTAGAAACTTATTTATTATGAGGTGTAAATAAAGGTGATGTGACTATGTATCCTAAACATGTTATGTTTTATCTTTGCATGATATCACATTCACTGGGCACCAATGTTTTGGGATGATGATGATGTTTCAGAAATACTATACTACTATATATGTAGGATGTATGATTATTGTATTCTGCGGCTGTAGTAGTAGAAACATCATACAGCTGCAGTCAGTCCTTCGCATTTGCCCAGTGTGTATTGTCCTCAGCCGAAATCCTTTATCTTCCTCGGATCCATTCTTGACTTGAGTCTACCGAGTCCTGCTTTCTTGAGGTCACCTCATAGCATGCATAGCGGCTTTATGCAATGACGTCTTCTCCTGGCTTTGTATTTGCTGGATCCAAGTAGGGCGAATTCCAAGGCTCTGTACTGGTGTACCTTCTGGCATCCTTAGCACATGGCCAAACATGGACCATTTTTGCTGGCCAACTTTTACAGACAGCGGCGATGTATTACACATCTTGTATAATGTATCATTGAAAATTATGCTGTCTGACCATCAGTGTCCAGTGATCGTGCCCAGCTGTTACAGTTATACAGGATCATGGATACACAGGTTGCATTGTATAAATGTAGCCAGAGGAACTGGACAGCTATGTTCCCCATGACGCAGCATGCAGCAATCAGCAGTACTGCAAAGCAGTGAGCCCAGGATTTTACTTTTCCTCCATGGTTTGCCGCCACGAAGTGGGTCGTCATTTTCTTTAGTTTCATGCTTTGTAGATTGGTTCATGTGGGTGAACTCTGTTTTGGATTTACTCATAAAGAGATTCTCAATTTTTAGTTTGCTTGCAGCTAATGGGAGAAGTTCGTCAAGGGGTTTCTTTTCCTCGTCTATGAAGTCCACAGCGTCGGCATATTCCATCTCTATCGGCATATCCTGTATTGACTGTGGTGGGTGGGTGTGTGGGGGGGGGGGGGGGGGGGGTTGTTGGGTTTGGTCTTGTGGAACTTTCCTGCACTGATTTCAATGGTAACAGGTAAAAAGCACCAGAGATAGACCATCTCCCTGTGGGGAGCCGATTGATGTCTCAAACTCTACAGACTTCACTGACTTGACTGGTACTCTGAGCTTGGTGTCTGCAAGCAGTAGTCTCACTACTCGTAGCTCATCTTCATTGCAACTGGCCTTTTGTTTAAAGCTTCTGTCAAGCACTGCAATCTTCCTTCATTTGGTACACAAGAATTACTAATATTTAAACTGCCCGACCTTAGCTACGCAATCAGTTCTACCATGCCTGCTCTTTGTTATGCTCCCCGAAAATTTTGTGGGAACGTATAGTCACCGCTTTGTCCATCCGTTCGTTCGTCCGTCCGTTCACCATATATAAGTTTGTCTGGGGCATAGTCTCAAGACTTTTTCACATATGGTCACCAAACTTGGTATGTGGATGCATCTTAGGGAGAAGGTGTGCGGAGTATGATAAGTAGGTCAAAAGTAGGTCATGCTGACCTCCTTTTCATGGTCGGCTGAATATCACAGGAAATGTTTGTCCGGGGCATAGTTTCAAGGCTTTTTCACATATGGTCACCAAACTTGGTATGTGGATGCATCTTAGGGAGAAGGTGTGCGGAGTATCAAAGGTAGGTCATGCTGACCTACTTTTCATGGTCGACTGAATACCACAGAAAATGTTTGTCCGGGGCATAGTTTCAAGACTTTTTCCCATGTGCTCACCAAACTTGGTATGTGAATGCATCTGAGGGAGAAGGTGTGCGGAGTAGAAAGGTAGGTCATGCAGACCTACTTTTCTTGGTCGACTGAATATCACAGAAAATATTTGTCCGTGCCATAGTTTCAAGACTTGCACATATGGTCACCAAACTTGGTATGTGGATGCATCTTAGTGAGAAGGTGTGCAGAGTATGAAAAGCAGGTCAAATGTAGGTCATGCTGACCTACTTTTCATGGTCGACTGAATATCACAGAAAATGTTTGTCTGGGCCATAGTTTCAAGGCTTTTTCACATATGGTCAACAAACTTGGTATGTGGATGCATCTTAGGGAGAAGGTGTGCGGAGTATCAAAAGTAGGTCATGCTGACCTACTTTTCACGGTCGACTGAATACCACAGAAAATGTTTGTCCGGAGCATAGTTTCAAGACTTTTTCCCATGTGCTCACCAAACTTGGTATGTGGATGCATCTGAGGGAGAAGGTGTGCGGAGTAGAAAGGTAGGTCATGCAGACCTACTTTTCATGGTCGACTGAATATCACAGAAAATATTTGTCCGTGCCATAGTTTCAAGACTTGCACATATGGTCACCAAACTTGGTATGTGGATGCATCTTAGTGAGGTGTGCAGAGTATGAAAAGCAGGTCAAATGTAGGTCATGCTGACCTACTTTTCATGGTCGACTGAATATCACAGAAAATGTTTGTCTGGGCCATAGTTTCAAGACTTTTTCACATATGGTCACCAAACTTGGTATGTAGGTGGATCTTAGGGAGATGGTGTGCACAATATGAAAAGTAGGTCATGCTGACCTACTTTTCATGGTCGACTGAATATCACAGAAAATGTTTCTCTGGGCCATAGTTTCAAGACTTTTTCACATATGGTCACCAAACTTGGTATTGATTATTACAGAAAATATCTCTGTTCATTTTAAGCATAGTTTTTATATGTATTTTTCATATGGTGCCAGGAAAAGTCTAAGTGTGTTTATTTAGAGAAACTTAGAATTTTCTTTTATTAAGCTATCCTTAACAAATTGTTCGTTAGGGCAAATCCCGCCAGACCAAAAGAATGATGGCCCACTGAATCATTCCTCCTCCCCAAATTGTAGATTTAACATCATTACCCCAAACCAACACTATTTTAAGGATGGCCTAATATGGTGATATCTCATTGACAATTTCGTTTCTCTGTGTCTGAGCCACAATTCCAACCCTTACCCTGAAACATATGCCTTCGGGGTTATCCATTCAGTTTCTCTGCAGAGTATACCTTCAGGGAGCATACATCAATTTATTGATTTGCCTTGTTCCAGCTAGCTTCAGCCATGTACACCACCTGGCAAGTAGACTATGTTCTTTTGGATTTGATTCTGTGAGCGCTTTAGAGGGGCACACTGATAACATAGCTTACTAGGTCGGTACTGGGCCAATAGTGGATTGTATTGTCTTGGTATTGGTCCAGTACCCTGCGTTTTCATGACACCGTCTTTCTAAACATTATCAAGTGCTTTCACCATGTCAAAGTATTTTGGAGTTATTTCTTCCTCTGGAAGGCTATCTCCATCTGCTCCATGTCTGTTATCTAGATCTCTACAAAGCTCAGGGGCAGTTACTTTTTACCTTCTCATATTTAGGAGATACACCAAAAACACTTTAAAATAAGGGGCCCGGTTGTAGTTATGTTAACACATATATATACTTACCTTCCAAACACTGTATTGCTACGTAAATGATTCACCTGACATTTAGCACTAGAAAAAATTAATTCCCTCACCCATACAAGAGTATCAGCTCTGCACCTTGACTGAATAACCTCTCTCGGTTAGATCTTTGCTCTCTCAATGTCAGTCACAGAGACGTTCACAGCTAATATAGAGCTTCTGAAGACCAGGCTGGTCATTTAAGAGATACAACAAACATGTTATCAAATTAGACCAATACGGTGGGTGGCTGAGACGGTCCACAATGTTTGAAAGGTAAGTTTTTGTGTTAACATAGCTACATGTACAATCATCTTGCTTTTTAAATAGGCATCTTTAGACGTTATCATTTTACCCTTTAACCCTTTCGCTGACAAATCCTTGAAAAATTAAATTATTTACAATATAAAACTTATTCTGTTAAATAATTTGAGATTAATTTAACTGGAAGCATACCAGTCATACCTGTGGTAAATTTTCAAAAAGTCTTGGCCTGCGAATGGACATTCCTCAAAACCACTACAGATGCCGGTTTTTGGCGTCTTCGGCATCACATGGTTAAACACTGTATTACTAAAACGGTATAATTGGTCTTTGAAATAAAAACTGGTAGTTGATAATTTGAGAACATAGAATGAAGGGCTAAACAACGTCACAAATAGACAACGGAAAGAACACACAAGCTCTGATCTTTTAAAAATAACAAAGTATTTAGATTTCAGATTTCCATCCTGTAATTAGCATGACTTCATCAATGGATGAACCGAAAATAGAACAAAAGAGGTGGTCATGTCACTGAGATTGTAGGCTCTATTACCTGCAATTTGCTCATCACCTAATGAAGCCAACTGGTGGCAAAATTTGATGGTATGCATAAATAATAATTATTAAATGTAGATTTGGATTTCCATCCTGGAGCTTGTATGACTTCATCAATTTATGAACTGAAAATAAAAGAAGTGGTGGCTATATTTAACAAAAGATGAGAGTACATGCCGACTTTGATCATTTAAATAATAACCAAGATTCAGTTTTCCACCAGGCAACATGCAGGACGTTGTCACTGAATGAACCAAAATAAAGCAAAGAGAGTGGCCATGCCACTGATGTTGTGGGCTCTAACACGTGCAATTTGTTGATCACCCTATGAAACCAACTCATGGCAAAATCAATGGGATCGATAATCCATCGTACTAATGATTTCATCAAGGCTAGATTATTCATTCCACATATGTCGCTTATAGATGCTTCGTATACCAACTAAAAAACTCAATACATATTTCATCATCAGTAAGTCATTACAAACTATCGCTGGCCATTTAGTTAGAATGTCATCCGTGACGAGAAACCTACCTGGTAAGTCTTGTAGAGACAATCTTCCAAATGGTGTAAGTAAACTAAACTTTATTTAACGTGACATGCCAAAAGCCATTTTTGACACCACATTTTGTAAACACCTTTGCTTTCGAAAGTTTTGGAAGTAAATCCTCAATCATGGGAACAGGGTAATGACTGCGTTTTAGTGCTTTGTTGAGTGGCTTGGGGTCAATACAGACCTGTAAGTCATTATTGGATTTCTTTGCTGCAACCTTTAGGCTTGACATTCAATCGATAGGCCCATCTACACGGGCAATAATACCACGTTTTTCTAGCTTAGTGAGTTCACTTTCGAGTTTCTTCTTTAATGCTATTGGTACCCGGTGGAGGTGCTTCTTGACTGGTGGTACTCAGGAGTCAATCTCTAGTGATTGCTTTCCATCCAACTTCACTATTAAACACATTCTTATATGTTGACATAATGTTCTCCATTATAAGACATGTCATCAACATAGGATCACTTGTTGACCCAGCACTGTTCGAGATGGGAGTATTGATCCTTAAAATATTCTCATGGAGCACTTTCACTAGTTTCATTTGTTGAGATACTTTTGTACCAAGAAGAGGTGTAGTCATTTGCTTTACAACTACAAGTTCAATCCGATATTTTGTTTTAGTTCTTTGTGCTATGCATCACTATCTTAACCTTACCTAAAGATGTGATACACGTTTTGTTGTCATTGAAAAAGTTACTGACATTTTGTTAATCGTATTGTCCCTTGGTAGATCTAGAATCGAAATCACATTGCAGGTCGCACCCGAGTCTACCTGAAATTTCATTTGCACATTGAGTTTTTCAATTGTTAGAGTAGCAAATATCTTATTCTTCACCGATCTTATTGCATTGGCAGCTTCCACAGAAAAGACGTCCTCAGCTGATGATGTATTGGAAGATGCAGAGGAGTCTGTTTACTCTACAACATGTGTTTTATGAGTTTACTGAGATGTAACATACGCATGGCACTTTATAGCGAAATGTGATGACTTGCTACAATTACAACATTTCCCGTATGCTGGAGACTTTGTCCTGTCCGGCTCGAGTTTCTTACCACAGTATTTGCACTCAAATCTTAGATGACGGTATTGCTTATCTGAGGTAGTTCAATTTGATGCTATTTGCCTCTTACCTTGGGGTTGTTCCTTCAAAACGCCATGAATTACCTCCACTTTGTTTGTCATTCAACTGACTCGAACTGTAGTAGCTTCTGACGATTGGCAAATGTCCGTGCAACGAGTCAATGCCAGTTTTGGTTCTTGCAACAACGTTCTGGATTGCATGATCTCTAAGGCCACATACAATCCATTCCCGAATGAGTTGACTTTGAAGATCATGGAAATTACACGACTGAGATAATGCTCTGAGGCTAGAAGCATACGTTTCAATGGTTTCACCTAATTGTTCCTGATTATTAAAAATATATCGTTCATAAATGACATTTGATTCACCAAGGCAGTGTTTTTCCATTAAAGCTAACACACAGTTCATATTGCTTTTGCCTTCCTCTGATTCAAAAGGCAGTCCATTATAAATATCCATCACATCTGGTCCAACACTAGTGATAAACGCTGCAATACAATATTTATTGTCCTTTTCTTGTATTCCTGTTACTATCTTAATTGAGTCCCCACATTGCCGCCAGCGTTTCCAATTTGCTACATTATTACCTTTAAGTTGCAACCTTGGTGGCAGAGGAACTGTCCTATGAAGTCCTGATCTATATAATCCCAGCGGAGCCCCAGCAGTTGCCTGGTCGGCCAATATGAGATATAGCTAAACGGTTTCTATTCAAGAGTTGGCCCCTATATGTAGCCGTAGTTTGTCAACGATTATAGTTATTTACAGTTCCATAGAATGCGGATTCATATCCAAAATTGACTTGCATAGTTCATAGTTCTTACACGCTTCCGTACATTTTAATTTTAGAAAATTACAGGTTTCATAGTTCGTAGAGTCTTCCGTAGATCCAAATTTCTGAAAAACTGAAATGTCATGGTCCTTTTGGGTTTCCGTAGGTGTCGATTTTCATAATATTATTTCTAAAATTTATAGTCCGTCGAGGCTTTCATAGATATATATTTTTTAAATATCACCAGTAGTTTATGGTCCATCTAGGTTTCCGTATATTTGGATTTTCAAAATATCACTCCTATAGTTTATGGTCCGTGGAGGCTTCCATAGATGTAGGTTTACCAAAATATCACTAATATATTGGCCATAGTCCGCCAAAGCGTCCATAGGTGCAGCTTTTCGGGAACAAATCACTTCAATAGTTTATGGTTCTAATGTACTTCCGTAGATTTAGATTTTCAGAGAATTAATCTTACCTGTTATAGTTCCTATGCTCATCCATAGTCTTAGCAATACTTACTGAGAATGCCATAGTCCATGCATCTGGATTCTGGAACACTAATATTGTTGTCATCCGATATACCGAATGTAACTGATCTGACAGCATGTAAGCAATTTAATACAGCTGAATAAATTAGAATTTCTGCAGTTTTCCTGTTGAAACAACAACACTGATGAAAGTCACTTACAGTGTTTAATTCTTTGGACTTGTCCGTGAGCGCACAGCATTATTAATAAACGTTTTAAACACTTTTACTGTTTCACTTTTATGTACACTTCTTATTTTTAAAGTAATTACAAAATCAAGATGTTTCACATTGTAACATTAATTTGTTTAGTCCTGGCACCATATTCTGAATATATATATATATATATATATATATATATATATATATATATATATATATATATATATATATATATATATATATATATATATATATATATATATATATATATATATATTAGTACTACTAGATTATTAGAGAATGCGGTCTGCGCTAACAAGATATAACTGTATTCTACTTAAAGCCAATTATTGTAGTGTGTAGAGTTGGAGTCGAGTGGATAACTCCTACATCATAGTATATGACTATGGTAGATGTATCGTTAGACTAATGACATATAACTCTTTGACAAAAGAAAG
The DNA here is from genome assembly GCA_034401795.1 of Chaetoderma sp. LZ-2023a. Taxonomy (NCBI): domain Eukaryota; kingdom Metazoa; phylum Mollusca; class Caudofoveata; order Chaetodermatida; family Chaetodermatidae; genus Chaetoderma; species Chaetoderma sp. LZ-2023a. The sequence continues at coordinate 43,042,807 of CM067367.1, forward strand.
CTTGTCTCAATTGTGTTCCACACCTAGGTTTGAATAGTTTTTTAAAATTTCTACATAGATGTGTTTTAACAGCAGGGATGAAGAATTGGCCTGAGTCTATATTTCCCTATTTTTCTATAGACCAACGACAGATTTTGTACATGTTCTTTGAATTAGTCTTGTGTTCAATATCTTTGATAAGGTATGGTGACCATGCCTGAATACAGTATTCCATGGATGGCCTTAAAATGTTTTATAAAGTATTAGAACTGATTCTCTGTCCAAATTCCTAAGCCCTTTTTGATAGATTGTAGTCAGTGCTCCAATAGTAAAACCCATTGAACCACAGCTTGATAGACACTGGAAGCAGCAAGAAATGGTGTGCAAATTTGATGCAGAACTCAGAATCTATGCCTCGAGACACAGCGCATCAGGTATATTAGAGAATTGTAAATGCGTGGATCTGGACACCGAGGACAATCCTTTCATCCAGTAATCACATGTTGTCACATGAGAATGAGGTATTTAAAAGGTTATGAAAAGGCAAATAAGGAAATGAAAAAAATTACTACCTGGTTTTCGCTAAATAAACTATCACTAGATGTCGATAAAACCAACTATATTCTATTTTAAAAATCCAGAGAACTATTTAATAAAGATGTTCTAAAAATTTATGTTGACAAAAAAGAAATTGAAGAATCCCATTTCGGTAAGTTTTTAGGAGTATATTTAGATAAAAACCTGACTTGGGGTAAACCAATTTACACAGTACCTGCAAAAGTAGCAAGAGGCATGGGTGACATCCAAAGACTAAAACTATATATGACACACAGCACTCTTAGATCACTGCACAGCACCTTGATCCTTGATTGCAGCCACTAAATTATGGAACAGTACAAAACAGGTAACATGTGACAAAATTTGAACAGCAAAATCATTCAAGAAGACAATAAATAACATTACCAACACCACACAAAACAGCCACCACAAACTGTGATACTACTACCACCACCATCAACAACCACCACCACCACCACCACCACCACCACCACTACTACTACTACTACTACTGCTGCTGCTGCTGCTACTACTACTACTACTACTACTACTACTACTACTACTACTGCTCCCAAATGCTGGGTTCGAAGCTCGCTCAGGTCGAAAATTTAAAAATGTAAAAATTACATTCCAATATCGACTGCTATATTCTAGTACTACTACTACAAATACTACTACTACTACTACTACTACTTCTACTGCTGCTGCTGTTGCTACTACTACTACTACTACTACTACTACTACTACTACTACTACTACTACTACTACTACTATTACTACTACTACTACTACTACTACTACTACTACTACTACTACTACTACTACTACTACTACTGGATGAACCCAATTGCTATCTGTTCAGCTATGATTTTGGATCTTCCTCCAATTGGTTGGAGCACCCACTTGCGTGGTAGTTGTATATCACACTTCTAGGAGAATGCTATACGGCAATGTATTTACAATTTGTTAACAAGATTTGAGTCATGCACAACGAAGCACATAAATATGCCTATTTGTCAAAGTTCAGTAAAGCGTGCAAGAAAGTTCATTAAAGTGCATAAGTCCTCAATATTCAGATAATAAGTAAGAAAATTTATTGCGGGCGAAAAACAGCGAAATTATACTTTTCTATAAGGTTCAGAATGTAAGTCCTACCAGAATGTATGCTATCGCATAGCTTTCTCGAGTTGTTCTCAATTTCGACCTGAAGGTTCTGGTCATCTGAGATAATACCATTGTCAATTAGATTAGTTGGGTTAGGATTGATGAATCTGAGCAAATACCAGCCTATGTTGTGTATGTGAGTCTTTGGATAATGAGATGTTTGGGTTCACGGATGTGTTTCTGCCTATATTCCAGGAGGTCATTGCATTTCAGTAGTATATGCGAGTAATCTTCGTTATCTCTTTGACACAACAGTCATAGTGGGTTTGTCTATCTCTGATTAAATCGTGCAAGTTTAGGTTGAACCATGTAGGTTCCGGTTAAGATCCCGGCCTTGATACTACATCTATGTACATCTTTAACATTGCTTTGTATAGTAGAGATCACTTGATGAGTTTTGCCGATAGCCAGGCATGTACAATTACAATAATCCAATGTTCCTTTGGTACTACACTGTTGAAGGAGACATTCTGACCAGAATTTGTCTACAGCAGACTTGACGAGCCATTTACAGCGTTGCTTATTGAAGGCTAAGACTTTTACATTGGATACATTCTGGAGCTCGTATTGATGAAGTATGGCCTGTATGTACACAGACCAGCTCTGGGATTTGACTGATATCATGGCTGTCTGTCGTTCCATTAGACCTTTTGGAACATGATTTCCACTTTTAATGATAGAGGCCAATAGTATTAGCTGTCGAATATGCAGTTTGGCTGTCACAGGCCTAGCTCAAACAATTAATAACACTATGTACTTAGCAGTGTGAACTGGTAGAGAAAGAATCTTTCGCAACATGCTTATGTGGAACTGCTCTATATTGTCCATATGTTTCCATAGAGAAGTCTTGGCAGGATGTACATTATATAAATGTGGAAACAGATCTTTGGGTTAGGTCCATTGGTCCTGTGTAGGCCAGTAGCGGTCATTGAGTAGAAAGTATGCTTTGCAGTAGAGACACGTTCTTCAATGTTTGTGGCAATTTCTTTTTTGTGTGTGCGTGTCAGGCCTAGATGTGTAGCTTTCATGATAGATGGCACTGGAGTATCGCCTAGTGTCCAGTTATACTGACTAGTCCCTGGATTATTTGTTCTACTGAGTACATTAGACTTCTCTGGTGGATGTTATATCTGTCTTTGCATACATATGAATACAGTCAAAGTTCATGTGCCGAGTTGCTGCATAGTGCAATATCGTCAGCCACAGTTGAACATCCTGTATATACAGATCCAATAAAGGTTCCTAACTGTTGGGTTTCAATCTGTATCAGCAAGTCGTTGATGTATGTTTTATATAAGCTGGTTGACGGACGCCTTGTTTAACCTGGAATTCTGTATTTATCACACCTTTCCATTTGACCTTTGCTAGTGTAGTATAGAGTTTGTCCCTTCACTCCCATAAATGAGGAATGAGGGTCAATATCCTGGTCATAGAGATGGCGCTTTAGTGAGTGATGATCAACAATGTCAAACGCTTTTTGAGTGGCCAGTAGAGCACCATAAATTGCTTGCTTACTCTGGTTTGCTTCTGTCATTATTTCTGAGATTAGTAAAGCTGCCATAATTGGTGATAGGTCAGCAGTAAAGCCAAATTGTAGAGATGATTGATTACATGGTAATTGCATTTGGATTCTATTCAGCACAATATGTTCAAAGATTTTGCATAGGGGTGCAGAGACTGTAATACCTCTGACGTTACTGAATGATGTTGGATCGTTTCCTCTTTTGTGAACTGGTGTAATTATGCCAGTTTTGAACATTGCTGGTATACTTTTGGTTTGAAGAATGAGATTGTAGACATGTGTCAAAGCTGGTGTGATAGCATTGTCTGCATGTATTATATGCTCAGCACTAATCCTGTACTCATCAGCTGCTTTGCCTTTGTTTAACTTTTTGATAGCTGGAGCACTTCATCTTGAGATATGGCCTTGATAGGTTCTGTGTTTTGATCAGTAACATGGCAAATTAGGTAGAGGTCTTGTTGCACTTTCTCAGCATACTCAGGATCAAAATGCGCTTCACCTTACCATATCAAAACCGCTACTGAATATTTAATTAAAACTACTGGATGAGCTGGTAAATATAACACCCCCATAGCCTGTCCACACACCCACCCACCCACCCCCCTCCCCATGTGTGTTTTACTAAATGCAATGTATATCCTGGTATATAACTGTTTCTTTTGTCTGTATTGTTACTGTTCTGTCTATATCATCATCACCATTTTACAAGGCATAAGCCATTGGCTTGTTATTGCATCAGTGTTTTTATTATCGTATGGCTAGCTCAGTTCAATTCAAAAGATTGTTCTTTGAAATAGATCTATCTAGTTTGTATTTGAATGATTTGACCATTGTCGCTCAATTAAGTCTCCTCGAAACCGTCAGTATATCAGTGACATTAGATTTAAAACTTTGGCTGTGTTTTGGGAAATGCTATGATGCAGATGGGTGTTCCCCGCGTCAGCTGCGGTGTGTCGCCTACACTCATGGTCACACCCCGCTGCGCCTAGCATTTGTTTGCATGTTCACTTGTGGAGGCTGTGGTTCATCTAATTGCTGTTGTTTTCATTCTCTGTGCTCATCGCCATCTGAGTCCCCTCCTCTACGCAAGTGTCTCTTCATGCAACCACAAAGTGCGGAAGTCGGAGCAGAGATTATCTACCGGTAATTGGAATCGCTACTGAGCATGTTCTTGTTTATGCAGAGGCTACTCCAAAATCAGTCCACTGTATTGGCAGAATTGCGGTATGACTTTGTGATGGTCTGATAAGCAAATGGTCTGTTCAATGTGTTTATCGCTATCTGGGTCTCCTTCTCTACGCTAGTGTCTCTTTATGCAAATCATGTTTAGTCAAAATCATGAAGCATTTCTTTGAAATGCTTGTCTAGTTTACTTTTGAAGGATTCAACCGGTGGTGCCTCTATAACTGTTGCTGGCAGTGAATTCCAATAGGGTACCACTCTGTTAGAGAAAAAGTATTTGCGAATATCCTTAGTGCTGCGTTTCATGTTGAGCTTGAACTTATGTCCTCTAGTGTGTGTATTAGTGGAGAGTTCGAAGAACCTGCTTTTGTCAATGTTGTACATATCATTAAGGATTTTGTATGTTTCAATTAAGTATCCTTGAAATCTTCTGTATTTCAATGACATTAGATTTAGGGAAAAAGTTCTTTTGATTATTCCGACTCTACTATTCGCTTTAGATACGATGTTATTTTTGTGTGTATCAAAAGAAAGGTCTGTGTCGATATGGACTCCCAAACCCTTTTCTAGCTGTGATGTAGATATTGGCTGTATGTGGGAGGTCCCAGTTGTCATAGAGTATTGGATTCGGCAACTGTTACTGCGTTTTACTTGTATTGAAGCCTAGTTGCCATGTCCGGGACCACTCGCATACCTTGTCTATGTTACCTTAGATGTCATTGGTGGATGGGGTCTCCATATATTTGTGTGTCATCTGCAAATATTTTGCAGTGGCAGGTTAGTGATTCTGGTAGATCATTTATGTAATTTGGAAAAAGGACATGCCCAAGAACACTTCCGTGTGGTACGCCACTGGCTACATCTGCCCAATCTGATGTTGTATCATTAATTCTTACTCTTTGTTTTCTACTGGTTAAATAGTTTTCTATCCACTTGGTTACTTTATTTCCTATACTGTAGCTTTACAATTTTGATTGGAGTCTTTTATGTGGTACTGTATCGAAAGCCTTGGAGAAATCCAGATATACGGCATCAACAGGTTCTTTTGCATCAAGCTTAGTCGTTATGTATTCGAGATACTCTAGCAGTTGAGTTTTGCATGATCTGTTATGTCTGAATCCGTGCTGGCATGTAGAGAATAGGTTGGCTTCTTCCAAATAGTTTACGATACTGTCCCTAACAAATGACTCAAGGACCTTGCACAGGGTGCATGTAAGGATAATTGGTTTGTGGTTATTTGGATCAGTTTTTTAACCTTTCTTGTATATGCAGCACACATTTGCCAGTTTGCAGATGTTTGGTAATACACCTTCTTCGAGAGATTTGTTAAAGATGATGCATAAAGGTACACTAATTTCCTTGGCTACTTCAATTAGTATTCTCACTGGAATTTCGTCTGGGCCATTGCTTGTATTTGGATTGAGGGCTTTCAGTTTTTCCTCAATAGCCATAGGTGTTATTAATATACTGTCTAAAATGGTGCTGGTGGCCCTATTGCTGATACTGGGTATATTATGCAAGTCCTCAGAAGTGAAGATACTTGAGAAGAAGTTGTTGAGGATATTTGCTCTTTATTTGTCATCTGTGCTAATGGTGCCAGTATCTGGGTTACGGAGATGACTAATTGATTCATGTAGCATTGTTTTGCTTTCTACATCGTTCCAAAATGCTTTGGGGTTATTTTTACTTTCAGATGCCACTTTTCGTTCAAAGGGCTGTTTGGCGCTTCAGATGGATGATGTAGCTGTGTTTCTGGCAGTCTTGTAAAGCCCATAATCTGTAGTTTTCTTAGTTTTATTATACTTTTTGTAGGCTCGGTTCTTTAGTGTAAGTGACTGTGATGCGGTGTGGTCAATACAGAGATGTTTCTTTCTGCCCTGTTGCTTAGAGGTAGGAATATATTGCGCTTTCATAGTGGTTAGTTTTCTGTGTAATAGGTTCCATGCTTCATTTGTATTGAGTTCGTCCAGAATCTGCCAGTCCATCATTCCTAACTCTGTTCGCATTTCAGCATACCTACCTTTATTCAATAGTAGTTTGGATTTAGTTGTCTGTTTGGTATGGTTTAAAATGTTCGGGTGCAGTGAAATTTAAATGGAGGATGTCATGATCGCATTTACCTAGAGGCGGTAGGTGGGTTATTTCATGAACAATGTTCCTGTTGTTTACTAAGATGAGATCTAGTAGATTAGATTTCTGATTTATTCTATGCTTTGTTGGTTTAGTAACTAGATGTTGTAGAAAAAATATTATTAGTAGAATCCAGAAATGCATCTTCCTCTCCATTGGTTGAAAGGCCAGTGCTCCAGTTAATTCTACTGAAATTGAAGTCCCCAACTATAAGAATGTGGTCAGCGCCAAACTCACCTGCCATGTTTAGCAGATTTAGCAGATTTTTGTTGTTTGGGCAGTCCGAGTTTGGACTTCTATAAATGCATCCAACAAGGATTGTTTTTTTCTGTTGTGAGATCCATGATGTCCACACTGACTCGTTGAAGCAATGAGTATTTAGTGTATCACAGTCCTTGGCATTTATTGATTCGTGAGTATAAATCAGGACACCTCTTGACGGGTTACTATTCAGTGAGAGTTTATATTCGGCAATTTGTAGTCCGCTAATGTTTATGTTTGTGTTTTAGGTAGCACTTCTGTAATTAATATGATGGCAGGGCGAGTCTCGTGTACCAGCGTTTCCAGTTCAGCTTATATATGTAAGGTGTCCGCCAGAACTATATGTTGTGCCTTCGGCGGACAACCAGGACTCAATTATGTAAACACATGTTACTGTCAAATAAATAATCTTTGATTTGATTTGATTTTCCACGGTACTCATACGACGCGCGGAACACACACAACGATAAGAATAAAGTTTGGCGGCTCTTGTAAAACGAAAACTGGGTATTTACACGAGGACAGGTGATTGTTATTATAAGATGTATAAAGTCAGCTATATTTGCCTAACACCAGTTGCTTATAATAGCACACACCATGCACATTACACAGCATGAGACCAATAATGCTGACTATCTGAAAATGATTTCACTTGTCTAACACCGGTTTTCGTAATTTCACTTTCATATTTAATCATTTGTAATTTAACCAGCTGTAAATGTAGGCTGTCTCTTGATTCTAACCCATTCCATAGGCTTACTATGGGCTTTCGGTTTGCCACTAAATTTTGTTAAAACACTACAAATAAATATGTTTTCAATGTCTACAACATTTTACCGTCACCGTGGAGTACTCAGTATCCATAATCCAGTTTCGAGGAGCATAAGCAGAAATTGCTAATAATTTAATTAAATACCATAGATATTTTAAAAATAAATTGGCTTAGCTTGTTAGTGACTTTATCCCTTATCCAGCACCAAGTTAGAAGAAAATCACCCAAAACGAAATGTCAAAACACAGTGCCATAAGGCGATGACTTACTTAAAAAAAAAATGATGGTATCCTGTTTCGGTGATACTGCATACAGGCTCTCCCAAATAACTGTTTCTGGACACTACAGCTACAATATGGAGCAAAAAATGCTGACCATTCGAAGTTGTCAGAATGGGGGAACTGTTTTATTGTCATTTTCTTGTTTTTTTCCATCATCATCATTTTACGAGGCATAAGAGGCTTGTTATTGCCTTTGGAGCTGTGTTGGTATTTTATTACTAGTGCTTATATTTTGTTTAGTTACAGTTGTTTATTTGGTTGGTTGGCATTATTCATTGACATTAATCAGGACCCTGGTTGACTTTGGGAGGTGCTGTGGGGCAGATGGGTTATCCCCGCGTCAGCTGCGGTGTGCCACCTATGCTCATGGTTACACCCTTCTGCGCCTAGCATTTGGGTATATTTCTAGATTGTCTTATTATTATATATCTATTAGTTGGTTATGTCATGATCGTATATTATGTCATTTAGGTGCATATCTAGTTTTGATTTAAACACACCGAGCATGGGTGCCTCGACCACAACAGAAGGGAGTGAGTTCCATGTGTTAATTTAGATTTACAAGAGAGTGTTACGAGCAATATGTCGACGACCGTAAATACCCCGTGATACATATTGCGAGTTTCTGACTGGTGTCCAAACTCAAAACTGAAGTCTGTAACAGTTTATTATTATACCAGAAGAAGGAAGCCGCTAACGCATGCGCGCATCACTAGCTTTTAGAATTTTGATCTATAGAGCGCTTACTGAACTCGCGTCACCGGCGGTCATTTGTCCCATAGTGAAGGAAGGTATGAAGATATGTGCTCTATAGCTATATATGTCTATGGGCTATATCGGAAATCAGTCTCCAACGCATGCGCATCTCGCTTCCTTACTAAATTTGACAATCGTTTTGCAACTTCTAGCGACTTTATCAAAAATATTTCGAAATTAAGTGAATTGACTGAATTTTACATCAAAATTATGTATCGCAGCAAACAGCTATGCGAAATTGTGAATGTGTCGCAACAGGTACTCATTTGCATCGCATTTTGCGATGCGATACCGCTCAAAATATTCCCAGTACATGGTTGCTTGTGCCAAGAGGATACTGGATGGTGACATGGAGATCACCAGGTCAAAGGTCAAGGCTATTCTAATATTGCTATTTGACCTCTGCTTTTTCAACCTTAAGTTTTTCCATTCTGCAAATCATTTATATTTCAGGTTCGGTTAATCGTATTGGAACTAAACTTGGATACATGGTTACCTATAATGTTAGGAAGCAGCATGATAACAGGGAGGTCATAAGGTCAATGCCACTGAGACAGGCGAGACATTTAAATCCGTAGAGTTCTTGTTAAGTTTTTGCATTAAACAAAAGTTATTGCCGTATATCTCAGCAATGCCTGATTCAATTGGAACCAAACTTGGGTACATGGTGATATACATTGAATGGAAGCAGCCCACTGAGGAGGATAAAGCGGTCATGATGTCAAGGTTATGGGGTCAAAGGTCACAGTATAATCTTTGTTAATATTTTACGTTAAGTTTTTGTGCTAAGCAAAAGTTATTGTCTTATATCTCAGCAATGCCTGATCCAATTTGATACACGGTTATCTATAATGATAGGATGCAACATGATGATGTTGGGGTCAGAAGGTCAAAGGTCAATATCACTGACCTTGATACAGAATTCTGCTTTTTCAACATTAAGTTTTTGCGTTTAGCAAAACCTCTCAGCTTTTATTTCAGGATTGGCTAAGCCTATTGCAAGTAAACTTGGATACATGATTACTTATAATGATAGGATGCAACATGATGATGTTGGGATCACAAGGTCAAAGGTCAAGGTCACCTTGATATAGAACTCTGCTATTTCAACATTACGTTTTTGCGTTTAGCAAAACTTCTGCTTGTATTTCAGCATTGGTTAAGGCTATTACAACTTGGAAACCTGGTTACCTATAATGTTACATACATACCACTTGAATAGCAAGTACAGGGACAGACCTACTCATTCGCCAATTCTACTTCGAATAATACTTACCAGATGTACTATTATGATAATGTCTATTATCTAGTCTAGCTCAAAATAAACAATTAAAACTCCGCACTCTCCTGGTCCTGCCCATACTGTGTCCGGGAATTACCATAGCCGCAGGTACCGAGTCAATTCCCAATCACAGTCAGATTCGTCTATTTTGCGCTTATTGATAGTCGCATGTTTTTGAGCTCACTATATTAATTGAATTAAGCTAGTTTAGCGTGTTTTTTCTATAATCCATCGCTGGCTTCATGGAGGAACTTGGGAAATCATCACAGGGGCAGGTTGTATCAATCTAGAATTTATACATTCGTGCCATAATGACTGTTTGAAATTTCCTTAAATTGGCACATTTTTATATATGGTAGCCATTGTTGGAGTCGCTTCTGTACCCGTTGACTTTTAGTTTTAATTCGGGTACTCGGTTAATTTTCTCTTGCGACTCGGTTCCTCTAAGATGGATGCGCCCTTGGCCAAGATGGCGGCGCCCATGATTTATGTCGTTATTGGCTTGGTGTATCCAGGCACTCTGTTGTCGCCGATTTTAGCTCTCGCTTAGTTGTCGAGGGTGTTTGTAGTGATCGGCGACTTATTCTTGGTTATTTAACGTTAGTTAAAGGCTGAGTTGTTTTTTTATAAAAAATTTTCACTCAAAAAAGTTTCAAATATTTCCTGCCTAAGACTTGTTATCATTAAATTGAGAGAAAGTTAATGTGTTTAGGGAATCTTAACTGGCAAGTCTATTGTGCGTATTGCTCGTCACTGCTTGTCATGTGCAGCGTTTTAATTCTTCTCTGTGTTCGCAGAAACCGAAGAACTCGGACTCGTTGTGCCAGAAGTGCAACAGGTTCATGAAGCGGAAGTACCTTGGTCATCACTGTGTGGCGTGCGCTAAGTGTAAGGTCGGGAGCCCTTGTGACGTGTGCGTCAAGTGGTCGTCGGAGTTGGTGGCTGAGTTTGACAAGGATCGACGGGCGAGGCTGGAGCGTATTGAGAAGGACAAGGCAGTGAAGCTGCAGCAGGTTTCCTTGATGGGTCTGGAAGGCCGGCTGAATGAGAGGATGGATTCAGCACTGGGCGTATGGGCGGCCCAGTTCAAGGCGATGTTTGACTCGTTGTAGTCCACGGTCCCGGTGAAGCAAGCTGGTGCAGGACAACCATTAGGTGGTCCGGCTAGTTCTGCTGAGGGTCATGCACCTGCCCCTTCTCTGTCCTTGGCTCAAGAGCCGACGATAGAGGAGGAAGATTTGCTGCTGAGGGAAGATTCCGGCATGCCGGATCTTTCGATGACGGCGATGCCTAGTACGTCCCAGGGGTCGCCCTCGGGATTTGTACGGGTTTGCCAGGGGGATGGTGATGTCGACGTTCCGTCGGGCATTTTTCATCCCCGATTTGTGCAACCGGATATGCCGGCGGAGCCGTGGTTTGCGGTTCCTACGGCTATCCCGGCGGCGTTAGGTGCAGCTCCTATCGGAGTGACAGTGCCAGCCGTAAGTGAGGCCGTCGGAGTCCCGGATCCCGTGTTGGAGCCGATGGACTGCGGCGAATCCATATCTGGCGGTTCGTTGGATACTGGTGCCACTGGTAGTCGCGCTATGGATGCGCTCTGTGTTGGCAGAGACGTGTATCGTAGCGTTCAGCAAGGATCGTCGGTGGCCCTCTCATCTAAGGGAGAGAGGGAGGATGAAAACGGGAGTTCTTTGATGGACAATTCCGCTTTCTGCACCGAAGCTGAATGGGTGCAGGTTCTTGGATGGATGACCAATCGTCTCGGGTTGGCATCTGATCTAGGATCTCAGCGCGATCCGGCGATGGAACGGATGTCAGAGCGTGCGGCTAGCGCTCTGTCCAGTGGCTCTTCTGCCATGCCTACACTCCCTCTGGACACGCAGACTTCCGACATGTTGGAAGTTGCGGCATACCGTCTGGTTCAGCCAGACTGCGTTGCCCAAGGCCCCGAAGGGGATAAGGAGTAGGGTCCGCTTTCCGGAGCAGGCTTATCATCAGTATGCCAGGGTTCCACGGCTTTCCGTTGCGGAACGTGAGGCGCTGAATAGGCCGTTGGCTGGGAAAGCCAAGGGGCGGTCACGTCCTTTGGTTTCTCAGACCAACAAAGACCCGTTCAATGAGCTCACGCTCATTGAAGATGCGGCTAGGGCAGCCATGGCTGCGCTGTCGCACGGGTGTACCGTCTTGCAGGGTATGCTGGACTGCACGGCGGAAGGCGGACAGGTGCCAGAGGCTGCTCCCGGAGTTGTTCGGGACACCATGCGCCTGTCTCAGGATTGCCTGGCCAGGGTAATCACGAGAACTTTAGCAGAGCGACGGAGAATGGTTCTCGATTGTGTGGAACCAGGACCGGAGATGAGGGCTGCGTTATCTTCTGCGCCTTTCATAGGGCCAGGCTTGTTCGGCGGCTCGGCACGACAAGCGCTCTCTAAGGTTGCGTCAATGGTGGCGGAGCAGGAAGTGGTCGGCAAGTCGTGGAAGTCGACCAAGAGGACTCAGCCGCAACAGTCCTACCGTCAACATAGGCAGGAACAGCAGAGACAGCGTCCTAGATCGCCCTTCCATCCTTCTGCCTGTGATGCCCATAGGCCATCGGAGCACAAGGGCCTGGCCGTTCGTCCACATACAAGCCCTCTAGTAAGAGGCCGTATGAGGACGACAGGAAGGGTGGCGGTTCGGGCCGAGGCGGCTACCGTAAGGATAGCCGTGGCGGCGGTTCCGGACCGTCATACCACAAGAAGCCGCGGGGCGGCCGTGGGGCTCATTCCTGACGGGTTTCCGGCGGAACCAATACCGGCGGCTTTGGAAACAAATGGAGTCGAGAATCTTCACCCAAGCGATTTAGCGTCTTGTCGGCTAATCTCGACCGACAACTGTGTGCAGATTCCGTCCGTCGGAGGCAGACTTCAGCTATTCCTAAACCAATGGGAACAGGTCGTGCGCGACTGTTTAGTCTGTCAGTGGATAAGAAACGGCTACGATCCGGACTGGCTCATCCATCAATCGTTAGTTCCGTTAACCTCGACTCCAATATGGACTCCTATTCCAAGGGAATTAGACCGTCTAGTCGCCATTCAGTCAGAGATAGAATCGCTTCGTCAGAAGAATGCGATTCACCTAGTCACCAATCAGTCATCGCTGGGCTTCTATTCGATCATGTTCCTAGTTCCGAAGCGTACCGGAGGGTGGAGACCAATTCTCAATCTCAAACCGTTGAACAAATTTATTCTTTCTCCCAGATTTCAGATGGAGACGGTAGCAGCGGTAATGACATGGCTGAGGAAAGGCATGTGGGCGGTATCGATAGATCTGAAGGATGCTTATTTTCATATTCCAATGTCAATTCCTTTTCAGAAGTACCTGCGATTTGCATTCCAAGACAATGTTTGGGAATTCAATGCTCTTCCCTTCGGCCTGACCACGGCTCCGAGGGTCTTCACCAAGGTGGTTCTCGCCATGACTTCTTTACTTCGCAGGAGAAACATAGCTGTTCACACTTACATAGACGACTGGCTGCTAAAGGCGGGGAATCCAGTCACTCTGCGCAGCAATCTGATAGTAGTCCTAGACTTGTTGAAAAAGCTAGGATGGATTGTGAATCTAGAGAAATCAGAACTGACTCCATCCCAGGAGTTTGTTTATCTGGGAATTTTCTTCAATCTCAGGGACAGCGTAGCTTTTCCGGCGGAGAGCAGAGTCAGAAGCCTGATTGCAGTATTGGAGTCGGTTTCTCTAGGAGCCTATCTGACGGCGCGTCAATTTCTCAGAATACTGGGTTTGCTAGTATCTCTGGAGAAGGTGGTGCCATATGCGGCGCTCAGGCGCAGGCCGATTCAGATGTATTTGATGTCGTTCTGGTCACAGAGAACAGATCCGTTGTCTCTGAGGATACCAGTAAAAGAACCATTGATATTCCACCTTCAGTGGTGGTTATCGGAACAGAATCTCCTGCGAGGTGTTCCTCTCCAACCTCCTCAACCTCAGATGTCCATATTTACGGATGCATCGTTGACAGGTTGGGGAGCGGTATTGGACAATCAGTCAGTGTCAGGGGAATGGGATCGGACTAATGCGCAGAAACATATCAATGTGCTCGAACTGTTAGCGGTGGTATTTGCACTGCAGAAGTTCGAGAGTCTAATTCAAGACAAGATTGTCCTAGTAAGGACAGACAACTCAACAGTGGTGTCTTATTTAAACCGCCAAGGCGGAACGAGATCACCAGAGTTGTGTATGATGGTTTGGAACCTTCTGCTGTGGTGCCAAGAGAGGAATATTATTCTTCGGGCAGCACACATTCCAGGAAGATTGAACATCTTAGCGGATGCTCTCAGTCGAAGGACGGTTTGTCGTCCGACGGAATGGCAGCTCAACCAAGTGGTAGCGGAGGTTCTATTCAAACAATGGGGCAAGCCAAATGTCGACCTATTTGCGATGAATCTAAACGCAAAGATGGTCACTTACGTGTCACCGATCCCGGACCCATTAGCTCTAGCAGTAGACGCACTGGCGATAAGTTGGAAGGGAATGTACGCGTATGCATATCCTCCAACAATTCTCATCCCGAAAGTTCTGGCAAAGATAAGAGAGGGGATGTTCCAAGTACTACTGATCGCCCCTTATTGGCCAGGCCGATCATGGTTTACGGATCTGCTGGACCTTCTGGTCTGCAGTCCAATCCCTCTTCCAGACACAAGAGATGTAATCTCTCAGAACAAGGGTCTGTACCTTCACGACAGACCAGAAATGTTCAAATTGACTGCATGGATGTTGTCAAGCAGCGTGCAATTGAAGATGGCTTTTCTGAGCAAGCAGCGAAGTTTGTTGCTTCAGCCAGAAGAGTTTCAACCACAAAGACATATAATTATAGAATCAACAAATTTGCACAGTGGTGTGAGAGAAGAGATATTGATCCCTTTTCTGCATCTGTTCAACACGTAGCAGATTTTATCTGTCATTTATACGAAGTTGACAAACTTGTACCTTCTACCCTAGCAGCATATAAGTCTGCATTAGCTTCGGTCATTCCCAGTCTCACCATTGAGGGAGTGGAGAATGACACCTTGAATGAAGTTATCAAAGGAATGAGCAATCTGCGACCCAGACAGCCAATTCCTATCCCATCATGGAATCTATCTCTTGTTCTACAGGTTTTAGGGCATGCTCCCTTTGAACCGATTAGATCTATTGACATTAAACTGTTAACTATTAAATCAGTTTTCTTGGTTGCAGCTGCGTCGGCGAGAAGGAGAAGCGAGATTCATGCGCTTTCTGCCGAACAAGACCGTTTTGTCGTCACGGGTGAAGGTTTAAGATTACTTCCACGTCTTTGTTTCCTGGCAAAGAATCAGTCACTTAAATATCCAGGACAGCTGATCAATTTGCCAAGTTTAACTAGACATGACCCAAATTCTTGTGCTTGGTGTCCTGTCAGATGTCTCAAGATGTATAAGAAACGTACTTCTGAGTGGAGAGACGACCCGAAATCTCTGTGGTTATGTCTCAAAGCTCCCCATTTACGTGCTTCGAAAGATACTATTTCTCGTTGGATAGTTGACGCTATTCAGATGCCGCACAAGATCGCTACAGGAAAGCAGATTGATCGTGCGAATGCCCATGAGGTCCGAGCACTAGCAGCATCATCGGCCCTTTATAAGGGTGTCTCATTAGAGCAGGTGATGTCTGTAGCACAATGGCATGCCGAGTCGTCATTCACTGATTTCTACCGTCGCGACATCTCCAGCACACTTAATCCAGTAGCCGTCGCCAATCTGTCAAACCTAAACTAAGCCACGTCCGACCACTACTTCGCACACATCACAAAAGTCTTCCGCCTACACTTACCAAGCGCTATGCACATGACTGAGTACGACCGTGGATTGGGCCTAGCTCCTGTGATGATCAAGAACAGATCAGCCACTCAAAAATGGTGAGTGTTTACATTAATTAAGTGACTATAATAATATGTTTACTTCCAGTCGAAATACCAGACTGAGTAAGTAAATAGTCTGGTACAAGAGTATATTTATCCTCTCATACAGACATGAGACTCATTCCAATTTGAAAATCTAATCGATATACTGATAGTTTTTTTCAAATATTGAAGTTGTAGTAGCTTCTTTGCACTCTACTGGACTGCCCTAGCTGAGACTTGGGGCTGACACGGGTCTGGTGGGTGTTGCATCCCCATGGACATCCCTCTGGTTTTGTGCGGACAAAAGAGGGGGGGGGAGCGCGGTCTAGACCATGGAAGTTTAGCACTCTATGAGTCAGATAGCAGAACCCAAGCGTATGCCAGGGTTTTAGTCTCTTCACAACCTTCTCTGTTGGATGGTTGGTGAGTGCTGGTTCGAGCCTCACCTCCTCCCACCGGCATTTCCTGGCTATCGAAATCCGGAGTTTATCATAATAGTACATCTGGTAAGTATTATTCGAAGTAGAATCAAAAAAGCATCCGCTTTTGTTTCTACGAGAATTCTTAATACTTACCAGATGTACTATGGCCCTGCCTCAGCCGTCCCGCTGAGGTGAGGCTGAGCTGCTTTCGCAGTTTGCCAAGGCAAATATAAGACGAATCTGACTGTGATTGGGAATTGACTCGGTACCTGCGGCTATGGTAATTCCCGGACACAGTATGGGCAGGACCAGGAGAGTGCGGAGTTTTAATTGTTTATTTTGAGCTAGACTAGATAATAGACATTATCATAATAGTACATCTGGTAAGTATTAAGAATTCTCGTAGAAACAAAAGCGGATGCTTTTTTGATTCACTTTGAGAGTAATTTTCATGGCTGGCTAATAAAATGTCAAAATTGGCTAATTCACTGGCTAATGATTTTACCTGTATGTTGATAGGTCAGTTCCTCTTAAGCCATGATGACGCATCTAATTCTATCCAATATTTTATTTCTTACATACATGACCTGCTGGTCATCTCTTACTTGGTTATTATCGAGATCATAAAGGATTAGATTGATAGGTTATTGGTCAGGCTAAGAAACTCCAGATTTGGCTAATGAAATCCCTAAATAGGCTAATTCACTGGCTAATGATTTCAAATGAGTAGATCGCTCCCTGAAGTAAAATCAAATCATAGACACACTGAAAGTGTGCATTAACAGCAACAGCAGTTCTTTTCTTTGTAAGCTAATGATTAGCAAGTCTAGCCTCATCTTAATTCATAATTGCACGCCAATTGTATTCTAGATAATTCACACCAGTGTGCTGGTAAAGGACAATGCAATGATGATTGACTCAAGTTCAACCAATAACATTTTGCCAAAACAGTGAGATTAATGAATTTACTAGAGATATTTAGAAGCACTGTTATGCTAGAAATCCATTAAACGTTTTGAAAGTGATTTTTATTGACACTGTCCGAGGCTGCAACAGCTTTCAGTAAAATTAATCTCGAGGTACTAAAAGAGATTAAATCTTATTGAAATGAATTTGTTATTGCTACATGTATATGACCATAACAAATCTTAGTCAAATTATGTACAAAACATTTTGGAATCTCAATTGTAATGTAGGCATACATGAAAGATTTTGAACATCCAGCACATAATTGTCCTCGATACACTCGGTATGGTACTTTCCACACAAGAAGTTCAAAATAAATATATTTGCAATTTTAATTTCAATTGGTGTCAATTATTCAATTATTTGAATTTAGCATTGTCCACGATTATTTAATTTTCAATAATTGTAATTATCAATTAAATTGAATAATTGTGTAAGTCTAGAATAAGGATATAGGCATATAGCGGGGCGTCAAAAATTCAACATCTATTAGCGCGACCAAGGGATCTGCTGGTACCATGGTCCTGGGTGTAAACCCTGTGGACGGGTCCAAATCAAATGTGCTCATCCACTCCACATTGATATGGGTAACTCACATACCAGATTTGTTTGAATTCCGTCCAATGGTTTCGGAGGAGTTGCATTACAATCAATTTTTTTACACTTGGACTGCATCCCCACCCACCCTATGGGTGGGGCCAAATCTAATTGTGGTCATGCACTCCACATTGATGTGGGTAACTTACATACAAATTTGGTTGAATTTCGTCAAACGGTTTCAGAGGAGTTGCATTACAATTAATGTTTTGACCCACAATCCCCACCCAAAGGGTGTGGGGCCAAATGTAAATGTGCTCATCCACTCCACATTGATATGGGTAAGCCACATACCAAATTTTGTTGAATCCTGTCCAATGGTTTCGGGGGAGTTGCATTACAATCAATTTGTTTACCCATTAACCCCCACCCACCCATGGGGGTGAGGCCAAATGTAGATGTGCTCCTGTACTCCACATCGATATGGGTAACTCACATACCAAATTTAGTTGAATTCTGTTCAATGCTTTCGGAGGAGATGCGTTACAATCAATTTCCGCAGAGCCAACTGTAAATGGCCTCTTGCACTCCGCAATCATATGGATAACTGACATATCAAATTTGGTTGAATTCTGTCTAATGGTTTTAGAGGAATTGCAGTACACATGTTTTGACCCATGCCCTGCCCCCTGATAGCGCATGGGTAACCCACTTAGCAAATTTGTTTGAATTCCACCCCATGGTTTGGGAGGAGATAACGTGATACTGATGGACAGATGGACGGAGGCGATTACAATTTCCATGAGGTTTTTTTAAAACGGGATAATTACCAATTCTTTGAATTCCCTTTACTTTCCTTTATCCAGAAAAACAACTGCCCTAGGCTAGTGTTAATTTCACCTCTTGGTGTACACAATTTTGTTTGTGATATTCTTTTCTATTGTTTTCAGTTCCGGGGAATCAAACCCACAACTGGTGAGGGTGGCAGTTCCTGGCATTATAGCCTACAAACGTTTTCACTAGACCAACGCTGCAGGACAAAAATCCTACTTTGCCTGTCATGCCTTTGAGACTTTCACATCACACAATCATGCAAGTCTAATCGGCAAAGTAGATCTTTTGTTCTGTGGCATTGGTAGAGGAAGTGTTTGTGAGCATCTATGATGCCAGGCGCTTTCGCCGTTTGTGGGTTCGATTCTCTGTCAATGCTAAATACTGTAATGCTACGAATATTTATAACTGTTTTCAGTTAGAATCCTGTGCAATGGCGTTCACTCAGGAATAGTTGCTAGACATTGGTCTGGCAAACCAACAACTGTCACAGCGCAGTCCTATTAAATACAGCATCAGCATGGATATAATGAGTACTGGCTCTGGAGGCTTTGATGACCTGCTGCAGCAGGCGGAGCAGCTGACGGCAGAGATGGACAGCGGGAGTGACCTTCCACGAGTCGATCGAAATCTACCACAGATTCTTGAGGCAGGACAGAGACTGTGGGCTCGTACCGCTCAACTCAGCCAAGATTCAGCACAAGTGAAAGCGTGAGTTTTCTCTCAAATGGTGACCGGTAAATAGAGGAGTGAATCAGGCTATTGCTGAAGAATGCTTTCTAACTGTTTCATGTTTGTCATTGAACATATGACCCCTCATTTCTTAACCAATTGATGGTCAAGCATGCCAAACTGGGTTTTGCAGTGGTCTTTGACGAATGACCATTTGTAGACCAAGAGAAAACTATTTGGGAAAATTTACCACTGGAATGAGTCCGAATGACTGACTCGATAACTGATCCGGTCATTGATGATGATGATGAGTGACTGTTCTACAACTGAAGAAGTGAAAACTTCTTTCAGCTACAATCAGTTTTTCTTCAATCGTCTCCACTGTGTCTTGTCCACTGTCAATATCCAGTCAGTGGTAAATTTCCAAAAATAGTGTCCTCTTGGCCTGCAAATGGACATTCAATAAGCACATAGGGCTTTACGATATACCGATATTATACCGAATACCGGTATCATAGCCATACCGGTAGTCATACCTGTATGATTTTGCTGATACCGAAATATCGAAATATAACATAAAACCGGTATAACCTGTTAGGCAGATAATCCGCTTTCCATTAGTTACATTCCAATAATATATCTGTCTAACGCGATAAGTTACTGCTCTTGTACGGGAAAATGATATTTAGCTATCACACTTGAAAATTTTCTTAGTTATCCGTATCTGTCAAATTGTTGTTAGAGGCTAGGGTTAAAGTAATGGATAAATTACTACTTATAAAAACGTACTTAGCGCAAAAATAGAATAAAACTTATTTTAATTAGCCTCACAGAACAGGGGGTGGTTAAAAGTATCTAAAACCTATCTTTTCTTGCGCTAATATTTTATAATTTCGGTCCGTTGTTTTCTAGAAAATCATAATATCAAATGAACATTTTGCGTGATATTTCATATCAATTGCTACAGCCTGGTTAGTTAGCAATTTCCCGGAATTTTACAACTTTGTAGCGACTGGCCAATGGCCCAAATAACAGTGGACAGTTTATTTATTATTCTGGCACATACATCAATACAAGTACAAAAGTAGCCAGGAAAATGAGTAAAACATAGATTTACATTCAGCATATCCAACGTCTTTGACTCATAGCAATGACATTTGTCAGTCAAATATCAACAGTCTTGGTTGTTCGCAGTTTCACTGGGCGAGTTTATTTGGGACGAGATTGTCAATGGTTACCGGTATCTCGTGATCTCGACACAGAGTAGTTGTAGGGATATGATTTAACTGAAGACAGTTAATACTTAGTGTTTAATATCAGGATTTGTATAACTTATTGGTTTTATTGTGGAAATTTGCGTCGACTGTTTCAGGAGCGTTGATATAGGCCTACTTCATATGTATGGGAAATACGTTGACTATGGAATTGTACTACTGGAGCCTCACTCCATTTTGTCCATCGTAATAATACCGGTATTAAAGGTATACCGGTATGGAAACGTAACCGTTTCATTTATAACATAGAAGGTTGAAGGGGGACTCTTGCATACCAAATTAATCTTTAGTAAACCTTCAGTATTCAGATTCAATGCCTTGTTAGCATTGAGACCAATCTGGTAAGCACTTTCATCATTAAAATCCCAGTCAATTTCAATTCATCCATATGTGTTGATTTTATGTGGTGTCCAAATCGATTGTCAGGATTTACCAAAATTTTAATATTGATGACTACTACAGATTCTTGAGGCGGGAGACAAAATTTTAATATAAAGATTGTGAAAATTTGTCAAACCATATTGTTATTCATAACCTGTAATACAAACTTATTTTTGAAACGGGTGTGTGGGGTGCCTGTCTTTGAATAGGGGGGATTGATTATTTCATGGCTGTGCCTGGCCATTCCTAGCTAAGCTCCACCCACTTTTTACTCAGGTTTGGATTCGATTTGAAACTGAAGCAACAGCCACCAGTCAAATTAGTTTCAAAATAACCAACAGAATCTTTATTAAGGCATAAATTCATCAGAGACACAATGTTTCTACACTTTAGTGAGTCTTTTTTGATTTTCGTGATGGAGATATATTCATCATTTTGCTTGTGATAACAGCTAACATAGCCATGTAAACCAAATCTGAATTTGGCACCATGGCACAAGTGGTCTGGTAGAAAAATGCCAATATTACCAGCTGTTAGGGGGATCTATAGTGGTCATCACCAGGGTGGATGTAGGGTCTGAAAATGGTGAAATTATTTTTTGCAGAACCGTTTCCATGGTAACCATAATCAATTACCGCAAAGAAATATACTTCGTTTTAACTATCATAACTTTCTTATTTTGTGGTTAGAAAGACAATTCTGGTATTAAATTAAAGGCCTCATAGTCATCTAGCTAGCGGTAGCATTTATTCTTGTTTTGTGAATAATTTGCATATAATTATGACATCACAAATGTAAAAAATTGTCACTCTCATATTTTCATGTTTACCATAATAATTTTGTAAAAATTTGTGTTCTGGTTCGTATTCTGATAGCTCAATATTGTCCCATTTATTAAAAAAATATGTTGGCTTATCAAATTGGTACATTGAATGGGATGTGTTTTGGAAAATATTTAATACATCATTTTGGAAGTCATACCCTAAAAGTCAGCCTAAATGTAAGCATGAATTTTGATGTCGCTCCAACCTCGGTAAATGCGATTTCTTCGCAGGATGAATCATTCTATGAACGCAAGGACGATGTGTAGGTCAGTTCATGTTCAATATCATTAATCTATATCTGATTCAGAGGACGAGTCATCTATATTCAATTCACGGTTACTGCAGCTGTCAGCACAACATTTACATACATCAGAACACACAATATCATCTTTGCGACACCTGCATCTCCTTGCTGAACAATCCGCTTGACACATACATTGTGTAAATGCGAGTATTGCCTCATCATACATGGCACAAGGTTCCCATCTTCATCGAACACCCAGCCATTATCAACAGGTGATACATTGAGGTACGGAACTGTTGCATGATTCCATATAAATGACTCATAATTTGCTCGTTTGAGATGCAAACAGAAGCTATCCATTGTTGGTGGTAATTTCTCATTTTTTGCATTGTTTTTTGCAAATAATTCGTAACGAACTACATCAAGTGATACATGTTTCTTTCCGCAATACAGTAGAGACACTAGTGTTACCGTGACATCCTCGGTTTCCTGGTTGATATCAGAAGTCTCAGAAATGTTGTAGCCCACTGTGTAATTCTTGGTGCTTTTCAATGAGATTCAGCCATTTTTGTTTGCCTATCCCACTGAACGCTGAGGTTGAATCGCATCCACTTGCTGTGTGGATCGCTGGTAGCATATAGCTCATACTTTTTCCAAGTTGGGTTGCTATGGTATGCATTGGAATGAATCTCTCAATTTGTCGTACACCTGTCTTTAGATACAGCTCTTTCAAGGTCAAGTACCCAGCAGTATCGTGGACACATGGCTGCAACATCTGAGTCAAGACACCAAAGAAGTACCCGGTTGATGCCTAATTTATATCTCGCGTCTGAAATATGTAGAAATATTCGAGAATCGGCTTCCCCATGATCTGACCCAAGCTCTGGTACTTCATCGTGCCCACCAAACATGACCTTCATTACTCGATTAATGTGATGGAATCCACCAGCAAGATACATTTTTTTGTACACCTCACAATCAGCTTTTAATCTACGTTCCAACTTAATGATCCAATCATGAGAAAGGAAGTTGGCAAGGTTTGCCTTGTTCTTAGCATTTGACAACATCTTCAGGCGCTGCTTTGGAAGTGGTGTTAGAACAGTTGGATTCTTTATCTCCTGCATCTGGATAATACCACGTTCACTTGATTTTATTGATTCCTCATTCGTATAATTGGCACCAACCACAGCAATATACTGACATTTTAAACTCAAGAATGCGTCCAAGAGCTGATCTGATAGCTCACCAAAGGTAGTACAGTTGGCTGTGTCAGTACAAACCATTCTTAGCAACATCATGAGATCAATGACACCCAATGTTGGCTCACTAGATGCTGGAAGTTCAACAGTGGCATGGTCCTTCTCAAGCCAAGGGAGTATACTACTTTTCTGTGTCTTTCTAAAAGAACCATCAAGATTGAACAGTGAGAGTGGAACTGGCACTAATTCATTATTCATCTTAGAGAAGCTTGATTGTGCTTAGTTTGTCCTGACGCGAACTTGTGTGCAAGTTTGAGTCTGGATACCAATGCACAGTTTGTGTCTTCCTTTTATACTTTCCAAAAAGCGGCTACACGGGGGTGTGTGACCGGATTTAATTTTTGTAGCCGGATTAGACATTTGGTAGCCGGATTTATGGCTAGTGTAGCCGGTTGATCAAGTTATGTAGCCGGGATTAAGTTATCCCGTAGCCGGATTGGCTTGGTATGTAGCCGGTAGAGGTAGCTACTGTGGCTGGATTTGGTTGAAGCTTGAAAGTGTAACCGGATTCGTATTTGTGGTGTAGCCGGGAGGGGTAGCTACCGTAGCCGGTTTGGTTTGAATTTAAGACAGTGTAGCCGGTTTGTTTTCAAATGTAGCCGGTTGCAGCCGTGTTTGTGCAACCATGATCAGAAAATATTATGAGGTTGATAGTTTCCTATTCAAAATGGCTACTCACGGGTGGTCATTATGTCTATTTGTGGCTATTATTATAAATTTAGTTTAAATTTATAGTCTGTGGTCATAGTCTAACGGAAAGGTATAATTGGAGTAGAATTGGTAAGTGAATACTAGTTAAAGTATTCGTTCCAGTGAGATCCTGACTCGTGGCGTTTCGTACCAAGTTTGGTTATACTCATCAGGGGAGACATAATATATAGGTGATATATCTTATCATCCATATTTTTGGATGGTTAATTTAGTCAAAAAACGTGTAAAAAGTTGTATTCTTACCTTCAGTCCAATTCATTAAGAATACGGAGCAAGTTGTCTGCGGATATGTTGCCCAGGTGTCCTGTGGGCAAACGAGGCCGTGCAGAGTGGACAGATGAATCTGTCCATAACTTGTAAATGACTAAATTGAGTATGTGTGTAGAGACGTTGGTGTAGCGCAACGTTTATACGTGCTTGTGACGTAATTTCAGGTGTGACGTCGGGTTAAGGCGTCATAAGCGTAACCAAGAGTAGGGAGTCTTGGTAACTAAATAATCAATTATAAGTTTTACTACCAAAGGTAGATAGATGATGGTTACCAATCAGCGTGATTGATGCCGATTGGGTCCATGCAATGTAGTTGATGGATCCAGAATTTTTCACGGTCCTTGCGGAAAGCTGTGGCTTCCGTGCTATCAGGATCGTGACATAACACTTCGATGATTCTGTGGTTGACATCTGTGGGTCCGTGGTTGGGGAGATTAAAATGTTGTGCTACAGGCGTGTCTTTGTTGTTTTTAATGTCCCTCATATGTTCTTTGATGCGAACTTGGAATTCTCGTTTAGTTTCACCTACATATTGTTTGCGGCATTGGTTACAGGTAAGTAGGTAGATAACATTCATTGTGTGACAGAATGTTTTTGTTTTGATGAAATATTTTAGCCCAGTGTACGAGCTTTTGAAACTTTTTGTGCTGTCCATGTTTTTGCAAAATAACCAGTTATAACTGTAGCACAACATTTTAATCTCCCCAACCACGGACCCACAGATGTCAACCACAGAATCATCGAAGTGTTACGTCACGATCCTGTTAGCACGGAAGCCACAGCTTTCCGCAAGGACCGTGAACAATTCTGGATCCATCAACTACATTGTATGGACCCAATCGGCATCAATCACGCTGATTGGTAACGATCATCTACCTTTGGTAGTAAAACTTATAACTAATTCATTATTCATACTGAAGCTATTCCTTTATGTTCACATCAGGCGACTGTCCAATAATTGCCAATTTGCTGAATATTTGGCGATCAATATTTAATGACTATCACCTGTTTCTTTTTAGTAACAGCTCCTTTGTTCAGTGTAGTAAATGTGCAAAGATTATGCTTACTGATAGGCTCATGAAAGTCTCTCACCTGTTATCAATCTATTAGTTACAAATTCCTTCATTTGTTCTAGACCATTTTCACGAACATTACACAGTGTCTCGCTTGACTCAGGTGAACATACAAGTGATGTGGCAATATTTACAAGAGGCTGCCTATTCTCTGGGGTAATGCCGATGTCAATCATGAAAAGGTTCACACCATTCTTTCATTAATAACACTGATGATTTTCTGGATTGCAGCTTCATCAGCAGCAATGCGTCTCGTTGTAGCCTCTGTGGAGGTCACCACTATCAGTCTGATGTAAGCCACAGAGTTGTTTTGTGTTAGTGGTTACTGCTGCTTTTAGATGAGCAGTTAAATAATATTTTGCAAGCGCTTCATCTTTAGCACACAGTTGTCTGTGCGTGCCGCAGTCTTTGTTTAGAGATTGTTCGATGGCCATGTCATGCCAAACTCCACTGAAAGGTTGCCCAGTTCTGTAAACGCCACCTTGGCCTTCTACTAAAGCTTGATACACTTCCGGCTTCTTCTCCCTCAGAAGTCTTGCTTCAGCAATGTCAACGCAACCCCAGTGCGCATAGTTTGCATGTCCACACTGAAAGTCAATTGGAATCATCTCCCCAAATTTGTCTATTTCCAAGAACTTGTTATCATCACGTTTTGCGGCAATGTAATCCAAAAGCAGCTGTGACAAATCTGAAACATAGTTTTCCCAGAAGACAAATGTGTCTGAACATTTTTTACCTTTCTTCACAAATTTCTCCATTAGATAATGCAGACTTTGTACAGAATGCGAGAAATCTTCTAGTGCCATTTTAGCCGCATCACTGCCTTTGCCGTGTGCATGCTGGAGATCCTCAAATGCTGTGGTGCAATATTCCGCTTTTCCCATGATCATATTCCTTTCAAGTTGTGAAACTTATGTTGCTTCAATGGCATCAGCAAATACCATCCATTTAAGCTGACTCAGTGCTTCATTCATCAGCTTATGAATTCTAACACCTCGATTATATGCGTTTCCATGCATAGCATGACTAATTGTTGCTGATCCATACTCGTTCGCTTCCACAAGAATGTCCTCAAATCCACTCTTGTAAAACACGACCTATGTCACCCATAAAATTCAATGCACGGTGCATGCCTCCCATTTCAATATGATCGCTGTCAAATTCATCTGGGTTTCTCCACTTAATCATCTGAGCCTTGCAATATATAGCTTCATCATACACTGTCTATGTCCAATTCTGACCGAGTGAGCGAAATGCAGACTGCAGATACTTCATCCTGGTATACATAGTGTTGAACTCAGCTGCTGAGGCAGGGACCATTCATTATTTTTCAAAATCACGATAACGGTTATCATAGAAATTAAGGGTTAATCACTATTTTACGGAGCCTATATCATGTACTACGTATATTTTCAATAAGTTAGATAGCATTGCTACTAAAATACATAATATTGAGGTGCTAGTACACACCCGGACATTACAGGGAAAATGGAAAACGTTCGAATTCCTAGAAAGTCTTCCATGTTTGTGATGTCATAATTGTGGAATAAGTGATCCCATAAATGAGTAACTGGCAGGACTGATTAGAGGGGAATTATACATTTCATTCAACACCAGAAATATGTTTCTAGCTGTCGTGTGAAGAAAGTTATTTGCATTAGAACAGACTTATAATTTGTGATAATTTCCCTTGGTTACCATGGAAATGGGCCTGTAAAAAATTTTTGCACCACTTTCAGACCCTACATCCACCCTGGTGATAACCCACATAGACCACCCTACTAGCTGGTATCATTTCCATTTTTCTGCCAGGCGACTTGTGCTAACTCCTTAAAGGATAACTAATCCCATCCCTTGATAGCTATTCAGGTGATCTAACACGCCAGTCATAAATTATCCAGGTAATTTTAAGCTTTTTATCACGCCGCTAAGGAAAGATATTCAGGATTTAGTAGTTAAATGTTGGTACATTTCTACACCCTATGATGGCTGTCATGATTTACTTTTCAACCAATCAGAAAAACCCTAAGTGTGTCTGCCTCAGTCATAGAGGCACCAGCTATAGTTTGGCAATGTGGTATAAAAGCAATCCTACAGGTAAGCTGTTGAATATTTAGAAACCAATTTGTTTGGAAGTTGTTGCTGCCATAGGCAGCAACAACTTCCAGTCAAATTAGTTTGAAAATATTCAATGGGATGAGCATTACATAATAAAGAATGTGATGCATTGGAGCTTACATAACATCACAAGCAAAAGCTTGAGGAGACAAAATGGTGTCGATCACTGTTCAACATTTACTCGATATTACAAAACAGATAATTGCGATACAGATCAGGGAATGTGACAGGATATGAATGATATGGAATCTATGAACCATATTCTATCGGTGCAAAACAACATTTGAGATGAGATTAGCATCGCTTTAATTAGGCTTCGTGATTTCCCAATTAATCAGCTGTAGTCTACCTTACGTCAGACATAAAAACAAAGGAATATCAATGCCGAAATATGCAGTGATGCTTAGAAGTGTCCATGTGCAGGCTCGAGCCAGTCATTCCAGTGATACATTTTCAAAAATAGTCTTCTCTTGTCCTGCAAATGGACATACAGGTACATTTGCTGAGCAAAATCTTCATTCTCGTGACCGATCGCGTTAAAGAGTAAGTAAATGGCAGGTTTTGAAATATTCTTATGCAGTCATGGCAGTGGAAATTATTCATGATTATTCGATTTTAAAATTTTTTACCCACAATTAAATTCACAATTTAAAAAATAGCAATTTTCGATTTAATCATGTAAGCGCGTAAGCCTAAACTAACATTTGATGCATTTAATTTTGACATTATATATTAAATGACAGATCAGACCCCTCCATTGTTCTGTGTGTCCATGTTTATGACTATATGTTTTGTGTTTCTCGTATTGCAGGTCTATTTTACTCGGTAGCCAGGGTTATGACGTCCCACAGATCTCACAAAAACTGGAGGAGTTAAGTACTGCTAAAACATTTGAACCTCTGGAACCAATAGGGGAAACAGATATACAGGTACTTTATGCTTAATACTTTAACCTTCAAATTTGTTCAAGAAAATTAAAATTTTCTCATACAAAATGGCAATAGAGTAAGGGCCTTAGCATTTTCGTTTGTCTGTGTAAATAGTATAGCATCCACCGTAAGACAGGAGATATCAGTTGCACAGTATTTCGAATGGTTCAGCGTTAAGGCAGGATTTACAGAGACCTCTAGAAAGCCTGCATGGATCTGCTTCCTGTGTGGTATTCCCTGAAAAATAAAATTATGTTAACAATCTGCTTGGAGCATAAATCTGAATGGCCAGCAAGATTTTATGATTGTAGCCTTTATTCAACGCTTTTTCACATTTGCTGGCCAAGAGAATATAATTTTTGAAAATTTACCACTAGAATGACTGACTCCGATATTGTATCAGTCATTCGAGTGGTAGATTTAAAAAAAATTTCTTCTTGGTTTGCAAATGTACATTTCTCAAGACCACTGCAGAAGTCTGTTTTGGTCAGCTTGAGTGTTAAAATAGTTAAATTTAATGATGAACTCTGTTAAGCTTTTACCGCTACAAATACTGTCAATTCTGTTGAATATTTTGAAAATAATTTGACTACACGCTCCCAATCAAATTATTTTCGAAATATAACTTTCCTATAAGATGGTTGCTTAGAAATTCATATGTTTATACATGTATATATTCTGTTTATAATAAATGAATTCTCTCCTGTTGTAGGGTTTTCTGAAGAATGAACGAGAAAATGCTTTACTTGCTGTTATTGAACAGACAAGAAAACAGGTAGGGTTTTAACTCGTTCACCAATATATTCCCCATATCTCAATCTCATGGTAAATAAACAGGAAAGCTGTTGACTATTTTAAAATTAATATGACTGGAAGCCATTGCTGCCTTATATTTTAAAATTAATATAACTGGAAACCATTGCTGCCTTATATTTTAAAATTAATATGACTGGAAGCCATTGCTGCCTTAGTCATATTAATTTTAAAATATAAGGCAGCAATGGCTTCCAGTCATATTAATTTTAAAATGTTCAGGAGAATATTTTAAGCATCATAAGGAAGATCTGTCGTTGAAAGTTTTAAGGTTTCAATCAGAAGACAAAAAAAGGTTTGCTTCAAAGAAAAAAACGTCTAGATTGGAATCACTTCAACATCTACCCATCTCTCTTCATACTTTTTGATTTCTATTAATTAAAAACTTAATTTAATCCAGATTTGAAATACATGTACATCTTTAGTTAAGAGATGGTTCGGTTATCTAGACAGCCATCCCAGTGGTAATTTAAAAAAAATAGTTTCTTGGCCTGCGAATGTACATTTCTCTGAAAGATCATTTCAGGGAGTGCTGTTTTAGCCAACTTGATTAGTGAAGCGGATAATATCATGTGTTTGTTATCTGATCTCTGATGCTTATCGGCAATGAAGAGAACAAGCAAAACATTTAATGGAGGATTCCAGTTTACTTGTGCCCCGTCCATCTTTAACTAAGCACCCATACTTCGCCCATGTTGTGATCGATCGATCCCTGCACACTTTGACTGTCAATTTCCAGAAAACTATGTGGACATGACAGATAAGCTGGTGAATATTTTGAAACTTATTTTACTGGTTGCTGTTGCTACCCCGTCAAATTAGTTTCAAAATATTTAACAGCATCATTATTAAATAGTAAAGACATACAATAACGCTTATCCCTTCATTTCTTATGCGTTCGTTGCGAACTTATGTACATAATTCAGTATGACATCAGCCTACACGTAACATCTAGTTGATTATAATGTCTATGATTGATTGAGAAACTGGAATCCTCCATTCTGGTGAAGTCTTGTTTTGTTAGCCTACACTTTGTGTTTTATACATATAACTTAAATTTCATTCAGACTTGATAGCTAATATTTTTAAAACTTTACTTGTAGACGATAGAACTAACAGACAGACACCATTGGGAAGCACTGGAGAATGAGTGGGATCGTGAAAAGCAGAAAATATTGAATGCCCTCATGGGGAGCAATCAGGACCTACTGGAAACTACACAAGATAGTCAGGTTTGTTAACTTTCGAGCTGCTTTCATTGCTGAAAAACAGGATTCCTATTTGACATGTTTGAACGCATTCATGCAGTAATTTACTGAATGTTTTTAGCCTAATTTGAATTGTACATCATTTGTGACATGAACTAGTCTTTCGGGGTAGAAAATAGCACGTCTCTTGTCCTTTCATGGTCAAGATTGGTCAGGAAAATCCAGTTTGCTTAGTGATGTCCATTTCTAGGTCAAGATAAAATATTTTTGTTAATTTACCATTGTAGCGGTAAGTTTTCAAAAATAGTCTTCTTGGTCTGCAAATGGATATTTCTCCTGACCACTGCCAAGGTCAGCTTGATCATTATTGGGTTAAGCGAGATCTTAATACCTGTGTTATGGTGGAGATGGAAAATTCTCTACTCATCAGTATTTTGTTGCATCCGGTTAAATATATTGTTGCAGAGAGCGGTGCTATTACTGAGCCTGTACAGTAGCCACCCATCGAGCCATTGACAGGCCGAGGATATTAGTGATGTCATATACATATTCGTAATGCACTTAAAATATACTTGGTATGAGAGCCAGAGAGAATACAATCATGTACATGTATGTGTAGAATTCTAGGTGGTCTTTGCTAACTGGCAGTAAAGATCTGTGGTCTCTGGCTGTCTAATATAATAATGAAGTAATACATGAAAACACAGTGACAAAATCACCAGAATCCCAGTAGAACTACAGCTTGGCTTGTTGGTGCTGTGCTCATGGTAGCCGGTAGTCTTACTCCATAGACGTTATAAAATATCAACTACATGCATGAAAAATGCAGTCAATAGTTGTCTTGACATGATACTGTCACTATGAACAGTTCACGCTGGTTTTTCCATTTCGTTAGACCTACACAATTCGCTTAGCCAATAATTAGTCTTCTAACACGACTGTTTTGCGGGAACTCACCTATGCAACTGTAAGTAATGTTGAAAAAAACCACTTGACAGTAACGTAATATACTTCAACATGGTGAGTGGTTACTGCTTCCTAACCGATCACTAAACCACAAACGTAATCATTTAGACAATGGTTAAGTGATTTCGAACACAAATAATCAGTTGCTCATCTTACGATAAGGTAGTAGAGGGATCCGATCTGTCACTCAAGTATCGGACGTCATAATCACATATGTCACTTGTCAGCTGACCTCACAATCAAAACAATGTAGCTGTCACGAAAATCAAAATGCCTCTTAGGAAAGTGTATGTATTAAAGGTGCATATTCACAGCAAAATTACTGAAAATAAAATTGTTTAAATTATCTACGTTTATAGGCTTAAACTGTGAGCCTACATGTAATGAAAGGAAATAAATCTTAACATATGATTTCATTCCATATAAATTAATATAATTTTTTAAGTTGCGAAATTGAAATAGAGGCACGAGCCTCTATTTCAATTTCGCAACTTAAAAAATTATATTAATTTATATGGAATGAAATCATCATATGTTAAGATTTATTTCGTTTCATTAAGACATAATTTAAGCCTATAAAAGAATACAATTTTAACAATCTTATTTTCAAGCATTCAGTTGTGAATATGCACCTTTAATTATTTTGATACTAATGTGACTGGCATGACTGGGAGTTTTTGCTTCCAACAGCTCCCAGTCAGATTACTTTCAAAATATTCAACAATGTTCCTGTATAAGTAACTTGAAATTTAGATTCTGGGAATTCAGGTAAGAAAATATTTCAAATTGATCTCAACATGTGTTAAAAAGCAGGAGTTTAACTAGAAATGGGCGGGCCTAGTTAGAAATGTATTATGTTATTGTCATCATTGTACATAAAATACATACATTTTTAATACTATTCACCCGTATCACCATACTATTCTCAAAATATGAAGTGATAGGCATTAATTATTATCTTATTATCGCTGTATATGTTTTCAGAGCATCTTAGAAGATAGTAGCATCAGTTTGAAAGGGAGAAGTGCACTGGATAATGTTGAAATGGCTTATTCTAGTCAAGTGAGTTATGCATGTTGATTCTGTAATCACCCACTATCTTTACCCCTTTGACATTCATATCAGCCAAAAACGGCTTCTCCAGTTGTCTTGAGAAATGACCATTTGCAGACCAAGAGAAAACTATTTTTGAAAATTTACCACGAATGACTGGCTTGATAACCGAGCCAGTCATTCCAGTGGTGAATTTTCACAACTAGTCTTCTTGATCTGCAAATGGACATTTTCTATGAGATATTTGAAATTTTCTTGAACAAATTCGATGGTTAATGAGTTAAAATAATGGACTTGTGCTATTTTGTGTCTCCTCTGCTTGACCTTGACAGTTGCAGTTGGAATTCCTTTACATCACATATTTTAGCCCTGTGTAGACACAATTTTGATTCAGCAAAATATGTCTATTTTTGTCTGCGGTATCACCCCTGACAAATTTAACATGTAAAAAGATTTATTATTCTCATTTACCTTTCTTCAAACACATAACGACATAAGTTGAGTTTCACTAAAACTAGTTGGTCATGTGACCAAGGACCTGTACACTTGCTCGGAGTTATATATCGGTAGATCAGGCACTGGTAATTAAAAGATAATTTGCAGATGAGTTATGAATTATGACACAGTACCTACATTTGTATTATTATACAAACATTAAAAAATTTTAATATTACTGTATTAACAGCAATTAATTGTGATGACTTTTTTTATCATTACAAGGGAAATATCAATTTAATTGGCACTATAATGTTTTTACATGTATTCTAGCGAAATCAACCATTTCAGTCGGGAATTTAAATTTTCGAGCAGTAATATATATAAAGTGTAAACATTGTGAAACTAATTTGATTGGAAGCTCTTGCAACAACTTCGGAGCAGTGAAATTAATTTTAAAATATTTAAGAAAATCCTTTATCTTGACTAGACAATGTTCTGCATAAGAGTATTATACAATGTTAACCAATTGCAAGCCTTATAAACCTGTGGCTAATGTATGTATGTAGCTAACCCTTTCACTGATGAATTCCTGATATCTCATTTTCAAGGCAACCATACAAGAACAATGTCGAATATTTTGAAATTAATTTGACTGGAACTCTGCTGCCAGTCAAATTAATTTCAAAATATTCAACAGAAAAGTTGTATATGTTAAAGGGAAACACCAGACCCTCTATACTACTTTGTATAAAATGAATCTACAGACTAATGTTTTCAAAAATATAATTGTAAGCCCTGTGCTCAAATTAGAAATATATAACTTTGTTATTTGAATGTGATACATTAGTTAAATTTCTATTTGCGGATGAGGCATATGATGTCATAAGTTGAACGTTTTTCTCGCTGTCATCCAATGCTATCGCAATAAAATTGCGAATTGCGTTTTATAAGGCGTTTCTCTTCAGCGGTGTTAGGAATATATAAACTATATTTGCGGAGATGTTGAAGAATTTAAAATAAGAGTCCTTTGTCTGATTTCTCTGATGGTGCCGATTTTGACATCAAGTTTTGATCTTGAGGTGAATGAATGATGCGATAGTATAGGTATATCAGTGCAATTGCCACTTTTGAATCACCACTCTTACTGGCGCTATGGAAGATAATGTTATTAAAGTTTCATCTATTAATATGTGAGTTTAATGTCTTACATACATCCCAATACATATTTAGGTATTTATGTTTTCATACTAGCCTCAAAACTTCCCGAGATATTGTAATATTCATGTAATTGGCAGGCAGCTTCATAGCAAATGGCCAGTTTAAGGTTCGGCAACTAATGTATGAAATAACAAATATATTCCATAAATTTGCAATAGTGTGATAAATGCCTTAATCTCTTCAATCTATACATATATAAATGATGTCGATAGTATTATCACCGACAGAGATATCACCATCCAAATGCATGCACTCCTGTCTTCAGAGTGACGTTATCATGGTTCTTGTCGGGTGGGATTCAACCTATGATGTCATAGGTTTAATTAGCTCGCAGAATATTATAGTAGCATAACGTTTTTTAACACCATTTTAATCGGATTTATATATAAATGTCGCAGGAAATTTTTACACAGTAGCTTAAATATGGGGTTTATGATAGAACTGCGTGTTTTATGCAAACAATGGTAACCCTTCTTGTGTTCCCCTTTAAAGAACTTAGTTTTTTTTCAGAGATGTATCGGTGGAAGAAGTAAGTTTTGGCTAAGACAGTATTAGTTAGCTAAGCAGCATAATCTGATGACAAATGGTGTAGCAAAGCCAGGTTTGTGCCTGATATTTATTTTCTGTAAATAATAGTTATCTCCCTTGATGCATATTACCAGTACGCCTGTACTAATCTGCACCATGATCTCTCATCTGTTTGTTTATCACTAGGTGTATGTATACAATGAGCGTATCATCAATGGTGGTCTAAGGCCGAGCCTCGTGGAAATGTTTGCTGAGGTAGCTAAGACTCTGGATGACAAGGTAAATATATGGGGTGGGGGGGGGGGGGTGTCACATATTTGTTTACGTGAAGTTTTTGTTCTGTTTTAACATAGCTGATAAAAACATGGCTTTAAGAGTCCATAGATAATAGAGGACTTGGGTTCATTTCACATTAGAGGTATCTGATCTTAGATTATCAAATCAATTGAAATACATGGGAAAGGTGGGTGGAGGTTTTAGACATTAAGCTGTAATGTTTACTTAATCCGTACCACTCTGATGTTAAAATTGTTCAATTTTCAAATTAAAGTAAAAGTTGATGCTCAATTTTCAACAAATGTGGTGGAAGATGTTGCTGCCTATCATTCACCAAAATTGTTGAAAAATTTACACCCATTGCTTTATTATTGGCAGAGTAAAGATAGATAATTGACATCAGAGTGGTCATGGTTAACTGTAACAGAAAATTGTTTTCTGTGTAGTTTGGGCATATCATTTTTTATGCCTGGCATCGTTAGAATTGCTTTCTATTTTGTAAGTTTGAAACATCAAAGTAAATTTATGTGATTCAGAATAATGAAAAATTGTTGATATTATTGTGCTAAAATGTTGACTATCCATATATGTTTGTTTGCAGAATTTGATAGACCTATGGGACATGATGAAATATATGGTAGAGGTACCCACAGTGCAGGGCAGTAGTCCGGCTGTAAGAACATCACAGAAAATGCAGCATGCTTTTGTTAAACAAGCACTTAGATATTTGCAAGACCAGTAAGAGAAATTTCTGGATCTAATAAAATTTATACTTGTTGATATTATTGAAAGTTCAATTGAATTTTTATTTTAAATTGATAAAGAATTCTACTATGTTCTTATTGAGCAGAGGTTATGTAACTAAGTAATTTTAATTTTTGTTTTATGTTAAAAAGTACACATTATGAATGTTTGTTATTACTGATCCATGCCATGAATCTGTCAAAAATTAGTTATCCGAAATCTCATGGTGACTATCCTGAAAATCACATCCAACTTTATAACTCTATAGAAATACTAAGAATAGATGGATTAAAATAAAATGCTTTTGAGCTAGGCACCCCACGTTTGTAGCAGTATAAGCAGTCTTCATGCTGATGTCACCCGAGGTGTTATGCTCACTGGAGTCTGTGTGTTAAACGGATTAAAATATAGAGCTGTGTATCAAACTGAAGTTAACACACAGGAATGGTCCTGAAGCTTGAAACTAATTTGACTGGAGGCTGTTGCTGCCCTAGGGCAGCATCAGCCTCCAGTCAAATTATTTCACTTCAAGAGTATACTTACCTCCCTAATACTTTTGATATTGCTAAATATTGGCTTTCACTCAATAAACACTCAGATTTAAAACAGTTAGGTGCCCCTACTGGGCAGGGAGTCAGAGCGTAGTCTGGCGGATGCCAGCCCCACCTCCGCGCATGCGCAGACTAGCACTACCTCTTTGCTAGATTATTGGCAGAGAGATCACACATGTCTTTTTGTGCAATAGCTTTTTCTTATTCTTAAACTGTTTAAGTGGTGTTATTTTGGAGTGATAGTCACTTTTTTGGATGGCAGGAAGGAACACTTCGCCAAAGGAGGACTTAGGACCTTTAAATCAGGTGACTTCTAGTAAAATTAGCGAGTTTTCTTCCCGGTGTATTGTGTTTCCGGGACTCGCGTTTACCGTGATAAGCGCCTTGGTTAGTTGGTTTATGTCAACTCGGTGCTACCTAAGGCTAATTTCTCTTTCTGTTTATGTCCACAGGTCTGTATGACGCTAGGTGGTGACATCACAGCAGCAGAGAGTTAGTTTTCTCTCCACCATGGTTCCATTTCCTACTAATACTGTTAGGTTATCTAACCAAATGAAAAATTATGTCCAGTGAGTTGGAGGCCTAGTATAAAGGTCTTCTCACTTTGCCCTCTTGATCCAATTCCTTCCCCATGAGGTGGAGAGAGTTAAGAGGCGTGCAGATGGTGGAGTTCTCCGGTTCGTCACGTTGGATGGTTTGTCTATACAAAGTGTCAGGTATCTGGTTATTGATAATGTGATGATGTTAATTATAGTAAACAAGCAAAGGGAGATAATTAACATTTTTGCCAGAAAAGAGTTATCTATATGTATCTGATGGTTGTGTAGTCGACGTATCCATTCAGCATACAATTCGTCCTTGCACTTGGATGTTTTGTTGGGATCGAATTTTTCCTGTCACGGGATTAATGACGTCATAATCAGCCTGGCTATGTATTTATCAGCAATTCAAGTCGCTATGCTGGTTTCTGATGTATATTGATCTTTATGATCGTTTTCCTTCTCTTTGAGTTGGTTTGAGTGTTTAAGCTTAACTAGTTTGCTCATACTCCTTGTCCTTTGCCCTGTTTCAGGGACCGGGTTGCGCGTCCTGTGGACGTTTTCTACATGAAAAGTTCTGGCCTCATCTGTGCTATCAATGTAGCCCTTGTGGTCCCTTGGTTAATTGTGACATATGTAAGCACTGGGGGGGCGAGTTAATGTCCGAATTCTTGTGCTGCTTACAGGCGATGGACAAGGTGGTAGAGGAGGAGAAGAAGAAGAAGCGGAAACGAGAGGTTGTAAGTAGGAAGGGTAAGGGGAAGGTCTCGTCCGCGGTGGATATGGAGGCCTTCCGGACCGAGATGTTGGGAGAGATGAAGAGGACAATAAAGGATTTGGTTCCAGGGTTGCTTCGTGGCATGCTTCCTGGACCAAATCCTTTACTGTCCTCATCATCGGCTTCGGAGCAGGTAATCCCCGCCTCTGGATCGGTTTTCCTTAGACCGCTTCCGTTGTTCGACGATTCAGAGGTGGCCCCATTAGAGGGGGCGTTCCACGACCCTGGCAGCAGGCTTATTGCCGCGCCGAGATGGGACCGTGGACGGTTGTCGCTGGAACCCGCGGGCTGCTTATCAGTCCAGGGGTATCCGCACGCCGCGGTGGCCAGTACCTCCTATGGCACCGTTCCTGGTCAGCCCGGGTTAGCTCTCTTTGCTGACCCGGGGTCTAATCTTTCTGACCAGGGTGATGAGGATTACCTGCTAGGGTCGCCGTCTGACGACGTGGACATGGATGAAGACGTTTGTGCACCCCTCGCGGGGAATACAGGCGGCTTCTTCCACGGTTTTACTCACCCTGGAGTAAAGTCCGCGGCTCAGGTGGTGGCCCAGGGCGCTGCTGATGGCCAGCGGTACCGCATACCTCGGCTTGCCGAGGGTGTTGCTGGTGCTGGCCGGGCCCGTGGTAGGGCGGTATATACCCCGCGCTCTGCCACGGTGCCTGCTCCTGGTCAAACCAGTGATATTGTCATGCCGGTGCTATCAGGCCCGCATGTTTTCCCTGGCTTGCCAGGTGTATCAGCGTACCCGCCGTCAAGCTCTGCTGCTTGCGCTCAGGAGGAAGACGAAGGTCCCCGTCTTGTAGAGCGCTCGCAGTTAGCCACGGAGGAGGATTGGTCTGACGCTTGCCAGTGGTTGGTGAGCGTTAGGCCTGATCTGCCCGTGGAGCAGTCGCCTAGCCAGCGTGACCACAGGCCGTGGTTAGCTGGGAAACCGACTGCTAACGCTATGCCTTCTCTGCCGCTGGCGGAGCATGTCGTTGACATGTTCAAGGCGGCGGAGTCGTCCATTAACTCGAGTGGACGTCTCGCGAAGGCCCCTCGCGAGGTGGCCAGGCGTTGTCGCATCGTGCCCCTGGATTACCAGCGGTACGGTGTGGTACCCAAGCCCAGCGTGGATGACCGCGCGGCTTTGGGTGAGGATGCGCGGCCAGGCTCCCGTTCTGACACGGGGGTCTTGTGTTCGAACGCGTTGCGTTCGGCGAATACCGCGTTGCGTGATGCGGAGGAGAGTGGGAGGGCTTCGATTGCCGCTCTGTCCCACGTCTCCCAGCTGTTACAGGGGGTAGTAACGGCATCCGCATCGCGCCAGCCAAGCCCGGTCACGGTCCAGCGAGCCATCCAGGATGGTATTAACCTGGCGCTGGACTGTATGACTCGGGCGGTGACCAGGAGTGTCCGGGCAAGACGCACGTTTGCCCTGGACAATCTGTGCCCGTCTCAGGACCTGTACAATAGGCTACTCCGTACGCCTATGACGGGTCCTGGTCTTTTTGGAGGTGAGGGATGTCGCCACCTCCAGGAGACGGTCACCCTGGTGAATAACCAGAGGGCGCTGCGCGAGCAGTTTGAAGTGCTGCGTCGTGCTAACGTTCGCGCCGCGGCCCCTGCGTATCGTCCCCTGCAGGCTCGAGGTGGTGCTGGCCAAGTCAGAGGCCAGCCACCGTCGCAGCGTCGGCCTCAGCCGCGTGCGATTCGGCCAGCAGCGAGGGGGGCTCAGGCGCCGTCAGCCAGGCAGCCGCCCGCGCACCAAGGTGCGCGCGGGGCAGGGCGCGCGAGGATCTGGGCGTGGTTATCGGTCCTGACAGGACGCTTACCGCGGTAAGAACCACTCCGGTGTGTATGGCGACGGAGACAGTGCCGCTCTTGCATGCCTTGTGTCCACCGCGGTCCCTAGGTGGACCGGTGGGAGGCCGGCTAGCCGACCACATGCAAGAGTGGGAACGGTTAACTCAGGACCGTTTAGTCTTGCGATGGCTTTCCGTCGGGTATCATCCAGAGTGGATGACAGGCCCGCCGTCGCGACTGTCTCTAGTGCCAGTCTGGACTCCCATTCCGAGAGATCCAGAGCAAAGGTTGTGTATCGAGGAGGAGATAAATTCCCTCGTACAAAAAGGAGCTATTCAGCCGGCACAAAGGTGTCCGGGCTTCTATTCAACCCTGTTCTTAGTAACAAAAAGCACCGGAGGGTGGAGACCGATTCTCAACCTCAAGCCATTGAACAAGTTCATCGAGACGCCCAGTTTCAAGATGGAAACGGTGCGCTCGGTGTTGGCGGGGTTGGAGAGGGGGATGTGGACGGCGTCGATAGATTTGAAGGACGCTTATTTCCACATCCCCATCCACGGGAGTTTCTGTCGCTTCCTGAGATTTGCATTCCAGGGCAGACAGTGGGAATTCAGGGTGTTGCCCTTCGGAATTTCCACGGCTCCTCGGGTTTTCACCCGTGTGGTTCTTGCGATCACAGCATACCTCCGCAGGAGAAGCATAGCAGTCCACACGTACATAGACGACTGGCTGTTGAAAGCGCACACCCGGGAAAGTTTGTCGGCCAATCTGGAGATTGTTTTGAAAACTCTCACAGACTTAGGCTGGATGATCAATTTCCCAAAATCAGAGCTGACTCCATCCCAGAAGTTTGTTTACCTGGGGATGTTCTTCGATCTAGAGACAGGATATGTTTATCCTACTCAGGAGAGAGTTCAGAAACTCATCTCATTAATTCAGTCAGTGTGCGACAGTCGTCATGTCCTGGCACGGGTTTACTTGAGAATGCTGGGGTTGATAGTTTCATTGGAACCAGTCATTCCTCAGGCCGCCTTACGCAGGCGGCCGATCCAGTTATTTCTCATGACACAATGGACCCAGAGTACAGGTTCGCTGGACTCGAATGTGTCAGTGTTGGCGCCTCTCATTCACCACCTGCAATGGTGGTTGAATACAGAGAATCTCTTGCCGGGGGTTTTGCTAACCCCTCCCCACCCTCAGGTGACTGTGTATACAGATGCATCGATGGAGGGCTGGGGAGCTTGCCTGGAAGAGTCCACGATATCAGGGCTTTGGAATCTGGAACAGTCAAAGGAACATATAAATCTACTGGAGCTAAGAGCAGTAGTCCTGGGCATGGAACATTTCTTACAGAAAGTTCAGGGCAAGATTGTTCTTATTCGTTCAGACAACTCAACAGTTGTGACTTACATAAACCGCCAGGGCGGAACGAAGTCGCCCAGTCTCTGTATGATGACATGGAAACTGCTTTGTTGGTGTCTGGATCACCAGATTACCTTGAAAGCAGTTCATATTCCGGGAAGGTTAAACCTGCTAGCAGACTCATTGAGCCGAAGGATGAGTGTTTTACCCACGGAATGGCAACTAAATCAATGTGTGGCGGATTGTCTGTTCGACCATTGGGGGAAACCCAACATCGATTTGTTCGCAACGAAGAAGAATGCGAAGATGACGACGTACGTCTCTCCGATTCCGGATCCAAGCGCTTTCGCAACAGATGCGTTAGCTATCAGCTGGGGGAGAATGTATGCATACGCATTCCCTCCAGCAATCCTGATTCCAAAAATTCTTCAGAAAATCAGACAAGAGGAATGCCAAGTGCTTCTGATCGCCCCGGATTGGCCAAGCCGATCATGGTATACGGATCTGCTGGACCTTCTGGTCTGCAATCCGGTTCCTCTGCCTCTGATGGACGATATTATCTTCCAGGGCAAGGCCCTTCACAACAATCCGTCAATGTTCAGATTGACTGCGTGGATGTTGTCAAGGAATCTAGAATTAAGGAGGGCTTTTCTGAGCAAGCAGCCATGTTTATGGCCAAAGCCAGGAGGGGGTCAACCTCCAGAGCATATAATTATAAAATCAACAGATTTGCAGAATGGTGCTCAAAAAGATGTATTGATCCAATGGATTCATCTATTCAAGTAGTAGCTGATTTCCTCTGTCACCTCTATGATGCCTATAGCCTCAAGCCTAACTCTATTGCTGGTTATAAATCAGCATTAATGTCTGTTATTCCTTGCTTGGCTAAGAGGGGAAGTGATGAAGTAAATACATTAAATGTATTAATTAAAGGCATGGGCAATCTAAGACCAAGGAATCCACCTGTGATTCCGTCTTGGAGTTTATCGCTAGTGCTTCAAGTACTAGGTGATAAGCCTTTTGAACCACTTAGTTCCATTTCTATGAAACTATTAACACTAAAGACTGTGTTTTTAATTGCTGCGGCCTCGGCTAGGCGTAGGAGTGAAATTCATGCCTTATCAGCCGAGGATGACCGTTTTGTGGTTTCAGGGGAAGGCCTTAAGCTGCTACCTAGGATTAATTTCTTGGCTAAAAATCAGTCGTTGAAATATCCAGGTCAACCTATTATTTTGCCTGCTTTAACTAGATATGATCCTAATTCTAAAGCATGGTGTCCCGTCCGGGCGCTGCGCCGGTACAAACAACGTACGGCGGAGTGGCGCACCGACCAGTCAGCGTTATGGTTGTCATATATTGAACCCCATGGCAGGGCTTCTAAGGACACCATTTCCAGGTGGATTGTGGAATGCATTCAGTTTTGCCATAAATCCGCCACCGGGAAGCAGGTTGACGTGGCCAAGGCTCACAGTGTCCGCGGCGTAGTGACATCCACGGCCCTATTTAATGGGGTCCCTGTGGATGATATTATGTCGGTGGCTCAGTGGCACTGTGAGTCAAGTTTTACAGACCATTATCTCCGTGACACCTCTAATCCTCTCGCCTTGTCGATTTTGAAAAAATAACTCGGTTTATATTTTTTGAGGAGGTTTTTCCTCATTACTTATATATTTCACAATTAATTTATGGAAACACCCACTTTTTTGGGCCTGCATCAGTCTTTACCAATGGGAAGATGATGTCAGCAGCCATTTTCAACAAGGTCAGTCTTGTTCATGTGTTGTCCGTTGTTGATTGTATTGTCACGATTACCCGTTATTAATATGGTGATGGTTTGTGTATTTGTGTGGTTCATTGTTGAGAGTTACGAAAATGGAGTTTTTTCGTCTCTGTCCTGTAGTACATGGCACTTGTACGTAGAGAGCGTATAGGACATTGAGGTCAGGCGACTCTTCCTCCCAGGAAGGAGGGGGGGGGAGCGCATGTGACATTCGGTCATCTCTCATACATCGGTAGTGTTATCCGATGGTTAGTCAAAACCTGACTGTTTTTTCTTACAGTTTCAGAAGTTTAAGTGCCTTAAACGCAGAAAAGCGTATAGGGATGAGCTGGTCTTTTGACCTCGCCTCCCTCCCGCCAGATTCACTTTCGAATTCTAGCAATATCAAAAGTATTAGGGAGGTAAGTATACTCTTGAAGTGAAATAAACGAAATCTAGGATTTCTTTTTTCACGAGAGAGTTGATACTTACCTCCCTAGATACGGACCCGGCCTCTCCACCCCACAGAGGCTCGGTCTTCAGGCTCTTAATAGTTGCATGTGTGTCAGCCAATAATCTAGTCAGAGGAAGTGCTAGTCTGCGCATGCGCGGAGGTGGGGCTGGCATCCGCCAGACTACGCTCTGACTCCCTGCCCAGTAGGGGCACCTAACTGTTTTAAATCTGAGTGTTTATTGAGTGAAAGCCAATATTTAGCAATATCAAAAGTATTAGGGAGGTAAGTATCAACTCTCTCGTGAAAAAAGAAATCCTAGATTTCGTT
The DNA here is from genome assembly GCA_034401795.1 of Chaetoderma sp. LZ-2023a. NCBI lineage: Eukaryota > Metazoa > Mollusca > Caudofoveata > Chaetodermatida > Chaetodermatidae > Chaetoderma > Chaetoderma sp. LZ-2023a. The sequence continues at coordinate 43,085,922 of CM067367.1, forward strand.
TAGTTTCAAAATATTCAATAGAACAGGTTGTAGGTCATAAAGAATGTGTTACGTCTCTGTTTGATCTAAAGGGTTAAAATAAAAGTTATGACATGTATATTTGTATATTTGTCTTCTTTTAACCCTCTAAAGGGTTTGACGTACTAGTAAGCGTTTAAGACACACTAAATTGAGTCACTCATGACGTAATTGATTATAACGTCATCCTACATATCACACAGTTGATTATGACATCATATGAGGAATAGATAAACTGGAAAGGTCCATTGTGTTCAACTTTCAGCTATAGAAATTACATCACGACCACCATCTATGAGAATCTGCAGCAGGCGGAGCTAGGTGGCATTCCTGGCACTATCCAGCTAGTGAGAAGTTTTCTCAATGTTAAGCAGGTCAAGATAGCGGGACTTGAGGTAAGGTCATTCTACTTCGAATAATACTTACCAGATCTACTATTATGATAATGTCTATTATCTAGTCTAGCTCAAAATAAACAATTAAAAACTCTGCACTCTCCATGGTCCTGCCCATACTGTGTCTGGGAATTGCCATAGCCCCAGGTACCGAGTCAATTCCCAATCACAGTCAGATTTGTTTATTTTGCTGGACTTTACAGTCACATTTTTTTTAGCTCTAAAATTTTGCAATTTTCGACGAAGTTAAGCGTTGGTTGCGTAAATCGTTGCTGGTTCCATGCAAGGCAAAGGAAAATCATCACAGGGGCAAGTTGTGTCAATCTAGAATTTATACATTCGTGCCATAATGACTTTGAATTTTCCTTAAATTGCCAAGATGGCAGCGCCCATGATTAACGTTTAGTTTTGGCTTGGTGTGTCTATGCACTCTGTTTTAGGGCGATATTTAGCTCTCGCTTCATTGCCGAGGGTGTTTGTAGCGATCGGTCTTTATTTCTTGGCTAGTTTAACGTTAGTTAATTACCAAGTCCTGTTTATAAAATTTTCACTCAAAATATTTTCAAATATTTCCTGCGTAATTCTTGATGATCATTAATTTAAGAGAGAGTTAATGTTTGTAACCAATTTTGAATTACAATCAAGTAAATTGTGCACGTTGCTCGTCATCACCTTATCATGTGCAGTGTTTTAATTCTTATTCTATTCGCAGAAGGTGAAAGGGCAAGGTAAAGCCCCTCCTGATACGTTATGCTCTCGCTGCAACATCTTCATGAAGTGGAAGTTCACTGGCCATCACTGTGTTGCCTGCGCGAAGTGCAAAGTTCCTTGCGATGTATGTGCGAAGTGGTCATCAGAGTTGGTGGCGGAATTCGATCGTGAGGGACAAGGCGGCCAAAGTCGATCAGGCGTCGGTCAAGGTTCTAGAAGAGCGGATGGACTCCGCCTTGGGTGTTTGGGTGGCCCAATTCAAGGCAATCTTCGAGTCATTCCAGTCCATGATCCCAACAATGCAGGCTGGTGCAGGATTACCCATCGGTGGTCCTGCCAGGTCTGCGGAGGGACGAGCACCTGTGCTTCCTCTTGCTTTGGCTCAAGAGCCGACAGCGGAGGAGGAAGATATCCTCCTGATGGAAGACTGGCGTGCCGGAGCTTTCTCAGGTGGCAGATGCTGGTACTTTCCGCGGGTCTCCCACAGGTTTTGTACCGGTTTGCCAGCCGGGTGGAGATGTCAATGTTCCGTTGGGCATCTTTCACCCAGATTTCGCTCAGTCCGAATTGCCGCTAGAGCCCTGTTTTACGGCTCCCGTCGGCATCACAGAGGCGGTTATGACGGCTCCTCTCGGAGTTCCATCTCCAGCCGTAGTAGCGGCTGTAGTCCCGGCTTCTGTGCTCGAGTCGATGGATTGCGGTGAATCCGTATCTTGCGATTCGCTAGATACTGGAGTCGCAAGTAGTCGAGCCACGAATCCGCTTCGTATTGGAAGTTTGGTCCGTAGCTCTCAGCATGGATCGTCGGTGGCCTGCTCATCCAAGGGTGAGGAGGATGAGAATGGTAGTCCATTGATGGACGAATCATCCTTTTGCACCAAAGCTGAATGGGTGCAGGTCCTTGGCTGGATGTCCGACCGTCTCAGGCTGGCATCGGTTCAAGGATCTCAGCGCGATCCAGCGATGGAGCGGATGTCAGAGCGAGCAGCTAGCGCTCTGTCTGCCGACTCTTCCCTTGGGCACCCAGACTTCTGACATGTTTGAAGTTGCGGCGTACCATCTGGTTCAGCCGGATTATTCGTTGCCCAAGGCCCCTAAGGAGATAAGGAGTAGGGTCCGCTTTCCGGAGCAGGCCTATCATCAGTATGCTCGTATTCCTCGGCTTTCAGTCTGGTAAGAGAAGCGCTGGATAGGCCATTGCCAAGATTGTTTAGTCTGTCATTGTCTAAGAAACAGCTACGAACTGGACTGGCTCATCCATCAATCATTAGTTCCGTTAACATCGACTCCAGTATGGACTCCCGTTTGCTCAGAAATCATAGATCTTCAGCAGAAAAATGCGATTCATTTAGTCCGCTTCTATTCGATAATTTTCGTCATTCCGAAATGCACCAGAGGTTGGAGACCGACTCTCAACCTCAAACCGCTGAACAAATTCATTCTTTCACCAAAATTTCAGATGGAGTCTATAGCAGCGGTGATGACAGGGCTGAGAAAAGGCATGTGGGCAGGATCGATAGATCTGAAGGATCCTTTTCAGAAATACCTTCACTTTGCGTTCGAAGACAATGTTTGGGAATTCAATGCGCTTCCTTTCGGTGTGACCACAGCCCCGAGTGTCTTCACCAAAGTGGTTCTCGCCATGACTTCGCAGGAGAAACATAGCTGTTCATACTTACATAGACGACTGGTTGCTGAAGGCGGGAAATCCAGTCATTCTGCGCAACAATCTCCAGGTAGTCCTAGCCTTATTAAAGGACCTAGGATGGATTGTGAATCTAGAGAAATCAGAATTGACTCCATCCCAGGAGTTTGTGTATCTAGGAATTCTTTTCAGGCTCAGGGACGGTGTAGCTTTTCTGGCAGAGAGCATAGTCAAGAGTCTGATTGCAGTACTGGAGTCTATCGGAGTCAATTTCTCAGAATAGTGGGTCTTCTAGTATCTCTGGAGAAAGGGGTTCCTTATGCGGCATTCAGGCGCAGGCCGATTCAGATGTACTTAATGTCATTCTGGTCTCAGAGAATGGATCCGTTGTCTCTGAGGATTCCAGTAAAAGAACCATTAATATTCCATCTTCAGAGTTTGTTATCAGAACAGAATCTCCTGCGAGGTGTTCCTCTACAACCTCCTCAACCACACATGTCCATCTTTACAGATGCATTGAGGAGGGTTGGGGAGCAGTACTGGACGATCTGTCAGTGTCGGGGGAATGGGATCGGACCAATGCGCAGAAACACATCAATGTTCTCGAGTTATTAGCGGTGGCACTTCCGAAAATTCGAGAACTTAATCCGAGACAAGATTGTCCTAGTAAGGACAGACAACTCAACAGTGGTGTCTTATTTGAACCGCCAAGGCGGGACGAGATTACCAGAGTTGTGTATGATGATATGGAACCTTCTGCTGTGGTGCCAAGAGAGGAATATTATTCTTCGGGCAGCACACATTCCAGTAAGATTTGAACATCCTAGCAGATGCTCTCAATCGAAGGATGGTTTGTACTACTGATCGCCCCTCATTGGCCAGGCCGATCATGGTTTACGGATCTGCTCGACCTTCAGGTCTGCAATCCATTCCCGCTTCCACACAGAATGGGTCTGATCTCTCAGAACAAAGGTCTCCACGACAGACCGGAGATGTTCCAATTGACTGCATGGATGTTAACAAGCAGCGTACAATTTAGGGTGGCTTTTCTGAGCATGCAGCGAAGTTTGTCGCTTCAGCCAGAAGAGGGTCAACCACCAAGACATATAATTATAGAATCAACCAATTTGCAGAGTGGTGTAAGGGAAGAGATATTAATCCCTTTTCTGTATCTGTTCAACACGAAGCAGATTTTATCTGTCATTTATACGAAGTTGACAAAGTTGTACTAGGGTTGCGTGATTTTTTGCTTTGAAACATCGCGATCGATTTTATAAAATAATTGCGATTTTTTTATTAAATCGTATGTCCAAATTCCCAAAAGTAAAAACCGGGGTAACGTGACAACTCACCAAAACTGGGAGTTGGAATTTCTGAAAAAGTTGAAATAAATGATACAAAAATAGCACGAAATTAGAACACAATTTCATGCGACGAATTCTTACCATCCTACGTTTATGCTTAATGTATACCTTATATCCATAATCGCGGGATTGGAATTATTAATCGGGACCGCCTAAATATTGCGTATAGTTTCATAAACATCGTTTATTTCATAAAAAATTTACATAAAAAGTCTCCCTTTGTACGACGAGTTTAGGTCATTACTCGAGTAGCACGAAGACACTAATGTTAGTACCTGGGGAGATACTGCGCAATCCATATACATAGGACGGTAGCTTTGAGTAGCTACGATAGTAACGGCGTAAACTCGTCCTATAGTGTAGTTTATAATTGCTTTCAGAATGTACGATTTACATTTAAGCGTAATCAACAGAACGCACAGTTCAAAATACAACAATCTGGAATTAGTACACAGCCTGAAATTGCTAAAAGAATTAAAAAGAATTATGTTCAGTGATTATTGCCTAACTCTCTGCAACTAAGTACATACTTTGTATTTCCAGACAGACTCGGGGTGTGCAGCGAAAGAAAGAAAATTATATGGCGATTCGACGGAGTACCTAGCTGGTTTTCTCAATGACAAAGCTAACAATAGCGAGTTTACCATAGAGATTTGTGTTTTGATTAGGACTTAGTGAACACATGCGTGAAGCGATAAAAAAAACCCACAGTGGATACATGCGCGAATGGATTAGAACTATTCTTTTACTGCTGAATGATGACTTTTAAAATCTTAGTCTGCTCAATTTTTTTCACGATTTTTCGATTTTTTTCAATTACATCGTAGAAAATCGAGATTGTTTTAAAAATCGTGCTTTTCGATTAAATCTTCAACCCTAGCAGCATATAAGGCTGCATTAGCTTCAGGTGTTCCCAGTCTGGCCATTGTAGGAGTGGAGAACGACACTTTAAATGAAGTTATTAAAGGAATGAGCAATTTGCGACCTAGACAGCCAATTCCTATCCCAGCATGGAATCTCTTGTTTTACATGGCATGCTCCCTTTGAACCAATTAGATCTATAGATATTATAGATATTAAACTGTTAACTATTAAGTCCGTTTTCTTGGTTGCAGTAGCATCGGCGAGAAGAAGTGAAATTCATACGCTTTCTGCCGAACAAGACCTTTTGTCGTTACAGGTGAAGGTTTAACACTACTACCACGTCTTTGTTTCCTGGCAAAGAACCTGTCACTTAAATTTCCAGGACAGCCGATCAATTTGCCAAGTTTAATTAGACAGGACTCAAACTCTTCTGCTTGGTGTCTTGTCAGATGTCTGAAAATGTATAAGAAACATACTGAGGAGTGGAGAGATGACCCAAAATCTCTGTGGTTATGTCTCAAAGCTTCTCATCTTCGTGCCTCGAAAGACTCGTTGGATAGTCGATGCTATTCAGATGTCGCATAAGATGGCAACAGGAAAGCAGATTGATCGTGCGAATGCCCATCAAGTCCGAGCACTAGCAGCATCATCGGCCCTTTTTACGGGTGTCTCTTTAGAGGAGGTGATGTCTGTAGCACAATGGCATGCCGAGTCATCATTTACTGATTTCTACCTTCGCGATATCTCCAGCGCACTTAATCCGGCAGCCATAGCCAATTTGTCGAATCTTAGCTAAAGCCACATCCGACCAATATTTACGCATACATCGTAGGGGTCTTCCACATGCACTGAGCAATGGTGATGCACATGATCTGTGATCGACCATGAATTGGGCGGAGCTCCTGTGATGATCAAGAAAGACCAAGCACTCAGAAAATGGTGAGTGTTTTCTTAATTTAAGTGACTAATATTAATTTACTTACAGTCGAATTCCCAGACTGATTAAGTAAAAGTCTGGTTCAAGAGTATCTTATTCTTTGCAACAGACATCAGACTCATTCAAATTTGAAAACCTAATCGATATAATGATATTTTTTTCAAAATTAGAAGTTGTAGTAGCTTCTTTTACACTCTCCTGGACTGCCCTAGCTGAGACTTGGGGCTGACATGGGTCTGGTGGGTGTTGGCTCCCCTTTTGACAGCCCTCTGAAATTTGTGCAAACAAATGAGAGGGGAAGCACGGTCTAGACCGTGTAAGTTAGCACTCTATGAGTCAGATGGCGGAACCCAAGTGTTATGCCAGGGTTCTAGTCTTCACAATCTTCTCTGTCGGATGGTAGATGAGAGCTGGTTCGAGCCTCACCTCCTCCCACCGGAGTTTCTTGGCTGTCGAAATCCGGAGTTTATCATAATAGCACATCTGGTAAATTATTCGAAGTAGAATAAAAAAAAGCATCCGCTTTTGTTTCTACGAGAATTGTTAATACTTACCAGATGTACTATGGCCCTTTCTCAGCCGCCCCGTTGAGTTAAGGCTGAGCTGCTTTCGCTGTTTGTCAAGACAAATATAAGACGAATCTGACTGTGATTGGGAATTGACTCAGTACCTGGGGCTATAGTAATTCCCGGACACAGTATGGGCAGGACCATGGAGAGTGCGGAGTTTTTAATTGTTTATTTTGAGCTAGACTAGATAATAGACATTATCATAATAGTACATCTGGTAAGTATTAACATTTCTCATAGAAACAAAAGCGGATGCTTTTTTGATGCTGCAACTATATAACCATGCTGTATAACTGTCAGTCAGAATTAGTACAAGGGAGCTTGTTGATGTTCATATATCAGTGTTACTGAAAGATGTTGTTAACGGCGATCAGTTAACCCTTTAACCATCAAATTTGTTCAAGAAAATTTCAATTTTCTCATAGAAAATGTCAATTTGCAGACCCAGAGAAAACCAGTCATTCCAGTGGTAAATTTTCAAAAATAGTATTCTCTTGGTCTGCAAATGGACATTTCACAGGATCAGTGCAAAAGTAATTTTTTGCCAATATAAGTGTTAAAGTGTTAAATAATAGACAAAAGGGATCTGACTCCTGAAAAAAAATCTGGCAGGTTTATTGCATTCACCGTCTATCTATCAGTCCATCCCTCTGTCCACCCATCTGTCTATCTCCTCCAAAAAACATTTGGCAGACTTCAAGCAAATTTGTTATGCGAGTTACACCTATGATTGGAGATACATTTATATTTGGCTCGACCCTGTTGGGGATGGCCAGGGGGAATGTAATTTATCATATGATTTTTAAAAGTAAAATTTCTGTGTTTATGGGAAGAAATGTTGAATTTCTGCGAAAAAATGGATAGTACTCTAAATGTAGAACATGGCCATTATGCTTGACGTGCCACTATTCCAGGTCAATGATAAGACCCCATGGGGAATAATTAAACCATGTTCATCGGTGTGTGCATGTAGACTCATTTCCTCAACATAACCATAAACACCTGGTTTAATACTCTTGGAATTTGGTATGTTACAATGATTTGTGTTAACTCTATAACCCTCGAATTTACTCAAGAAAATGCCAGTTTTCTCATAGAAAATGTCCATTTGCAGACAAGAGAAGTCTATTTTTGAAAATTTACCACTGGAATGACTGGCTCAGTTGTCGAGTCAGTCATTCCAGTGGTAAATTTTCAAAAATAGTCTTCTTATGGTCTGCAAATAGACATTTCTCAAGACCACTGCATAATCCGTTTTTGGCAGATGTGAGTTAAAGAGTTAAGACTGATTGGGATCAAGATACAAAGGAATTTGTTAGCATTCGTTAGGTTTGTTTCCATCCCTACTCAGAGCGGAGGTTGGCTCAACGTAGTAATTTTAACGGTATTCAGCTTCCGAGAATTAGGAAGAATGTTAAAGATTTTCAAAGTGCTTTACTTATGGTTGTGTTTCAGCAAAATTGATTCCTATTCACCAGAATTATTTCCTGTGACTTCATTTAGAACAATTAGAATCTTTTTTTGTACATGAAATCTTTGTCACTTGGGTCGGATGGTATCTTGTCATCACTGATTCTTTGCATATAAATAGTTTATTAATTTTAAAGTAATTTGTAGTTATTTCATATGTTTGTCCGCAGGATGGTGTAGTAGATGGACAGCCATTGTGGGCCATGATATATTATTGTCTGAGATGTGGTGATTTGAAGGCAGCACAGACAATCATTGATAAGCATGGGTATGTGATCATAATATATAGGCCATAACCCTTTAATGGTCAAACCGGCCATAACCAGCCTCTGCATTGTTGAAAATTAACCGCTGAAATTTATCACTCAAGTATTGAGCCAGTCATTCAAGTGGTAAATTTTCCAAAATAGTCTTCTCTTGGTCAGCAAATGGTCAGTTTATATAAGAAAATTTGACTGCTGCTATTAATATACTGTATATAAGCAACCAGTTAATGGTCAAGCTGACTAAAACGGCTTCTGCATTGGGCTAGAAGAATTTCCATTTGCAGATGAAGAGAAAGCGATTTTTGAAAATTTATCAGTGTACTGCCTGGCAAAGAAGTCATTCCAGTGATAAAATTTAAAAAAAATATTCTTTTCTCATCTTGCAAACGGACATTCACTAGGCAACAATTTAGATTTTCTTGACCAATCTTGACCCATTAAAGTGTTAAGAATAGTACCATTACCTGTGATAACACCAAATTACAGTCAAAACTTGTTAAACCTTTAATACCCAAGCTGGCTAAAAACTCGGGTTGCAAACAAGAGAAGACTATTTTAGAAAATTTACCACGAATGAATTGCTCCATAACCGAGCAAGTCATTCCAGTGGTAAATTTTCAAACATAATCTTCTGTTGGTCTGCAAATGGACATTTTATATGTATGAGAATGTTGAAATTTTGTTGAAGGTTTAACGGGTTAATCTCAATATCGAAAGATGAAATTCAAATTAAAAACTTGACCAACCCCATAGTTCACTAACATTATAATGTTACTGAAATATTTAATTTGGATGTCTTGCAGACCAAAGGTTGTGGTTGTCCAATAATCGATTTGCGTTTCTCGGAGCTGACGCAATAATCATCAGGCTTGTTCTGTAAGTTCACCGTGCCATCCCGAAGACCCATATTGCAATCTGATGTCGAAAGTTCAAGTGTCACGGTCATACTGACCCAATTACATAAATTGTGTTTCCAAAGGGTTTTTACAGATCTCGGCAGCCTTTGCATGTATCTGGTGTTTCCAGATGTTAAATCAACTTATAAGCAGAAGATTTTAACCAGATCTGGCCTGCACATTGCCCTCGAGGGAATGAACATACAGATTTTTGCTACAAAAGGTTCAAAGTTGCCGTAATTATTGAAATTAATAAGCATCAGAAATTTGATGATTTGGCACTGTGGGCAGGTGTTGCATTGATGAGTAATCCTTGATTGTCATTCATGGTTTATTTTCAGGCACAGAGTGGGAGAATTTGCCTCATTTCTGTATGAGTATGTAAACAGTGGCGACAACAGGTATGTTTGAACACAAAGTATTAAAATAAAATCTGTCACAGTGTTCATGCATGCGTATGTGCGAGCAGGCGTGCGTGCGTGTGTGTGTGTGCACATTCATTCTTGCATGCATGCATTCATTCGTGTGTGCGTGTGTTTGCTCTCCTATGCACCATTTGACATGAAATAACATTACTGGTCTGGGCATGAAGTGTCATGAAGCTATTGTAACAGCCTGGTTGTATACATTTATGCATCCGTCGTCTACATTTATGTGTCCGTCACGATTGCATAAGTTTTACTGAAGGGGTCTTCAACAAATTGGGTTTGGAACTTTCCCTTGGAGTCCCGAAGAGCTATGTTGAGTTTAATGTCAAGGTATAAAAAAAAATGATGGATGTCTGAATAATTGTTACCTATATTCTCTGTAAGGCTTGAAATAAATATGCAGAAGCCAGTCAGCAAGGCAGGTAACTCATAATATAGAATGGTAATCTTCCGGGATTGATAATGTATTTTTGAAACTTGTTCATTATAATATGACTTCAGGCAAACCAGTGACAAATTTTCAAAAATACATTTTATTTCACCTGGCCTGACAGCTTATGCCGTGGCGACCATCCGTCATCCGTCAACTTTTCCTTTAAACGACTTCTCAAGAACCGCTGGACCAATTTCAATTATATTTGGCAGGACGCATCCTTAGGGCATAGGGATCCAAATTTGTTCAAATGAACCTGATCGGTCAATTTGGCCAGTGGCCATCTTTGATTTAGGCCGATTTTAGGAAACATCTTTAAAAATCTCTAAAACCACTATGGGGATTGATGCAAATCTCATGAAATATGATCTATGGCAAGAACTGAACCAACTTTGTTCAAGGGAACTTGATTGGTCAAATGGTTTGGCGGCCATCTAGGTTGACCTAGTTGTATAAAAAATTATTTCTTCTCCAGAACCGCTGAAGGGATCGGGCCAAAATTTGGCAGATATGATTAGGGCCTACGGGCTGTTAAAGGTTGTTCAAGAGAATTTGAGCCATCAAAAAACATGGCCACCGTGATCCAATCAAAATATAGCGTGTTTGGTGGCCATATTGGATTTTTTTATTTGATGGATTTTGAGGCGGAAATTGGTTTTGTATGTGTTTTGCGGTATTCTGATCTTGGATCATTTTCCCACCAAAAGCTCCCATACTAAAGCAATGGGAAATTGAAAATGTTTACTTCTCGAGAACTACAGGGCCGATTTCAATTATATTTCGTAGGAAGCATCCTTAGGGCATAGAGATTCAAGTTTGTTCAAAAGAAGCCGATCGTCCAATTGCGCCGGCAGCCATCTTGGATTTTGGCCGATTTTTAGAAATGTCTTTAAAAATCTTCTTCGAAACCGCTTGGGGATTCATGTAAACCTCATGAAATATGATTTAGGGCAAGTGCTGAACCAAGTTTGTTCAAGGGAACTTGATTAGTCAAATGGTTTGGCGATCATCTTGGTTGACCTAGTTGTAGCGAAAACGACTTCTTCTCCAGAACCGCTGAAGGGATCGGGCCGAAATTTGGCAGATATGATTAGGGACCATGGGCCATTAAAGTTTGTTCACGGGAAGTTGATCCGTCAAAAAACATGGACACCATTGGTCAATCAAAAATGTAGCATGTTTGGCGCCCATATTGGATTTTTTTATTTTATGGATTTTGAGGCCGAAATTGGTTTTATGTGTGTTTTTGGGTATTCTGATCTCAAATTTGCAATTTTCAAAACTGTCGGATAAACGGTTTGGTGGCTATCTTCTTGATAAAGAGCATTCTAGTTGAAATACGTATGGTCCAGGTGAGCGATACAAGCCCCTTCAAAGCAAAAATCGCGATCGATTTTATAAAAAATATCGCGATTTTCGATTAAATCGTAGGTCCAAATTCCCAAAAGTATAAACCGGGATAACGTCACTTGTTTCTAGAAAAAGTTGAAATAAATGATACAAAAATCGCACGAAATTAGAACACATTTTCATGCGCCAAATTCTTACCATCCTACGTCTACGCTTAATGTATACCTTATATCCATCATCGCGGGAGTGAAATTATTAATTGGGACCGCCTAAATATTGCGTATAGTTTAATAAACATTATTTATTTCATCAAAATATGAGATAAAATGTCGCCGAGAAAAAAATATAAATTACATGACGTATCAGCTTCCGCTTATAGTCTCCCTTTGTAGGACGAGTTTAGGTCATTATCGGAGCAACGCGAAGATGTTAATATTAGTACCCGGGGAGATACTGGGCAATCCACATACATAGGACGGGAACTTTGAGTAGGTACGAGTGTAACGGCGTAAACTCGTCCTATAGAGCAGTTTATAGTTGCTTTCAGAATGTATGATTTACATTTAAGAGTAACCAACAGCACAGTTCAAAATCAAACAACCTGGAATGCTGTTGCTTTATTTTCTTTAATTTGACGTGACAACCGAATCAAAAAGGAAAAATTATTGCACCGCCTGAAATGGCTAACCCTAGAATTAAAAAGAATTCTGTTCACTGATTGCCTAACACTCTGCAACTAAGTATATACTTGGCATTTCACGACAGACTCAGGGTCTACAGCGAAAGAAAGAAAATTATATGGTGATTCGACGGAGTAACTAGCTGGTTTTCTAAATGACAAATGTGTTACCTCGCTATTGTAAATTTGCTTATTGTAGCGCTTTGCGTTGTGATTAGTAATTATTCGGCGCGGCAGGATATAAATATAATGAACACAGGCTTGAATCGATTATAATTGTACTGATGTACTAATAAAATGCGATGGAAAAGTACACACTTCAGATTGAAAAAAAACATGAAATTTTTGATGGTTTTCTGATTTTTCCTCAATTACATCGTAAAAATCACGATTTTAAAAATAAATCGAACTTCACGATTAATCGAAAAATCGTGCAAGCCTACCTTGGGCCCTTGTTCCTTTATATTACTAGTTATAGATCATAGGAGATGTTCAGTGACGAGTGAAGTGCTGCATGGGATAGAGCATGTAGTCTTAACTTTTTATCACTTATGGGCCAAAAATTACATATTCTTCATCATGTAAGGGATATTCTGTTGAATATTTCGAAACTAATTTGACTGGGTCAAACTAGTTTCAAGATAATCAACAGCTTTTCGGTATAGTTAGTCACCTTGAAATTGTGACACTGAGGTTTGGGAATTAAAGGGTTAAATTATTGAGGTCTAGTCTTAGTTAGTTGGTGCTGGTAGTCTGTCTGTTTGTGGCTGTTTTAAGGAATATAGCAATTTAAGAATGAAAATTTTGTTGAAATCATTATTTGGTCCAAAGCGGTGTGCTGATTTTGTTGGGCAATATACAGGAATAGAAAAACAGAATGGCTTGAGGGGAAGAAATGCTCACTTTACTAGTTGTTATGATATTTTATGAAGATTTTTTAAAAGTTTAAATATTATATATATATATATATACATATGTTCTGAGAAAGAAAAAAAAAATACTGCATGTGTTGTTTCAGATTAAATCCAAGCAGTGAGACTAAAATACGTTTACAGTACCGACGCGTGATCAAGAGCAGCACAGATCCATATAAAAGGTATGGTTTAATCAGGGCTCAAATTTTGGTGTCTAAGTCAAGGAAATGAATTGTAAGCTCTGTGTATTATGCGCATCACAGTAAGACAGCAAGGGATATATGGCAGTTGTTGCCTTACATTTCTGGAAAATTGAGCAGCATTAAGACAATAGGCCTTAAGTACATTGCTTAATTTCACGCATTTAGATACAATCGACTCTTTAAACATAGTGTTTACAATTCTTAGCACCTGTAGCCTGTAATCACACTCTTGGAAGATCCAAAGTGGGTTTATTATTTTAAAGTTTTATATGTCTGTGTCACTGCCATCTATTGGCTGTTAAAGGCGCACATTCACACAAAAATGCTTGAAAATAAAAACTTTAAAATCATATACTTTCACAATTGTTGGTGGGTGGTTTAGCAGTCTTTTAAATGAGTTTGTGGACGTTTTTACAAGTGCAATATGGTCGTCAAACACACTACATTTTGATTGGCCCAGAGCACCCATGTTTTTTTGATGGATCAACTTCCCGTGAACAAATTTTAATGGCCCAAATTTCGGCCGGATCCCTTAAGCTGTTCTGGAGGAGTCATTTTCGTGAAAACTAGGTCATTCAAGATGGTCGCCGAACCATTTGGTCAGTCAGGCCAGGTGAGCTAAAAATTATATTAACTTATGCAGAATAAAATCACCATATGTTAATATTTATTTCGCTTCGCTACGTTAAGGTACACAATCTAAGACTTTGATGAGCGACATAGGCCCCTGTTTAGTTGCGAAGTTGAAATAGGGACTCATGTCTCTAATTCAATTTTTACAAATTAAAAACGTTATATAAATTTATACGTAATGAAATCACCACATGTTAAGATTTACTTCGTTTCATTAGATCTAGCCTTTAAAAGTATACAACTTATAACAATTTTATTTTCACATATTTGGTGTGAATATGCACCTTTAAAAGATGAGAACTACAATCTACAGTAGACTTGTGTATTTTATGTTATGTCTATATTACAGAGCAGTTTATTGTATCATCGGTCAGTGTGATCACACGGATGACCACAACGAGATAGCCGACAAAATTGAGGATTACTTATGGCTGAAACTAACACAAATACGTATAGATGGTGTGGAGGGCAGTAGCAGTAGGGACAGTGGCCAAGGCCATGATCAGCTGACGTTACAACAACTACAGACTCTCCTTTATCAGGATTATGGTCAGTGACTAGATTGTTATAGAAATATGTAGATTGAGAATCTCAGTTCATAGCAAATAAATGCAATTAAATGTAATCGCTGCCATCTTAATCTTTAAATGATCAAAATTATTAAAGAAAAGTAACATTCTCTCGCATGAAATGTTGATGTGTTGACCAAGGGAAGAATGTTTTAGAAACTACTAGTAGAATGACTGGTGACTGGCTCAGTTACCGAGCCAGTCATTCCAATGATAAATTTTCTAGAAAGCGTATTTGGCGATCGTGACCATTACAGAGATAAATGGACGTGATTGAGTACTCTTACCATCCTGCTGGAAGAAAATCTTATAATTCTGCTGTCCATTCCATATGTCATTGTCCACCACCTTTGGTCATGACATTTTTTCTACAACAAAGTTAGAGAAATTCCAAATACTAAAAACAGAAATATTTTTGGGAATCCGTCTTGAATTTTCCTAAATTTTCAATAAGGTCCGTACTCAGTAAGCTATGAGCCGAATCGATTTTAATCAGTTCTGTCTGGAAGGATGGTTCCTGTTTGATTCTGTTGCATGTTTCTCCTCACAGGTGAGAGCCACTTCAATGCCTATCAACAGCCTTACCTGTATGTGCAAGTACTGTTGTTATCTGCACAGTTTGAATCAGCTATTGAGTTCTTGTCACGAATAGATGCACTCCGATGCCACGCTACACACATGGCTTTAGCGCTTTATGAACTCCGCCTTCTGCTCATCCCACCGAGTATACACGCACAGATGTGTAAGTAGGCTTTTGTGATCATGTGATTAAATAAAAAATAGCGATTATTTTTTAAATCATGAATTTCTATGATTGAAAGTTAAATAATCGAATAATTGTGAATAATTCTACAGCATAAAATATTCAAAACCTACCTTTTAATCACTCTTAATTAATGCGATCGATCATGGAAATTTACATTTTGCTCAGCGAATGCATGTCCATTTGCAGGTCAAGAGAAGACTATTTTTGAAAATGTATCATTGGAATGACTGGCTCGACAATCGAGCCAGGCATTCCAGCGACACATTTTCAAAAATAATCTCTGCCAATCATCGCCAATTAACCTTTCTCAACACCATTGCAGTTTTCATCATTGGTATGCTTTTTTGGTATTATAACTGGGTAATTTGTACTCAAGGTGATTAATCAAGTAATCGTGATTATTATTAAATAATCGATCGTGATTACTGTAAGCAATAATCTCGCAAGTCTGTGTGTAAGTATTTAATTACTATCACAATAAAGATCAATTCTTTGCATGCGTAGCGACCTATATCACACTGCCAATGTCAAATGCCAAAGGTTCCCGATACAGAGTCACTGGAGGAAAGACTGGTATGTATTTTGGAAACAATGTTACTGTATGGGGTTGATATCATTTCTTGTCAACGCAACTCCTACAGTTTAGCTCCGATTCTTTTGAAAATTGGTACGTGTTATCATTACCACGTGAAGGTGTGCATGTGATACCCGTATACCTGTACGTCCATCCATCTGTCCAAAATGTATGTGTGTCCGTCTGTCAGTCCATCCATCTCTGACAATCATTTCTTGTCAACGCAACTCCTAGAGGTCTCGATGGATTAACTTTAAATTTTGTCCACATTATCAGTATCAAGTGCAGATCTGCCTGTGCTTTTTTCGTGGCCTAAAAATTATTCATTACAGAGTTATCTCCGAGTGATTGATGGCATTGCAAAGAAATGAGGAAAAAGAATATTAGAAGCTTTTTATCCCCCTGGTCTGGAAAATGATGTGTGTAATATACTGATCAGCATGTCCGTCCGTCCGTCTGTCCCCGTCTTGTCAACACAACTCTTATAGGTCTCAATGGATCAACTTAAAATTTTGTCCACATCATCAGTATCATGTGCAGATGTACATGTGCTTTTTTCGCGATTGAAAAATTGTTCATTACAGAGTTATCTCCTTTTAAATATCTTAAAGCTGATACATAAACTGCATTGCCAATCATTTGTTGCGATTCTTTTGAAACTTGGTAAGTGTTATCATTATGACATGAAGATGTGCATGTGCTATCCGTATACTTGTACATCCATCCATCTGACCAAAATGTATGTTCGTCTGTTGATCCTTGTCAATGCAACTCCTACAGTTTAGTTACAATTCTTTTGAAACATGGTAAATCTAGTCATTACCATCCAAATATGTGCATCTGCTTTTTTCGTGGCCAGAAAATTATTCATTACAGCATTATCTCCCTTTAAATACCTTTAAGCCGATACATAAACTGCAGTACCAATCATTTCTTGTCAACACAACTACAATTTAGCTGTGATTCTATTGAAACTGAGTAAGGGTTCTCATTACCACTTGAAGATGTGCATGTGCTATCTGTATGCCTGTACATCCATACATCTGTATAGAATGTATGTGTGTCGGTCTGTCGGTCTCTCCTTCTCTGGCAATCATTTCAAGATGTATGTTTATCTGAAATGGTTGGATCCGGGGTATATGCCGTCTTCTGATGGCTCTTGGTTCACTTCTGATGTTATCCATGTATATGGTGCTCGCCCTCACCACATCCCATCCCTTATGTCATGATAATGCTTTTATAACAATAATCTCTATCTGTATTTTATTTCTTAGTAACAAGAGATAACCTGACAGAAGGACCGGTATATAGACTAAACTTAGCTCGTCTTGTCACCCTATACACTCGTAAATTTGAAGCAACCGATCCTCGGGAAGCGCTACAATATTTCTATTTCCTACGGTGAGTAAAACTTCGTCACACTGCCGTCACCACATATTTGTCCTAGTCCCCATATTCTCCTTGTGAGATCATACATGAAATGAGTGAAAGTGTTATCTCCCTTTAGTTAATTGATGTAATTAAGTGACAAAAACAATGAATGACTTCTGTAGCTAGTATTCTTGACAAATGTCTATCTGCAGGTCAAAAGAAAACTAGAAATTTAACACTGAAATGGCTCAGTCTTCCTTTGGCCTAGAAATGGTGATTCACGTAGCAAAACATCAGCATTTTGGGACTATTAAATGATTAATATCTGCTCTAGCCGTTTCCAGATGGTTGCAGCCGTTTTACTCGTGGAGTGGTATCACAAAGATATGTAAGTTACGCCCAGTCATATAGTAGAAAACAGATCAATCAAAATGCCACATTTGACACTTATGGCATGCTTAAGTACCTTAGTATGCACGAGTATCTTTGTGAAACCAGCCCCTGGTATAGTAGAGTGAGTATATTTTGGCTGCACATCAGCAGAATGGATGAATGCCATGGAGCATGTTATTAGTGCTGGTCTCTTATCTGTTTTATTGTTTGTTTTTTTTATCAGAGATTTACGAACATCACAAGGTGACAATTTATTTATGTCCTGTGTCAGTGAAATGGTTCAAGAAACAAGGGAGGTAAGTTAGTTGAATGATTTAATCATAATAACCGTGGTATGCTGGCACAAATCCTAACACATGTGTCATGTTTATGGTACCATCCTACATGTCAATACGTGACTATAACTTAAAGGGTAACTAACCTGATCTCATAATTTCTATACAGATGATGTAATAAGCTACTCATAAACTATGCATGGGGTTTTAAGCTGTTGTCATCCCGTCAAAGAAAGATAATCAGGCTTTAGTGGCTAAATGTTGGTACATTTCTACAGCTTATGATGGCTGTCATGATTTACTTTTCAACCAATCAGAAAAAAACGTAGCGTGACTGCCTCGTTATATGAGCTCGGTCACAGAGGTGCTTGCCATCTATAGCTTAACAATGTTGTGTAAAAGCATCCATACAGGTAAGTTGTTGAATATTTTGAAACTAATTTGATTGGAAGTTGGTGCAATAACTTCCAGTTAAATTAATTTCAAAATAGTCAACACCATGATTATTACATAATAAATAATGTAATGCAATGAACATCACACGCTATCGCTAGAGTAAACAAAATGGTGCCGATCACTGTTCAACATTTATTCGATATTACAAAGCAGATAATTGTGATACAGGTGAGGGAATGAAATAAGATACGGGAATGTGACAGGATATGAATGATATGGAATCTATAAACCATAATCTAACAGTACAATGCAACAATTGAGATAAGAATAGCATCCCTGTAAAGAAAGTCTAATGTTTTGTGAATGTGTCCATTGTTAACATTTTAACACCTTAATGGGCATGCTGCGGATGCTGGCCAAAACCGGCCTCTGTTCTGGTTATGTCAAATGTCCACTTACAGGCCAAGAGAAAACAATTTTTGAAAATTCCCCACTGGAATGACTGGCTCGATAACCGAGCCAGTCATTCCAGTGATAGATTTTCAAAAATTGTATTCTCTTGGCCTGTAAATGGATGTTCAATAGGCAGGTGTAAAAAGTTTTCATTTAAATTTGTATGTCTGATAAATATTAATTTATGATCAAATCAGGTTATTTAATTACTTTGTATTAATACTAACTTGATAGTCTTCATGATGTTGATTATTCTACACGCACGCGCACACACACGCACGCACGTACACACACACACACTACCAGACCTGTCATTCCAGTGATAAGTGTTGTCAAATTTTCTATCCAGTATGTGAATCATTCTGAAGACCACGGGAGAAAACATTTTTGATAGTTATAGGGCTAACCGTTTTCATTCTGTATGTTATTACTAATATTTATGTGTTATTTATTTGGAATCCAACTGATCATTTTGAAAACAGTCAAGTTGTTTTTGAAATAATCATTCAAGAAATTCAGAATGTTTATACTATTGTTTTCTTATCAGTTTGAGTTGCTGCTGGGACGAGTGGAGCGAGATGGAACACGGCGGGTAAGTAACTGTACAAACTCACTCTTCAGTTTGTCTTAACTGTCTGCCCGATGAATTACTGCAGACGAGAGCTTTCATGGTGTTTAACTCTGCATATGCTGAATATGTTGAAAACGATTTGACTGATTTGTTGGTGGCTAAGCCACCAACAACTTTCAGTCAAGTTGTTTTCAAAATATTCATAAAGTTTAAGAGTTATTGTCCATTGAAATAATTGTCTGGTGGCTTGCATTGGGCAGACAGTTAAACAAATTCATTATGTGCGGAACATATGAGATATTAACTATTCTCTTCCTATGACGCTAATAACCAATATATATGATGAATAAATGTCTACTGCCTTAGCATCTGTACGTATCATCAATTTATAATAACATAGTACTCGGAATTTTACTAATAATTTTGAATAATGAAACTATAAATTTTGATATGCAGTGGCTTTAAGAAATGCTCATTTGTAGGTGAAGAAAAGGATCTTTCTGAAAATTTTATCAATGGAATTACTGCCTCGATAAATGAGTCAGTCAGTCCAGTGGTAAATTAAAATGAAATAGGCTTCTCTTTGCCCCGTACTGGATAATTTGTGATACTTTTGATCTTGTTGATCAACCTTGGTCATTAAAAGAGTGAAGAGTGGTTTGCCACTTTAGACTGGTTTCTTATTGCAAATCAGCTCCTAGAGAAATTGCTCCTTGGTCCAGATGTTGATGTATACAGCTTATAAGTCAATATGTTTCCAAAACAAAAACATGTTAGTTAGAAATGTTCTGTTGAATATTTTGAACATATTTGGATTGAAAGATACTCAATCCAGTTATGTTCAAAATATTCAACAGTACGTTTTATTTTGTTTTGGAAACATGATAAGTTATTTCTGAGCTGTAATGTACCTGTTTTAATGACCCAGCATCAGTGGGCCTAATAAAAAGGTGGTCTGTCAGACAGGCTCCTATATTGTTGTTGTCCTGCTTTCAGCCTGGTGCTATTGATAAATTCCATGGTGACACTCAGAGGATTATAGAACTCGTTGCACGGGACACGGAACAGAAAGGTTTATTCGAAGATTCGGTCAACTTGTATGATCTAGCAGGGGTAAGATATGGCTAGATTTATTGTGTGCATACTGAACAACGTGTTCACACCTTGATTCGGTATTTTCAAATGGTTTTCAACAACAAAATGTTATCTTTCCAAGACAGCAAATGTCTCACACATTGAACCAAAATACTGGTCAATCATCAACCCAGAATCCGTGCAATGGAAGGATCCAATTCTAGCTATGTCCAACCCATTTCTATCCATGTCCAGCTGATATCTAGATATGTCCGGCTGATTTCTAGCTATATCCGGCTGATTTCTAGGTATGTCCAGCCCATTTCTCGCAATGGCCAGCCCATTTCTCGCAATGGCCAGCCCGTTTCTAGCTATGTCCAGCACATTTCTAGCTATGTCCAGCATATTTCTAGCTATGTCCAGCACATTTCTAGCTATGTCCAGCACATTTCTAGCTATGTCCAGCACATTCTAGCTATCTCCTGCACATTTCTAACTAAACTCAGCCCACTTTATGCTTGTTGGAATCGATTTGAAACTTTGAAAGCAGAATTCCCAGAATCTAAATTTTAAATCTTGTTTACCATAATACGTCTATTAACTAAAAATACCACACTGAACTAAATCAGAGGTGCAAGAAAGTGTTTAACCTTTAAATGGTTAAAGTTGGTCAAGAAAATCAAAATATTTCCATAAATGAATATCCATTAACAGGCCAAAAGAAGACTATTTTGAAAATTTACCACTGGAGTAAATTTTCAAATATAGTCTTCTTGACTTGCACATGGATATTCCTCAAGATAACTGGAGAGGCCGGTTTTGGCCGGCATGACCACTAAAGGGTTAATATAGTGAAGGAACAAAGAATAACATCCTGGTCTTAAGCCAGAAAAAACTAGTACCTTGCATAAAACCAAGTGCGAACACGCTAGAGTTGCGATGTATGCAGTTTTGTAAGAAATGTCAAAAATTCGACCAGAACGACAAATAATTATTACGAATCAAAACTAAAAATACTATGTATTCAGAACTGCACACCGTGGACCCCATTGGCACTAACGTGTTTGGATGTAGAGTGTAGACACCTGTATTGTATGTCAGAGTTAACAAAATTGTTCCTGGTTGTTTAGATTTAGATAAATTACTTGCTATGCTGGAATCTATATATTTTTTATCGTTTATTTCTAGAAACATGAAAAAGTCTTGGAGCTATTGATCAATATGATTGGTCAGGTTGTGTCTCAGCCAAGCACAGGACACGCTACCAGAGAAAGAATAAAAACTACAGCTGTCAGTGTAGCTGAAAGGTAGAGAGGTTTGGAGGATTGTATTCATGAAAGGACGTACACTTGGTGTGATGGTGGCCAGGCAGACAACAATTATTATAATTAAAGAGAATCTGCTTCTTTAAGAATATAAATGCGAATAACAATATGTTTAGCCTACATGGATGACATTAGTCTTGTGCGATTATTGATTTCAGTGAGCATGATTGATTATTTAAGACTAATCGTGATTAGTCGATTAATCAGCCTACAAAAGCATATCAATGATTAAAGGTGTAATTGTGTTTAGAAATGTCCATTTGCAGGCCAAGAGAAAAGTGTTTTTGAAAATGTATCGCTGGAATGCCTGGCATTCTCGAGCCAGTGATTCCAGTGATACATTAAAAAAAAACCCCAGTCTCGTGTGCTCCAAATGGACATGGGTTCTCTGAGCAAAATGTCAGTTTTCTTGACCTATCACGTGATTAAATCGAAAATCGCGATTATGTTTTAAATCGTGAGTTTATATGATTAAAAATTAAATAATCGAATAATCGTGAATATTTTTTATTGCATAAAATATTTCAAAACCTAAGTTTCAATTACTTTTTAATGCGATCGGTCATGAAAAATGACATTTTGCTTAGTGAATGTATGTCCATTTGCAGGGCAAGAGACGGCTATTTTTGAAAATGTATTACTGGAATGCCTGGCTTGAGAATCGAGCCAGGCATTCCAGTGATACATTTTCAAAAACAGTCTTCTCTTTCCCTGCAAATAGACTTTTCTAAAAACCATTGTAATTTTCGTCATTGATATTCCTTTGCTGTTATGTCTTGGTAATTTTTATCCAAGCTGATTAATCGAGTAATCACGATTATCTTTTAATAATCGATCGCGATCACTCACCACATTTTAATAATCGATTGCGATCACTCACCACAATAATCGCACAAACCTACCTTAAAGAGTAATTGAAAGGCAGATTTTGAAATATTTACGCAGAAATTATTCACAATTATATGATTAAATAATTTTTAATCATATAGATTCAAATGGTCAAGACTGGTCAGGTACAACTATAATTTTGCTTAGTGAATGTTCATTTGCAGGCAAAGAGAAAACTATTTTTGAAATTTTACCACGGTATGAGCCAGTCATTCCAGTGATACATTTTCAAGAATATTTTTCACTTGACCCTTAAATGGACATTACTTCAGCAATTGCTTCTTTAGCAAGTTTTGGGAGCACTTCACAAAGCATGCAGGTTGTTGGGTGCGCCACATCCAGAAGAGGAAAGAGGCTCAACACAGTAATAAAGCTTTAGCTCGTAACCATGTAGCCACCTGCGCCCCAAAACCCAAAATATAAGGGGCCCAGACAATTTTTCAGGAGCCCAGTTTTATAATTATGATGCACAGGCTCCCGCATTTAGGAACATAGGATATAATAATAAAGGATTTACTCGTGTAGAAAGTCTTAAATATGGTGCTTTCAAGCTTAATAATATTGGCTTGACCTGCAATAGACTCATCAGATAGACATACAATGATTTTCTGTTCACAATCTCAAAATATGGATGGAAAAATTTAAGGAGCCACCTGGGCTACTGAGTTTGAAATTTTGGTAACCTAGCCTAAAGTCGAGGGCCTTGGGCTACTGGGCCCCTGCTAATCTTCATCACTGGCTTAACGTAAGTGCTTGATGGCTTAATATGATATAGACGAGAAAGCTGTATGTTAATGTCATCTTAAAAATTTTGGACACAAAATGTTTGATTTATTATTTTGTATCTCTTGATCACTGTTATATGTTATTGCTCACACAGGTATGGCTCGCAGTCTAACACAGGTGGTCAGGTGGTTGCTAGTACGTTCTACCTCCTGCTCGACCTTCTCACATTCTTTGACCTGTACCATACAACGAGCTATGATGAGGCTCTCGAGGTAATGGACCTTTCCATTTTTAGCTATGCCCCGCCCATCACTAGCCTAGCTCCACCTACACCTCGCTCGTGTTCGGCTCGATCGATCTCTGAACTCCCCTCCCCGACTATCTATTTAAAAAAAACTATACAGGTAAGCTGTTGAATATTTTGAAACTAATTTGACTGGGTGCTGTTGCTGCCTAAGGCAGCAACAGCGCCCGGTCAAATTAGTTTCAAAATATTCAACAGCATGTTTATTAAATAGCAAAGAATTACAAAGACATACAATTCATACAACGTGTCGGAGTATTTGAGATTTGGTGACGGTCGATATGGAACCCTTTGTGACGTAACGATTGTGACGTGATCATACACGCACTGAGATGATTATGGTTTTCCAATCCTCCTTTACCCTTTTAATGGTCAAGATTGGTCAAGAAAGCTGACATTTTTGATGAGTGAATGTCCATTTGCGGGCCAAGAGAAGACCATTTTTGAAAATTTATCACTGAAATGACTGGCTCAGTAATCAAGCTAGGTATTCCAGTGATAAATTCTCAAAAAACTTCTTACAAGCTCACAAAATGTCAACTAAGAAAGTCACGACTATTTTATACCAACATTAACCACTGTTGTGTCAGTGGCCCCTCGATGCACTCAAGATACTACTCATATCATTTAACCCTTTAATAGTCAAGATTTTTCAAGAAAATTTTAATTTCTGCAAGCGAAGAAAATACCACTGAAATTCAGAAAAATAGATTTTTGTCTTCAAGACCACTAGAGGGGCTGAAAGACACATTTGCCAATAACTCTGGTTCTACTGGATCAAGGACACAGCGACACCCACATTTACCGACATTATCTCAGCCTTGTTTTATAATTTATGTATTTTAAAATTTTTTATATTAGGTTATGCATGCACTGAAGCTGTTACCATTGACAACAGATATGGTCGAACAGAAGATAAGTGATTTTCGACATTATGCTGATGAGGTGAGCTTAATTAACGCTTTCAGCACCGCATTTGTTCAAGAAAAGTTAAATTTTTTCATTAAAAATGTCCATTTGCTTACCAAGAGATTATTTTTGCAAATGTACCCTTGTAATGAATGGCTCAGGTATCAAGCTAGTTATGCCAGTGAGTTCTGCATAAGTCGTCATTTGGTCTGAAAATGGACATTTCTCAAGTCCACTGCAGAAGTGGTTCTTTGCCAGCTTGAATTTTCTGATTATTCCCTGTGTATAGGTCCTCTGTTGATGTCAGATGAGAAACATGTGTGACATCTATGTTCACCAATATATTGGAGAGGGGTGGGGGGGGGGTGTCACATGTAAAAGTTACCATTACGGTTATAGTACACACTTGCAAATGTGATAAAGTGATAAGAAGATGAATTAAGTATTATAAAAAGAGGCGTATAGATAGGAAATAATTATACATAAATGTAGTAATTGTCTGCTTTATTATTTAGGTACGAAGGTGTTTACCAGATATTCTCCTAGCGACAATGAACATTCTTCATCAGAAATACAAGAACTCTAGGTAAGGGAGATAACTACAGTATATGTTATAATGACCGTGTGATTGATGGCATTGTAAAGAAATGAGGAAAGAGAACATTAGAAGCGTTTTATCCCCCTGGTCTGGAAAACGCGGGGTGGTGGGGTGGGGTGCGATATACCGATCAGCATGTCCGTCCATCCGTCCATCCATCCATCCGTCTGTCCCCGTCTTGTCAACGCAACTCTTAGAGGTCTCAATGAATTAACTTAAAATTTTGTCCACATCATCAGTATCATGCGCAGATGTGCATGTGCTTTTTTCGCGATCGAAAAATTGTTCAATACAGAGTTATCTCCTTTTAAATATCTTAAAGCCGATACATAAACTGCATTGCCAATCATTTCTTGTCAACGCAACTCCTACAGTTTAGCTCTGATTCTTTTGAAACTTGGTAAATGTTATCATTATCACGTGAAGGTGTGCATGTGCTATCCGTATGCCTGTATGTCCATCCGTCTGTCCAAAATGTATATATGTCCGTCTGTCGGTCCATCCATCTCTGACAATCATTTGTCAATGCAACTCCTAGAGGTCTCAATGGATTGATTAGCTTAAAATTTCGTCCACATTGTCAATATCATGTGCAGATGTGCATGTGCTATTTTCAGGGTAAAAAGATTTCACTGCAGAGTTATCCCCCTTTAAATATCTTAACGCCGATACATAAACGGCATTACACTTAGTGACAACGGAATTTAGGTTTTAGGAGTTGCATTTTTCATTGATTTGTTTTTCTAAACTATTGTGATTTACAATTAACGTTACATGTATGTCCACTCTTGATAGATGTTTATCTGAAATGTTTGGATCCAGGGGGATATGCCATCTTCTGATGGCTCTTGTTTAGCTTTGTATCTTAGTTGACAGTATGGAGGGATCTATTTCTCCACCCATTTCTAGCTATGCTCCTCCCATTTTTAGTTGAAATCCGCCCACTTTTTTACACATGCTGTGTTTGATTCTACAGGTAAGCAGCTGAATATTTTGAAACTAATTTGAGTGAGTGCAACAACAGCGCTAAGTCAACTTAGTTTCAAAATATTCAAGAGAATGTGTATTAAATTGTAAATTCATCAAAGACAATTTGTACACTAGTGACAGACTTCAATTTTTGTGATGGAGCTATATGTCAATATGATTGTGACATCAGACGTCAGATACTTGGAAGATCAGATCGCTCCATTAGTGAATGTTAGTTGAGAGTATTCAGTCTTGCACCAAGTTATCTGTGGTGTGTGATCTGTATGAAGTAGGTGAGGACTTGCGGTTAACATCTGTGCATGTGTTATGTTTCACCTGTTGACGAGAGTTTGTCTACTTGCTTTACAGGACTGCATTATCACAGAGTCCCATGTCTTCAAGTTCCAGTGTGGGAGATGGTGGTAAAGAAACAGTAAGTATTTTTATATTGCAAGCTTATCCATTATATATATTGGTTAATTACTTCATCTTTAAAGCAATAAAGCTGATAATATCCCACACTTTCTCCATGAAAGCACTTTAGTAAATGCTGACCCATTTGTGGCCTTTTCTATTTGCAGAGGAATCATTACATATTCTTTACAAGGCAAGAAATAGTCTGGTAAATAGTTTGAAATTAATTTGTCTGGAATCTGGTGCCGGCTAAGGCAGCAACTTTTCCCATCAAATTATCTTCAAACTATTCAACAGAAAATTGTTTCCTTTGCATTATTGAGGACTTGTCATACAATATCTGTTGCCATTCTCAGGAACGGGTGCTTAAGTATATAAACAGGCATAAGTACAGAGTTATTGTCAAACCTAGATTTCGGTTTGGTCTGTTGTTTACTATGCGCAATCCTTTAAGATATGAACACTTTGTCAATGATGTGGATGGTATTTTAATAGAGGCATCCCATCTGTTACTTAAGTATCTAATGTCATAATCAATGGAGGAATCCAGTTTTAGCTATGCCGCGACCATCATTTGCTACTCTCCACCCACACATTGCCGGTGTTGGGATCAATTGATCCCTGAACTCCATGACTATCAATTTCCAGAGAACTATAAGGGTAAGCTGGGTGCTGTTGGTGCCATAGGTCAAATTAGTTTCAAAATATCCAACAGATTATTTATTAAATAGTAAAGACATAACAATTTGTACAACAACACTTAGTTCGTCATTAGTTAAGGGTTCGTGACGAACTCATCTACGTCATTCACATTAGCCTAGACATCACATAGCTGATTATGATGTTATATGATTGATGGATACACTGGAAAAGACCATTACATCACATGTTAGTTTATGTCATAATCAAAATGACATAGCTTATGTCTTCGACAGCAATTCAGGTTTCAAAGTACCAAATCAATTCCAACAGGCATAGAGTGGGTGGAGCTTGACTAGAAATGGGCGGGGCATACATTTATAGCTAGAAATGGATTCATGTATTGTTCCATTGAGGATCAGTGATTCATGCTTTTCTGTGAAATTCACTCGAGCATTGAATCTAGTCAACCTTATAATGGAAAAGGCATCGGCGTTAAATATTTGAAGATGTTAAATGAATAGACTGTCTCTCCCTTTGACAAATAACTTGCTTGTCATACAGGGCATTGCCATTAACCTTTTCACTGCCGATTTACCCATATCTCACTTTCATGGCAACCATGATACAGGAAAACTCTTGGATATTTTGAAATTAATTTGACTGGAAGCCATTGCATTTATGTTTAGATGAAAGCATCATTCTATCACCTGATCAGCTATTCCATTAAGAGATATATATGTTCTCTGTTGTAGTTCCAGAACTACATGCGTACACAAGCCCGTGCTCTGATTATGTTCGCCGGCATGCTGCCATACCGAATGCCAGGCGATACGAACGCAAGACTGGTTCAAATGGAGGTGTTAATGAACTGAAGGGGTGGCGTGCCGCTAACAGAAAACTGGTATTGGACATGGAGTAATACGTCTATCCCATTATGGAGGTGGAATGCTGTGGAATACGGTGAATACCCCTGCTAATGGTGTCAAGATTCATAGTGGTGCTGAAGATATATAGGGCCTGTAGGTCGCTGCAATATGATCGTGAGACTGACAGTTGCAATGTGTATGAGGTTACATAGGAAAACATGACATAGAGATTACACTTAAGAGTGGATCTCCTTTCAGACTGGAGAATGTGGATTGGATTATTGTCAAAGTGCTCTTAAATTGTGGACTGCATATGAAATAACAACGCTCATGCTCAAGTTTAGGATTATGGTGTAGATATCCAGTGTCTCAAGTTTAATTCGTCTCAGATTATTAAAAAACTTCCTTGCAATTGAGATTCAGGAATTTGATGAATGATAGGGTTAATTAATGACAGTGCTAATGATAACAAATATTGACATCACGAGATCCATTCTGATACAACAACTGTATGATATAAGAAATATTCTGAATATTTTGAGCATAATTTGGCTGGAAGATGTTGCTGCCTTAGGCAGCAACATCTTCCAGCCAAATTATGTTCAAAATATTCAACGATTTTCCTGCCTTTAAATTGAGTTTCATCAGTGAAAGGGTCAAACATGAGTGAAATACGTGGAAACGTAATGTTTTTCTGATTATCCTGATCTGGGTCATTATTGTGTAAGAGAGAGATAGAGAGATACTGGTCGTGTTCTGAGATATCTATACACAGTTGTTATCATTAAGTGTATGTAGGATGAATGTACTGCCTTTAGTCATACTCGTGTCAAGTTAACCCATTAACCCAGTCACCGATGAATTACATATATCTCATTTTGAAGGCAATCATATAGGAAAACTTGAATATTTTGAAATCAATTTGATTGGAAGCCATTATTGTTGCCTAGGGCAGAAACAGCTTCCAGGTAAATTAATTTCAAAATATTCAACCAAATAAGTTTTATATCGTAAAGAATGTACTTTTTCAGGGATCTGTCGGTGAAAGGGTTAGTGTGCATGCCGGAGAAAAATAGCATCTGCAACGTTCTTGTGAAATGTCAAGAGGCCTTTTCTTGAAAATTGATTACCGATCGATTAATAACCTATCCAGTCATTCTAGTGGTAAATTAAAAAAAAAAAAGCCTTCCTGGTCTGCAAATGGATATTTACTAAACGTTTGATTTGTTTGGTTTACACGGATAGCGGACGTCCAGGACTTGGTTGGTAACAGTCCTCTTTTCTCGGGACCTACTTATGCTAATCTCAGTAACAGAAATAGAACTAGATACTGTGTACTGGTTTTAACCCTTTAGCACTCAAGTCCGCCAAAAATTGCTTCTGTAGTAGGCTTAAGAAATGTTGAAAATTTACAACTGGAATGACTGGCTCGATAACCGAGCCAGTCATTCCAGAGGTAACTTCTCAAATGTAGTCTTCTCTTGGTCTGAAAATCGACATTTTCTTTTTGAAAATTTAAATTTTCTTGACCATTTTTAAAGGGTTAAATGTTTAATGGTTAAGATTGGTCCAGAAAATGTAAATTTTTGCTCAGTCATTGTCCATTTTTTAGGCTAAGAGAAGACTATTTTAAAAACTTTATCAATGAAATTACTAGCTCGGTTATCGAGCCAGTTATTTCAGTAATAAATTTTCAACAATAGGATTCTTGGACATTCCTTAAGACCTGGCCACTGCAGAGGCAGTTTTTGGCTGGCTTGATGTTAGAGGGTTAATACAGAATACACATTATTGCTAGAATTTTATAAAGTTTATTTAATCACAGTTAAAAAGTTGCAATTGTTTTCTTTAGATGTGAAACCCACTGTTACTATCAAAGTCCATCTAGTTACAGACCTGTACAAGTGTATGTGCTTGCTCACGCATGCATGCGTGTGTGTGCATGGATGCTTGTGTGCGTGAGTGCATGTCTAAATGCATGTCTGTCTGCATGCATGTGTGCATGTGTTCTGCATCTCCGAAACTACTGATCCGATTTGGCTCAAATTTAAAATACTTGTGGATCTCCATTGGTTAGGCTAGTGCTGTATTGCGTATGACCATTGTGTGTGCGCCCACGTGTGTGTGTGTGCTCATATGTTTGTACGTGCATATTTTTCAGGATCGCTGATAGTTTCGGGTAGAAAACTAATTTGTATCTATTACTTGCTACATGCATGACTCATATTTAATAAAATTTTGTATAATAAACAATGTCACTTTATGTAGCTTTTCCCAGAGTTGTGTTTTCTGTGTAATCTTATTGCTTCCACAGCATAGAAAATTTGTGTTTATTCCAGGCCTGAATAATCAAAGAAAATGTCCTTGAATTTGTGTTTTTCAAGAACTAGTTATCACAGGCCATGATATTAAAATCATGTCTTTGCAGATTTCTCGCCAAGATTGGACGTTTGTCGAGAAATAAACAAAGACATGAATTGACATAATGAGCTGGCATGTGGGTGTGAAGTTCCTTCATATATAGTAATAATTAACCATTTAACCATTTAGTGATCAAATTTCTTGAGGAAAATATAAAAATTTTCTTATTGAATGTCCATTTGCAAGTCAAGATAAGACTATTTTTGAAAATTTACCACTAGAATGACTGGTTCGGTCATCGATCCAGTCATTCTAGTGGTAACATTTAACAAATAGTCTTCTCTTCGTCTGCAAATGGACATTCCTCAAGACCAGTGCAGAAGCCGGTTGTGGCCGTCTTGACCATTAAAGGGTTAACTCCTGAAATTTCAGTGTACAGTTTCAAGACACCTATATAGGAATACTGTTTAATATTTTGAAATTAATTTGACTGGGAGCTGTTTCTGCCATAATCAGCGGGAGATGTTGCTGTCATAGGCAGCTACTTCCCCCAGTCAAATTGGTTTCAAATTTACAACAGCTTACCTGTATGTTTACGCCCATTTCAAAGTTTCAAATCGATTGCCACACGTAAAAGTTGGGCATGGTATTGCTAGAAATGAAATGCTCGAGTAACCTACATTGATTCTTTGGTCAAGGGATACTAGAGTGCAATAACAAGCTAACATTTATGTTTGATCTAAAATCAATGTTACAGAATCCATTATCATATGTCAGGTGGTTTGAACATATCTTGACCTGTTCTTATAAGACTCACTGACCCACTCATGCGTGCCTACATCTATTCTTGTTCTCATGATAACCATTATAAATATTATACATTTGATTGATATTTATTTGTGCAAGGCCACATGGGCGACTATCAGGAGGTGATACTTTTCTGGCAACGTTAAACCCTTAAGTTGCCAAGAAAATGTAAACATTTACTTAATGAATGCACGTTTGTAGGCTAAGAGGATATTGTTTTTAATTTGATATCTGAAATGACTGGCTCGGTTATCAAGACAGTCATTCCAGTTGTGAATTTTTAAATACATCCTTCTCTTGGCCTACAAAATGGACATTTCTCAGTGCAACTGTAGTGACAATTAAAGGACTTCAGTCACAAATACGGGTCAGATGTGTGTTGGTTTGATAGTAACGGCTTATATCAACACTGATCGGAAAACAAACACCAGTTAATCCTTTCACTGACAAATCCCTAAAAAAGTAAATTCTTTACGATATTAAACGTATTAAATATGTTGAAATTAATTTAACTGGAAGACATTGCTGCCTACGGTAAATCTTCCTGTCAAATTAATTTCAAAATATTAAAGATTTTTTGTATGCTTGCCTTGAAGATGCGATATGGGGAATTGAGTGGTGAAGGGGTTAAGCCACAGTAAGGGAACTGTGTAATGTTAAAACTGGTAAAACGCGATAATCCACGTCGCTGAAGTATACCTGACGCTTGTGAAGCATCGGGTATACTTCAGCGACATGGCTTATCACGTTTTACCAGTTTAAATTAATCAGCAATATATGGTAGGAGCCAGTATAGACAATCTCCAACCAGAGATATTCCTGCGCTCCATTTCAAAGCTAATTCTTCTCATAGAAGTAGCATGAGAACGGAGGAGGGGGGGAAGATAGGTACCTCGCCTCGCCTCCCCTCCCCCTTAATGCGGGGGAAACAAAAGGACTTCAAACTGAGGGCTCGAGTGCAATACAGCACTACCTAAGCTTAGGACGGAGCATGCTTCTTACTGCATTACCCAGGTTCTAAGAGGGGAGCCATGCGCAAACATAAACACTCCAATCAGGAGATGAAAAGGAAGCAGGATATAATCTTCATACCATGGCGTCTCTAGGCACCAGCCATATGCTTAAAGAGCTCTTCGTCGGTAGACTGTCCGCCTACCCTCTGTTCCACCCACCCCACCCCTCCAACGTTATAGATTCTTCAACTGAGTAATGTTAGCTGACAATAGAAGAATCCATTTCTAGCTAGGTCCTGCACATTTCTAGCTAGGTCCTGCACATTTCTAGCTAGGTCCTGCACATTTCTAGCTAGGTCCCGCACATTTCTAGCTAGGTCCCGCACATTTCTAGCTAGGTCCCGCACATTTCTAGCTAGGTCCCGCACATTTCTAGCTATGTCCCGCACATTTCTAACTAGGTCCCGCACATTTCTAGCTAGGTCCCGCACATTTCTAGCTAAGCTGTGCCCACTTTTACGTGTTGGAATCGATTTGAAACATTGAAACTTGCATTCCTAGAATATAAATTTCAAGGTAACTAAACAGGTAAGCTGTTGAATATGGCAGCAACAGCTCGCAATCAAATTAGTTTCAAAATATTCAATGTAATGTTTATTAAATTGTGAATTCTTAAGACATACAATTCATACACTAGTGGCAGACACTGATTTTCATGACAGCTGTGCATCATCATGATTGTGACATCAGCTAGCAAATGACATAATGGAGGAATCTATCTTTAGCTATGCCACTCCCCTCTCTAGCTAAGCTCCACACGCTTCGCCCGTCTCAGTTTCCAGAAAACTAAACGGATAAGCTGTTGAATGTTTTGAAACTAAATTGACTGCTGCCTATGGCAACAACAGCGCCCAATCCAAAATCTAAAGCTATTTTCTCCATGCCTGAAATTTTGGTATTTTAATTGAAACGGACCGAACCATACAGGTCAGCTTTTGAGGATTTTGAAATTAAATTCAACTGACTTATTCTTCTGCGTCCAGTTTCCCATGCTAACTCTAAACTGATAGGCAAGTCATTTCTATTTCAATATACTTACCTATTGGACCACTATCATATGTTTCCTAACATGTCTACCCTTCCAAATAAATCCCAATTTAAACAACACACGTCAGGAACCCGTACCTAGACGTGTCTGGAAACTTCCACGCCGATCACACTGACCAGTGCCGAGTCCAGACCAGCCATTCCACAAAATCTTTGCGTGAAACGTGCAGTGTTGTTGTGCCTACTTAAAATTCTAGTCTTAGTGTTATTCGGGCTTATTTTCCCTGCAATTCATCAATGATGTCTGGCTCTGAGCTATCCCCGTTTGCAAAGGTGATATTATTCCATGATTGTTGTTTTGGACATAAATATTACTGTTGGATGTTTGTTAATCTGTGATATTTTTCAGATTGGCGTTTTTTAGCCATTTATTCACGAGGACTTGTTTGCTACTATCAGGACTCGTTTGATCCTTAGTGAGTACTCGTTTCTGCGTCCGTAAATGACCAGGATTTATCATTCAAGATGGATGCCGGAGCGGAAATTGGTTTGTTTTGACAGCTGATTTGGGTAATTTTGTCATTTATCACGCTGTCTTTTGTGTTTTTATGATCCTACTTCGTATTAATCGCTTTGGTTTGTATCTTTTGGGTTCTCCGGTGAGGCGAGTGCCTCAATAGACCCGGGGAGGGAGCAAAACCTGTTGTAAATCGCCATCTTTAGCGGCGGTAGGTGCTCTTATGTTCAATGGTACATATTTTATTATAGAAATTTGGTCAGATTTCTCAATTGCCTAGGCTCATATCACATTGGTTCATCACTTTGATGCATTATGAATACAATTTCTTGTGTTTATTTGAGTCTACGTCACAATAATCACATTTTTTATAATAATAAAATTATTAATAATAATAATAATACATTTTTGAAGTCTAGAATAATTATTTTTTATTCATTGGACTGTCATTAAATGATTTTCACACGTAATCATGGGGCTCAGTAAAACAATGGATTTTTGGAGGGTCCTATATTATTGTTCATGCCCAAAAAGCAGATTGACCTAGTCGTATCCATAAAAGCGGCACCCATGAGGGTCCATTAGTGGTTGGCTCTGCTCTGTTAGTGCCGTGTACCCGTTCTGCCAGGGCGGAACATTACAGGACAGGCCAGGTGCAGGGTTCTCGTGCGTGGCGTGATCTCGGAGACAGGCCAGGTTATAGATCACGATCTATCAACTGAGGAGGAGGACCAACTACTGCAGCGGCCCCAGTTGGGCCTCGTTGAGCGGATGGAGGTGAATGCCATGCGGCCTGAGGGGCCATATGGGGTCCATCTTCATCTGAGCCAGTCCACGCTGGTTCAATGGGGTCCAGTGCTGGAGCAGGCTGGGGTCAGTGACCAAGCCACTTTTGCTACCATGGTGTCCGGTATTCCATCAGCACCGGTACTGGTTTTTTGTTTCATGCCTGATTTGCGGCATCCACCCTCTCCGCGGATGGCTGGATCAGAGCAATCGCCTCCCGGTAGTGATACTGGGTCTGGTGCGGGTCCTGACCAGATTGTTGCCAAGGAGGCCGTGACTTAGACGGCTGACATGAAGGGGGCCGACCCCCATCCTTCTTCCATGTGGTCCTTTGGCAACTGAGACTGAATGGATGGAGGCCACAGACTTCATAAGAAATTCTTATGATTTTGGGCCGGATCCAGAAGTCCAGGAGTCAGTTGCGCTCTCGGCCATTATTGCTCAGAGACGCAAGCTGATGGAGACGCAGCAGTCGCGTATATCGTTTATTCCTTTGGATGTTAATGCCACGGATATGGCGGTTATCACTTCTTCAGCACTCATTAGCGGAAAACTGCCTAAGATCCCTAGGCAGGTCCATAAGTGTATCTGGGTACCATTAGGTGACTACCAGAGGCACGTCTCTTCGCCGCAGTTGTTGCTTGATGAGAGAGCAACTCTGGGTATAGAGCGTCCTCCTTTGGGGAAGGATGGCAAATTGGTTAATGCCAAACCTGCTGTCCATCCACTACGAGGAGGTCTCGTATGTGGAGGAAGCGATGAGAGCAGCAACAGCTTCACTCTCGCACTCTAATAATGCTTTCCCGCAGGGTGTTTTTGATGCAGGAAGGGACGGTAGTACTGTGCCATCATCAGTGATTAAGACATTGATGGACAGTCAACGGCTAGCCCTGGACTGTCTGGCTCGGTCTACTGCACGCTGTTTGTGTTTGAGGCGTCGTATGGTCCTTGACTATGCACAGCCAAATCGGGACATCGAACGTTCACTGCTTTGTGCGGACATGAGAGCTCCCGAGCTCTTTGGGGGTGACGCATGGAGCACCCTTGAAGGCGTCGCAGACAGGTGTGAAAGGCTGCGCCAGGTTGACTTGGCTCTAAAACAGGTATACCCGAATGCTACGCCCAAGGTTAAACAGCAATCTAAGGGTGTATTTGTGAGACCTGCTCCTGCCTCCCACCCCAATCCGCGGTATGCTCAGCAGGCTAATTCCTCTGGTCATGGGAAGAAGCGTGCCTGGCGTAAAGTGGGATTCCAGGCTCAATCATCAGGTTGATGGCTATGGAAGAGGGGTTGACAGCGGTTCCGGGCCCAGCCAGCGTGGTGGGCAGGGTGGAGCTGCTGGCTCAGCCAAGAGTGTGGGGCTGGTAGGGGGTCTTACCGGGCCTGATGGCCTTTCGTTTCGAACCGCTCAGGTGTTTCCTGGAACAGTGGGTCATGTAGCGTTGATGTCCATTGGTCCTGTCATAGAAAATATTGAATGGACAGCGTGTGAACTTCTTCAGCCGCTCCATTTAGGAGGCAGGCTGCAGTTGTTTTCACATCAATGGGCAGACGTGGTACTAGATTCCATGGTTATTCATTGGATAACCTACAGGTATTCTCCGGAATGGTCCCAAAGCGGGCTGCTTCCACATCTTGCTACAGACCCCATTTGGACTCCAGTACCAATGGTGTCCGATCAGCTTTTAGCTATTCAAGAGGTGATAAATTCTCTGCGAAAAAGGCACTGTGCGATCAGTGCAAGATCAGCCCAGTCCAGGCTTTTATTCGATCATGTTCCTGGTAGCCAAGCACACCGGTGAGTGGAGACCAGTGCTAAACCTGAAGCCATTGAATCAATTTGTCCAGTCTCTAAAATTCAAAATGGAAACAACAAGGACTGTAATGGCGGGATTAGCGAAAGGTATGTGGACAGTGTCAATAGACCTGAAAGATGCCTACTTCCACATCCCAATAAAAGAGGAGTTTCGCAAATATCTACGGTTTGCGTTCCAGGGCCGCATATGGCAATTCAAAGTCTTGCCTTTCGGTCCCACTACCGCTCCTCGGGTTTTTCACGCGAGTGGTTCTTGCTATGACAACGCAACTCCCCAAGATGGTCGTGGCTCTTCATACGTACATAGATGATTTGTTGATTAAGGCCAACGATCCCTGTGTACTTCAAGGTAGCCATCGAGTAGTAACAAACATGCTCAGCTCTCTGGGATGGGTGATCAATTTCGAAAAGTCAGATCTTGTTCCATCTCAGAAATGTGTATACCTGGGCATGTTCTTCGATCAGTCAGGCATGGTTTATCCATCCGAAAGCCGGGTGGACTCCATTATGACATTGTTGAAGACGCTGAAAAGGAGCCAATGGATTCCAGCCAGGACATTCCTGAAATTGCTGGGCTTAATGGTGTCAATGGAGTATGTGGTACCTTACTCAGCGTTAATGCGGTTAATTCAGTTACTGGAGCCTTTCTGTCATCACCTTCAATGGTGGCTCAATTGACAGAATCTTTTGTTAGGAGTTCCGTTGTCTCCTCCATCTCCTCAAGTGACGATTTTCACAGATGGAAGATCAGACAGTGTCAGGGGTGTGGAATCGGTTGAATGTTTTGAAACATATAAATATTCTGGAGATGTTGGCAGAGCAGTTTGCACTGGAGCATTTTCTGGACCAGGTCAAGAACACGATAGTGCTGATCAGATCGGACAATTCAACAGTGCTGTGTTATCTAAACCGCCAGGGCTGGACATGGTCACCAGAATTGTGCATGATTGCTTAGCAGTTCCAGTGTTGGTGCAAGATGATGAAAATCATCTTGAGAGCGGCACACATTCTGGGAAGGTTGAACATCCTGGTGGACTCATTGAGACGTCGTTTGGTTTGTCGACCAACAGAATGGCAGCTGAACCTTCCAGTAGCTGAGAAACTGTTCAGTCATTGGGAAAAACCCAATATAGATCTGTTCGCATCAAAAGAGAACACAGATGGTTACGTACATGTCTCCGATTCCAGATTCACAAGCCTCCAACAATCCTGCTTCCAAAGGTTCTGCAGAAAATCAAACGGGAGGAATGCCAAGTGCTTCTGATCGTTCCAGACTGGCCGAGATCAGATCATGGTATTCGGATCTGCTGGATCTTCTGGTCTGCAGACCGGTTCTCCTTCCGCAGTTACCGAATCTGATCTTCTAGAACAGAGGACGTCATTACCACGATCATCCGGAAATGTTCCAATTGACTGCATGGTAGTTATTTTGGAACATTCAGTTAAGGAAGGATTATCTGAGCAGGCAGCGAAATTCATCGCCTCTGCCAGAAGGGGATCTACTTCCGCAAATTATAATTATGGAATTAATAGATTCACAAAATGGTGCTCGGGTCGAAATACAGATCCCTTTCGAGCCTCTGTTCAAATAGTAGCAGACTCTCTGTGAGCTATTCCACTCACGCGTTTAGCTCCGTCAACTTTGGCAGCATACAAGTCAGCCTTAGCAGCTGTCATTCCTAGACTATCTGCTGGGGTGAAGAGAATTGCTTGCTTAATGAGATGATTAGAAGAATGGAGAATGAGCGGCCAAGACAACTGTTAGCACTCCCACCTTGGAGTTTTTCCCTTGCTTTACAGGTTTTGTGAGCTCATCCTTTTGAACCAATCAGAAGTATTGATTTGAAGCTTCTCATATGGAAGACGGTGTTTTAGGTTGCTGCTGAGTGAGATTTATGCCTTGTCAGCAGAGCATGACCGCTTTGTAATTACTGGTCTGCATTTATTACCTAGACATAATTTTATGTATAACAAGAGCTTCGCAAACGGTGCATAATACCCCGCCATGATGACAAACTAATACATGTAAGCCATCAGAAAATATGTATTTCTTCCTCAGACCAGTAATCCTTATTAAGTGTCAAAGCGATCCGGAGGTATCGTCCGGAAACGAATTTTCACGATGGCTGCCGCTGACTGGTGGCCATATTGGATTTTGGATTATCGTAAATTTCGATAGGTTTCTTCACCAGACATATTCCAACGACCCTAGGAAGTGATCCGATAAATGGTAACGGAGATATCATCCAGAAACCAGCTTTCAAGATGAACTGTCACCCGTATGGGTGAGGGTGGGGGTACCCGGTCCCTGGGGTTGAAAGGTGTCAGATCCGATTAGAATAGGAAACGATTGGGATCACCGCCGGGCACACACACGCACGCAAATAAATAAATAAATAAATATAATAATAATAATAAAATTAGAACTAGAAAAGGGAAACAGACTAGGGGGAAAACTATAAATAGGAAAACCCAATCACATGACTAAGACGATAAAGGATATCAGCCAATACAGTAACAAGTGAAGATAGCTCACTGGACACACCACGCGCGCGCGCACACACACACACGCACACGCATACGCACACGCGCGCACTCACGCACGCGCGCACATGCACAGAGGAACAGAGACGCATACAAACACACACACGCACACAAATATACACACAGGAAAAGAGAAACGCACAGAGAACGCAGGCAAACATTAAAACGTGCAGGTTAGAAAACCAAAAACGAAGATGAAGGAACAAGTCAATAGATGTTAATAATACTATCTCAGAACAGTAGCATGGACATACACAATCTCAGCTATCCCTTGAAGGAATGAATCAGGCATGCGTTTCTACCAAAACAGGTAAAGATTCAAGATCTTCAATGGGCACTATAACAACAATAACGGCATCAAAATAGATACACATACTGGAACCACTTAAACATAAAATAAAACTAAATATCAAAACAGCGAGAAGTAAGACGAGGTAGTTAACCTAACGATTATTGACGATGCTACGGGCCGGGAACGCTGGACCTGGTATATACGTGCGTGCGTGCGTGCGTGCGTGCGTGCGTGCGTGCGTGCGTGCGTGATAATGCTAAAACAATGAAATAAAGCAAGATCATTAAGAGCGTTCCAGTTTGCGCTTAGCCCCGAACGAATAAATAAAACACAATTAAACAAACTGTTGCTAGAAATGGCAGAAAACAAAGAGGGAACAACTTTTGTAAATTCCCAGATATACAATTATGGGGAGACTAGCAAAGAAGAGGAAGGGAAGACAACCAAAATAGTGAGGGTAAAGGGGAAAGATTTCAAAGCATCAACAATCCCAATGCTTAAACTATATACAAGGCTTAAAAAACCTAATAGGAGATCCAACAAGAATGGAGCCCAGTGGGGAAGATCTAATAATCGAATGTCAGACATGTGAACAAGCATAAAAACTGAGAACCATAGAGGTTATAGACAAATGGATGTCCGAATAGTACCAGAAACACTATGCATCAACGAAATAGACGGTATAATAACAAATGTACCTCTCCACTATACAGAGAAAATACTTAGGAAAAGGCTTAAAAACCAACACGTGATTGGAGTCCGAAGAATCATGAAAAAAGGAATTCCCACTAAAACAATAAAGCTCAGTTTTCATTTAAAATCTTTACCAAGCAGAGTGATTACAAATAGAATATCCCACAAAATATCTACCCAAATTCAGTCAAAGCCACATAGATGCTTCAAATGTCAAAGGCATACTCATACAGCAAAGAAATGTAGAAGTAAAAAAAGATGCGTAAACTGTGACTAGAACTGCCACGAAAAAAACTGCTTGGCTCCACCCAAATGTTTCAACTGCAAAGGCCCTCACCTGGCATGCTCGGAACAATGTAAAAAGACCACAGGCAAAAATATAAAAATCGAAAGGAATTAAGAAAATACGCAACTTCAAAAAATATATATTTAACTAGAGATAGAAAAGATGGAACGAATAAATAGAATGTAAAAATAAGCCTAAACAAACCAAACATAATATGGAAAGTAACAGAGTAAGATATGAACCACATAATACAAACGAAATACAAACAAACAGGGTATATATATTTAACTGATGGACGGGCTGACTGTATAGACTGACTGTCTACCTGCATACCTACACAACGCACAGTGTAGACTGACTGATTAACTGACTATGCAGACAGCCTAACTAACTGACTAACTAACTGACAGTGTAGACTGACCGACTGACTGGCTATACAGACTGACTGACTGTGTAGACTGACCAACTAACAGAATGTCTAGACTAGCAGAATGACTGGGTGGATAGACCAGCTGACAGACTGGGTAGATTAGCAAACTGTCTAGACTGACTGTGTAGACCAACTGACTGTGTAGGCTGACGGATTATATAGACTGACTGACTGACTGTGAAGACTGACTCACCGACCGTGTAGACTGACTATCTGACTAACTGTATAGAATGACTGACTGACTGTAAAGTAACTAACTGACGCATGGTGTAGACTATTTGACTGTATAGACTATATGACTGTGTAGAATAACTGACCGACCGACCGACTGACCGATCGACCAGGTAAACGGACTATGTAGACTAACTGACTGTGTAGATTGTCCAACTGACTGACTAAATATCTATATAGACTGGCAGACTATGTAGACTGACCAAATGACAGACTGTATAGACTGACAAATGCACATACTGTGTAGACCGACTGTCCGACTGACTTTGTAGAATAACTGACTGTTTAGACTGACTGACTGACTATATGGACTGACTGACTAACCGGGTTGATTGACTGACTGACTGTGCAGACTGACTGGGTAGAATGACTGACTGACTGTGTAGACAGACAGAATGACTGACTGACTGTCAAGATGAATGGACTTACTGACCGATCGCCCGACTGACTGCCCACCAATGTAGACTTCCTGAAAGACTACGAAGATTGACTATGTAGACTGACCAACTAAAATACTATGCAGACTGACAAACTGACTATGTAAAGTGACTAACTATGTAGATTGACCAACTAACAGAATAAGTAGACTGACAGACAGAATATGTAGACTGACCAACTGACAGACTATATAGACTGACTGACTATGTAGACTGACTGACAAACTTTATAGTCCGAACGACTGTGTAGGCTTACTGACCGACTGGGCAGACTGACTGATTGTGTAGACTGACTATCTGACTGACTGGATAGAATAACTGACTGACCGACTGTGCAGACTGACTGATTGTGTGGACTATACACCTGTCTGAATGTGCAGAATGACTGATTAACTGATTGTAGACTGACTGTATAGACTGACCAAGTTGAATGACCGACTGACTGACTGTGTAGACTGACCAGCTGACTGTATAGACTGACTGACTGAATGGGTAGAGTGACTAACTGAGTGTGTAGAATGACTGACTGACTGTCTGACTGACCGATCACCCGTCTGCCTGCCTGCCAGTATAGACTGCCAGCTTGCCTGTGTAGACTGACTGACCGACCATGTAAAATGAATGACTGACTGTAAAGTAGACAGACTGACATACCATGCAGACTGACCAGCTTACAGACTGTAGACCGAGAGACTGACTGTGTAGCTTAACCAACTAACAGACTGTGTAGACTGACAGACTATAGAATGACTGACTGGCAGACTATATAGACTAACTGAATGACTGACTATAAACCAGAACACAACATTACTAACCCTTCTTACTAAACATCCTTCGGAAGGGACGTTAGGTTAAACTGACTGTCTGACTGACTGTGCAGACTGACTAAGTAGACTGACTCTACAGACTGACTAACTGACTGTGTATACTGACTGACTGACTGACTGTGTAGAAGGATGGACTGACAGAGTAGATTGACTGTACTGACGGACAGACTGACTGACTGACTAACTAACTATGTAGATGGACAGACTGACTGTGCAAACCGACTGAATGTGTAGATTAACCAACTGACAGCCTGTATCAACTGACTGACTGTGTGGAATGACTGACTGACTGACCGACCTGGCCG
The DNA here is from genome assembly GCA_034401795.1 of Chaetoderma sp. LZ-2023a. Lineage (NCBI taxonomy): Eukaryota > Metazoa > Mollusca > Caudofoveata > Chaetodermatida > Chaetodermatidae > Chaetoderma > Chaetoderma sp. LZ-2023a. The sequence continues at coordinate 43,128,113 of CM067367.1, forward strand.
GCTGACAGACTGACTGAATGACTAAGTAGAATGACCAACTGACTGACTGACTTACTATGTAAACTGACTGTCTGACTGATTGTGTAGACTGACTAACTAGGTAGACTGACTGTATAGACTGACTAACTGATCCAGTAGACTGACTGACTGACCCAGTAGACTGACTGACTGTGCAAACTGAATGAATGTGTAGATTAACCAACTGACAGACTGTATAGACTGACTGACTGTGCAGAATGACTGACTGACTGACTGACTGACTGACTGACTGACTGACTGACTGACTGACTGACTGACTGACTGACTGACTGACTGACTGACCGACCGACTGACCGACCGACCGACTGACCGACCGACTGACCAACCGACCTGGCCAGCTGACTGAATGATTATGTAGAATGACCAACCGACTGACTGACTTACTTTGTAAACTGACTGTCTGACCGACTGTGTAGACTAACTAGCTAGGTAGACTGACTGTATAGACTGACTAACTGACTGTGTAGAATGACGGACTGACAGAGTAGAATGACTGTGCTGATGGACAGACTGACTTACTAACTATGTAGATGGACAGACTGACTGACTGACTGACTGACCGGTAGCCAGCCTGCCGTTGTAGACTGACTGACCCAGTAGACTGACTGACTGACTGTGCAGACTGACTGACTGTGTAGATGACTGTGTAGATTAACCAACTGACAGACTGTATAGACTGACTGACTGTGTAGAATGACTGACTGACTGTGAACTAGAACACGACATTGCTAACCTTCATTACTAACCGTCCTTCGGAATGGACGTAAAGACGTTGGCCCCGTCTGCCCAATGGCTATGCTGAGCGGACGTAAAAGAACTCATGGACTGAGGTTGGAATCCCTCAGAAAATGAAGCCATTGACAGGCTCTCGGACACTCGGCATTGACTGACAGACTGACTGGGTAGATTGACTTACTATTTAGGCTGACTAAATAATTATGAAGACTGGCGCACTGACTAACTAATCTGACTGACTATGTAGATTGACCGACTGACAGACTGTGTAGACTGACAAATTGTATAGACACCGACCGACTGCATACGACAAAATATGTAAATATATATAAACAGATCAATATTAAAAAGAAAAAGGTAAGTTCCTACGACAGGACGTATGCAGATATATACATATGTAAGTAGATATTGTAAGAGAATCACAGACCTGAAGAGGTAAGAAAAAGTAGAGTAAGTAAATTGATGGGCTAGAAAGAATGGAGGTAAGTTACATCAGTGGACTGGTTGACAGACCAAACACCCAATATAGTCAGTCTGAAGAGTGCAAAGGATGTAGGCTACCCCCAGCGAACGTACACTGCAGACGAAAGAAAGAAATGGAAAGCACTACCACCTGATTCACGGAAATAAAGGGGTTGTGACAGCGATTTTACTGTTGTACACAAAGAGGTCAGGCAATCAATTGCCATTGGGAATATTATGCGCTCTGCGTACAAAAGCCAGACCTCCCTATGCCAACCACGAAAGAAGAAAACTGAAAGGGGCGTAACAACGATTATACTGTTGTGCACGTAGAGGTCGGGCATTCAATTGCCAATGGTAATACTATGCACACTGTGTACAAAAGCCACGTGACCCCCTAATTATAAGTACAAATCACATGCGGATGGGACTGCACGACTTCACTACGCTTGCCATTCAAATAGGACAGAAAAGAAGCCAGGAAATCATCTGCCTTATACAGAAGATACTGTGTAACAAAAAGTAAATCTGACTGCATTAAGGACAAACTGAAAATATAAGGACAGACAAAAAAACAATACTAAAATAACTACTAACCGTCCTTCGGAAGGGACGTAAAGAAGTTGGACCCGTCTGATCAGCGTTGAAGCAAATCGGACGTTAAAGAACTCATGGAATGAGGTTGGAATCCCTCAGAAAGTGAAACTTTTGATAGGCTTTCGGACACGTTTGGCACACTTAAAGGAACAGGGACAGGATAGAAATGGAAGTCTGGCCAATGGGCCAAAAGCCCATTGACCCTGCCCATGAACCATCAAAACAACTGGTTTTTATGTGGGTATACACACACCTACCTAAAAGGGGCACTTTTGTGTATAGCCACATACGGACAAGGGTAATAAAAAGATTAGGCAGATTTGCCAATATCGCCCTAAAGGGGAGCTTGGAGTTGGTCGAGTGTGGTCGATGCGTGGCCTGCTGATGGATGGCTTCCCGATAGTGTCTGATCTGAGGAAGACTTGACGAATGAACTGAGATGGAGATGAGATGTGCAGCCCTGATGATCGGAGAGCGATGGAGAACCGCCTTCCATGCTTGATGAAAACAATGAAATATAGCCGATCTACACCTTCATGCTCGACATCGCCTTGCTTGAGAGATCACCATCCCTGTCGATGTCAATGCTGAAACTCTCCTTCACAACAACTCTGCCTGAATGTAAGAGAGAACAACCTTCTTCGTTGCCTGCGCCTTGAATGATGACAGACAATGACTAGGCCCATCAATACCTAAACAGCAACACTCACATTCAACTTATCATTTCAAACGGCAACAGGTTATAATTCTAAGTTATTAACTCAGGTCCTTACTTTCTACACACACTAGATCTTCAGTTTGTTCTTCTTTGTTATTCAGTTAACCACATGCCATTATTTTAATTTGTTTATTCTTAGTTGTAGTATTATCATTCAGTTTCGTCATAATATTTTTTATTTAAAATTTTCCTGATTCCAGTTTTGAGATTTTATTTTGCAGACTGCCCTCCACCCCCATCCCACCTCCATGAGAAATAAAGTAATTCCCCCCTCCACCCCACCCCCACCACCTCCTTAACACGGCATACAACATCGACCCTGCCAACAACAATTCATTAGGCAACATCAGGCAACACACTCCCAGCAACAACTTATTTGTTCGACTTTTTCAGTTTTAACGCTTGTTTTAGCAACCCTTCGGGGAAGCATCGCAAACCTTCGGGGAAGCATCGCAAACCTTCGGGGAAGCATCGCAAACCTTCGGGGAAGCATCGCAAACCTTCGGAGAAGCATCGCAACCCTTCGGGGAAAGCGCCTTTCAGAGTGAGTCATGGCTCAAATACACTTCCGTGTAAGCGGCCAATAAAACCGACTGATAAAAGTGGGTTCAGATTACACTGCGCATGTTTTTATATTAGAAGCAGCTGGCGTCTAACAAAGTTATGAAGCGCGGGATATCACCTCTGACAACAATTCTAGTTTAACAGACTATTGTTAGTTTTGCATCTTATTAATATGGTGGCGTCCGCATGAGCTCCTGTGATCTCATCAATCATCGACATAAGTACAAGTATCACGACGATCATTCACACAATGATGTTATACCACAACAATCATTCACACGATGATGTCATGTCGCACTTCTCAGAAATTTAAGAAAATCACTTTCCGTGGCAAAATTTGCTATTTAGGAATTCAAAGATATGCAACTACTATATTTTATTCTAATTAACTCTTTAACACTCATATCAGCCAAAAATGGCTTCTACAGTGGTCTTTGCAGACCAAGAGACTATTTTTGAAAATTTACCACTGAAATGACTGGCTCGATAACCGAGCCAGTCATTCCGAGGCTAAACTTTAAAAAATAGTCTTCTCTTGCTTTGCAAATTGACATTTTCTTTGAAAAAATTGAAATTTTCTTGAACAAATTCAAGGCTTAAGGGTTAAATTATACAAAAGCATCATTTAGTGTTAATTGACCTTTCCAGAGTACCCACCCATCATATGACGTCATAATGAACTGCGCGATGTGTACAATGACATCATAATGAATGACGTCGATAAGTACGTCACGGACGCATATTTGATGACGGTCTATGGGCTGTTGTACAAATTGTTTGCTTTTACTATTTAATAGGGCCCAGTCTAATTAGTTACAAAATATTCAACAGCTTCTCTGTATAGTTTTCAGTAAATTGATAGCTAGGGCATTCGGGGATCGATCAATCCAAACACGGCGAGGTGTGGGTGGAGCTTAGCTAGTGATGGGCGGGGCATAGCTAAAAATGGAAAGGTCCATTGACCCTGCTCTGTTTGGCTTCCCAGTTATAATATACTGGGATCTTTTCTGCAAATAGGATAAAAAATTCAATTTAATATTCTTAGATTAAAGTATTGACACTTAAAATCCCAATTTCAATGCAATGATACTGGAAAAAAGCTAAATAATTTGAAACTTAAACCTAATCTGATAGGGTTAAAAATAATATGTCATCATGTTTTCAGGTCACACTGACGGTGCATATTAACCACTTGACACCAACAAATTGGGTTAACCCTTTAACCATTAAATTTGTGAAAGAAAATTTCATTTTTTTCATAGAAAATTTGCAGACCAAGAGAAGACTATTTTTGAAAACGTATCACTGGAATGACTGGCTTGGTTATCGACCCAGTCATTCCAGTGGTAAATTTTCAAAAAGTCTTGCTCTGCAAATGGATATTTCCTAAGACGACTGCAGATGTTTTAGCCAACTTGAGTGTTAAAGGGTTAAGACAAATTATTTACAATAATTTGAAATTGATCTGCAAGCAGAAAGCTTCCAGCCAAATTATCTTCAGACTATTCAATCTTTTATTTGAGTTGTATTTAGAACGTGTTTGATGTATATCAACACATTCGCTGTCATCCTGACATTTCCAGATCTGATAAAAATGTATGCTTGCGCTTATCGACCCAGGATTCGACATGCTTTGTTACGCCGAGCACGATAAGAAAGCTATCCATGTACAAGATAAGTCACAAGAAATGTCACGGAGTCAGTTAAAAACGAGGAATATACACTAAAGATTTCAGTCAATGCCAACAGGCCAAGTGTTACATTACATTGCATTGTTATATTGCGTACGTGAGTTTATCATTACTGACCCGACTTGTTCTTAACAACTGAAATGACAACCTCTACGCAGTAAGGAATATTTTGAAACTAATTTGACTTAGAGCTATTATTGTCTATGGCAGCACGGCTAGTTAAATTAGTTTCAAAATATTCAACAGCTTCCCTTTACATAGTAGTTTTGAAATTGGGACAGTGTACTGTCAAGGGTTAATAACTTATCTGAGTGTGCAAGTATTTAACCCCTAACAGATTTCTGTCAAGATCGTAGTTATTATGGGGGTCAGTACATGAAAGGATGGTCTATATTTTGGAAACAATGATGCTGTAAGCCCTTGCGGTCATAATAACATTGGTTTGACTATGGCACCAGTCAGCGATCCACGCTAAACACCAGTTATATGAAATTTTGGAACAAAACAATTTAGTTGTCATTAGGTTAAGTTTTCATGATGTTACTTGATATTAACCCCAAGCTGGCCAAAATAGTTCCAGTTTCTGCATTGATCTTGAAGAGTATCCGTATAAAGGCCAAGAGTAGACTATCTTTGAAAATTGACAACTGGAATGGCCGCTTACGACTAGAATGTTAGCCGAGACAGTCCAGTGGTAAATTACAAACAAAAAAATAGTCTCGGAATTCAAGCCGAGGAACACATGACCCAGAAGACCGCCATCCAGGAAACCCGTTGAATATTAATTTCTACACTAATTTGACTGGCACCTGTTGCTGGTTAGCAACAGCTCCCAGTCAAATAAATTTCAAAATATTCAACAGAAAACTCCATACATCATAAGACAATTTGTTGTTTCTGGTCCCTAAGGGTGAGAAGGTTAAGGAAGTAGAAATGTGACTCATTCATAGTTTGATATTAATGAAAAACATTTAAAGACTCATTTTCTCCACTTTCTACAAGTTATCTACATGAGTTACCTGCCTTAGACCGAGGGAACTCAATGCTTAAAGTTACCCTATCTCAATAAATAGAATGAATTTTATGAAAAGAAATCTGAATATTCCTTAAATAAAGATCTTGTCATTTTCTGGTCTGTTAAGACAATAGACCTTTCCAGTTTTAGCTATGCCCTGTCCATCTCTACCTAACTTCCACTCAAACCTCGCTCGTGTTGGGATAGATCTAAAAATTTCCAGAAAACTACAGGTAAGCTGTTAAATTTCGAAACTAAATTGACTCGTCCAGTCAAATTAGTTTCAAAATATTCAACAGAATGTTTATTAAATGGTAAAGACATACAATTCGTAAACCGTATCAGACTATTAAGGGTTAAAGATGGACTACATCGAGTCATTCATGCCATAATTAATTATGACGTCATCCGACACGTCACTTAGTTGAATATGATGTCAGATGATGGATGAACAAACTGGAAAGGTCCATTATTTACTCAAAAGTTACTGGCAATAATTACATGCCATTCATATTGAAATTCACTGCCCTAATTTACCTGGCAATAATTACATGCCATTCATATTGAAATTCACTGCCCTCATTTATTGGCAATAATTACATGCCATTCATATTGAAATTCACTGCCCTCATTTACTGGCAATAATTACATGCCATTCATATTGAAATTCACTGCCCTCATTTATTGGCAATAATTACATGCCATTCATATTGAAATTCACTGCCCTCATTTACTGGCAATAATTACATGCCATTCATATTGAAATTCACTGCCCTCATTTACTGGCAATAATTACATGCCATTCATATTGAAATTCACTGCCCTCATTTATTGACAATAATTACATGCCATTCATATTGAAATTCACTGCCCCCATTTACTGGCAATAATTACATGCCATTCATATTGAAATTCACTGCCTTCATTACCAAAGCAATTTACATGTTTCTTCATATTGTTCAATAACCTACTGGTCACTCCTTTTATCACAAAACTATTCATGAACATTTCAATGCCGTCAAACCTGCTCTAAAGTCCACCTCTATAATGACCATTTTATTCAAACACGACCATCCCCAAACAATATATTTGCCCCTCCACAGAACCTGCCACATGGCGACCCTTATAGACAGATCTGACTGTACGGTGTCAGTAAATTGAAGTAAATAGTCGTTTCAACTTTCAAATCTGATGGCACTGTCAAGGTAATTCTGCAAGAATCAGAATAACACCAAAAACGGAGCCCTGTGCAGCGCTTCTAAAATTCTTACTTGGGTGAGGGTTTTGGTTTGGTTGGGTGAGGGGGGGGGGGGGAGGGGTGTGCTCGGAATTGCCAGTTGGACAGCGAGAAAGCTAGGGTCTAGTTTCACCCGTAATGCTGAGGGGGTGGGGGGCATCTCATGTCAGTGGGATTTGGCCATTTGATTCTTATTCAGTGCAGCTCAGAAATAACTTAACGTGTTTCAAACACAAAATAAAGAGACACTGTTGAATATTTTGAACATAATTGGATTTGAAGATATACATTGCTGTCTAAAGCAGCAATGTCTTCCAATCCAATTATGTTCGAAATATTCAACAAGACATTTTTTGTCTCGTTCAAAATTGTTTTCTTCTGTAAACATTTTGCCTGATTTATGAGTTGTACTATAGGTGTGGCATCTATGCGTGTAACTTTAATTTTTGCAGTGACCTCAAAATTAAGACAAAAATTATTTCTATGTCGATTTCATGGATTCCTCGAAATTTGGGGGCCCAGTGCAAATGAACTTATTCGGCCCTGGGCAAAACATAACAACAACATAATAACCCGGTAATCTCAAACCCCAGATCGTGATTGATCCACATATGGGGGCGTGCTTGTAGAGAAATATTTACAAAGTAAATATACATGTAATATGCAATTTCTGGTTGCGTCGAAGCTTTGAGCTATAAAATACTTTTATCTCAATTTTAATCTATATAAAACAGCAGTTCTGGTCTCATTGAATTAGTAGTGCAAATTGAAACTGGGGTTATTAACCTTTTCCCGACGAAGCCGAGCAAAACCGGCCTCCGGTGAGGTCTTGTGGAATGGCCATTGGCAGGCCAAGAGAAGACTATTTTTGAAAATTTTCCACTGGAATGATTGGCTCGATAACCGAGCCAGTTATTCCAGTGGTAACATTTCAAAAATTGTCTTCTCTTGGCCTGAAAATTTAGATTCAGTAAGTAAATAATTTAATTTTTTGAACAAATTTAGTCATTAAAGAGTTAAGGCTGAAATACAAATATCAAGGGAGGTAACTACGTGTATATGGCCGCGTTCCACTGTAACGCGATGCCAAGCCAAGACCTTCCACGATATCCTCTTAGGAACTTTGAAGGGAATGCACACCAGCTTTCCAAAGTTATTCTCTGGGAATTTAAGTATTTCAAGGTTCATAACTCTGGCGAATATGGACAGATTCGGCTGTAGTGCAATCCCAAGTGAAGGTGTACACTAACTATGCACCCCACCCGAACCCTACATTTGCTCAGGCCTTCTAAAGTTATACACGTGAAACAAATCCTTATTGAATGAGATGGAAAGCCCACACATAAACATCTTAAAAATCAAGATCTCTAACACATACTAGGCTGATATATATCTGATTGTAGAGATTTTCCCCAGTTCATTAGTTTGCCTATGGTATCAATCAGTGAAAATGATTATCAAATAGGGCGTCTTATGCCAGTATTTGCATGCGCTAAATGCAGGTGACCATTCCAAAAATAGCAAAACAGAATCAAGAATTTAGACTATCCAGTAGCAATAAAATCAAGTTTAAAGCACAAAATACAATTTTATTCGGTAACAATAGTGTAAAACTCAAATTTGATCACACAATGGACCGTTCCAGTTTTTGCTATGCCCCACCCACCTCTAGCTAAGCTCCACCCACACTTCGCCTTATTGGGATGGACTGATCCCCGAATGTCCTAACTATCAATTTCTTGAAAACTAGTTACAGGTAAGCTGTTGACAGCGCCCAATCAAATTAGTTTCAAAATATTCAACATAACATTTATTAAATAGTAGACATACAATTCGTACAACAACGCATAGTCCGTCTTCAAATATGCGTTTGTAACATACTTATCTACGTCATTCATGACATCATTCATTATGATGTCATTCTACACGTCACGTAGTTGATTATAACGCTATATGATGGGTGGATAAAGCGGAAAGGTATATTAACCCTTTCACTGATGCTTCTCTCATCGTGCTAGAGTAAATACAATCAGATATATATCTTAGACTATATTAGCCCATCTTTAGGATCATTTCTCAAGACCGCAGAAGCAGGTTCTGGCCGGCATGACCATTAAAGGCATACACAATATTGGTTAACATAAAATTGAAAGCTGCTAACATCAGATAATCAGCCATTATATTGCATCATGATGTGCAATAGAACTGTCATTCACTAATGCCCCGGAAATGTCCTTGCTATAAAGTACAGATCCTACAGGCCTTATCAATGGCTCAATAAGAAGGCATGATGTTATAGCTTATTATATTATGGAATCACAATGACAGCAGTAGTCACCAAATATAGAGCAAATCTGTCTTTAATGCCAATCTCCACAACATCGACACTAATGCATAGTAGATTAACATGCTGATTGTCAAGAAAACTAGGCATTTTTCCATTAGTGAATGTCCATTTGCCGGCCAAAAGCTAATTTTTTAAATTAATCACTGGAATGACTGGCTCAGTTATCGAGCCAGTTATTCTTGGTGATACATCTTCTACTAGGATGGTATACACCGCCCCTCCCCCATCCCTGTGTTGAGCCATTTTGTTTTTCTGCATATTATACATCATATATGGCAGTGTCGCAAAATAAGGATTGTTATGGTGTTGTATGCTATCACATAGGTCATGGTTATGGCATTTTATCGCAGTGTGCCAGGCAAACAAGTTAAAGGATATTCAACAGCTTAGCTGTATAGTTTTCTGGAAATTTTGTCACGGATTTCAGGGATCGATCAATCCCAACACAAGCGAGGAGTGGGTGGAGATTAGCTAAAGATGGGCGGGCAACAGCTAAAACGGGAAAGGTTCATTGCCAGAGGAATATCGCTAAGGTATTATTGAATGAGAAAGCCATTATAAGGATATAACCTCAAGACTGAACCACAAAATCATATGCAAAAGAAATTGAAAATCATTTTCATTACATTGGATATTTGATATTGCATCCAGTCTCCATCATAATGAAATCGATTTTCAGATTCTTTCGTCATTGCGATCATTTTTTAGAGAATGGCCATCGGAAAAGGGAAAAGAGAAGATGGGGGAACACACAGTGGAGAAACAGACAGAGGGCTGCTGCAGTAGACCTGCAACCAACATTAGTCTACCAACAAATGATTATACCACATGTAAAACAAATGCATCCACCTCAGCCAAACAGACCATATCAGTCTCAGTTATTCCAACAAAACAGACCAATCATACCAGATCATGTAGCGGATATGCAATATCCATTTCATCAACTCGATCATTCTCTACTTGCGAGGCCTCAACAACAACAGTTCCAAACGTCAAGTCACAACCACCAAATTTCATTCCAACCACATTATCAACTTCACCCACCTTACAATCAGTTACAAATCGACAAGTTGCCGCCACGGTTGAGAAGATTACGACTGACACCGCCTCATCAGACTCGAATACAGTACAACAGCAGAGTTTAACCTGGGCCAACGGTTTGGAATTGAAGATGACAACGCTAAATACAAAGAATGCAGAAATAAATATGAACTACCTCCAGTTGCTCTCCAAGCAAAATTCAATTATTCTATTGTAGGAGCATTGGCTCTACAGATATAAGAGTTGTAAACTTACAGATGTCTACAACAACCCAAATTTTCATGTAAAATGCAGTGATGATGAGAATCCCATCCCCCCATTACAAGCACCTCAGGGCTACAGTGGAACTGCTATCACCTGGTCAAAGGATCTAGATATGTATGTTACTAAAATTTCAGATGGTTGCAACAGATTACTAGCCATAGAGCTCGATGCAGACACTCCTATATGCCTGATCAATGTCTACATGCCAGCACGGAACACTGCTCAAGCGGAAGAAGAGTACACTACTGTGCTCGACGATTGAGAAGTATAAACAATCCTATTACATCTTAATTGCAGGAGATCTAAATGCGTCACTGCACAGAAATCAAGGTGTCTCTAGAGATAACATACGTAGGAGATTTATGGTAGAGCATGATTTAGAACTTCCTAGTAACTACCCTTCTCAACCAACATTCGGTTCAGCGAGTGGAAGAGCAAAATCCCAAATTGACTACTGGATGTGTACTAGTAAATCAAAAGATCTGGTTCAACAAGTCAACATAGCTGACAAACATCATCTAAATCTCTCAGACCACACTGATGTGGGAAAAACAATTTCAGTAAAATTACAGCCACAGTCACCATTGGCAGAATACAGTAAAAGCAATGTAAATAACCTGATACCAACAGTTGTACGATGGAATAAATGTGATACAACACTTGACAAAAATCTACTGAATGTTTCTCTAAAAGAAGACACTCCTAAGATTAATTCAACCCTTGCTGCTGGTCTACTTGTCCGGAAACTTTCAACTTTGATGCATAGTGCCTCAATCACAGCAACTGGACAGTCTAGAAATCAAAAGAAATCAAGAAAAGGCATCAAAACATGGACTCCACATATAGCTAGTTTAATACACAAGAGCAAGAAGGCACATTATCTATGGAACATCAATGGTTGACCTAACAGCAACAACAGCAATATCAATAATAACCGTAAAGAAGCTCGTCAGAAGCTGAGACAAGCAATGCGACTACTAAACAGTGAAACGAGAACATCATTGCATAACAAGATCATGGAGGCTCATGAAAATGACAAGGAGACATTTTTCTTGTTGATAACATAGCAGCGCATAACTGTGAAATATGCAATGATGCTGCTGGCATCTTGAGCGGATTCAAGAACCATTTTGGTTCACTCGCCATCCCCCCTGGTAGACCAAGCCTTCGATGAAGAGCACAAGAGAATTGTGGAACTTGATGTCCAAATAATTGAAGACGTGTGTAGCAATCATACTACTGGGACAGAATGTGAATCTGTAACTGAAGCAGAGATACGAAAGATCATTGCAGGATTTAAGAATAACAAATCAGCAGACCCGCATGGGCTAACAGCAGAACACTTAAAGCATGCACCAACTGTGGTAACCCATCCTCTCGTAAGGCTAATGAACTTTATAATCAGTACAGGCTACATTCCATCTGATATGAAGCAAGGAATCTTAAGTATCTCCAGTATTAAAGAAGGGTAAGGATGAAAAACAGCCTAGCAACTACAGAGGAATAACAGTCCTTTCAATTGTAGGCAAGATCTTAGAAAAAGTAATTCTACAACAGGCAAAGCAACGGCATGATAATGTTCAGTCAAAGCTGCAAAGAGGCTTCACTGAAAGATCATCATCAGTAAACACAGCACTTATTAATGAAGCTAAAGACAATCATCAGCAGCTCAGTATGGTAACCTTAGATGCTTGCAAAGCATTTGACGCAGTGTGGCACGCGTCCTTACTCCGAAAGATCTACAACATTGGAATTGAAGGATCATTATGGCGAACCATCAAAGATATATATACTGATGCGCAATCTTCCGTCAAGATGAATAGAACCCTCTCAGACCCATTTGTGATACGCCAAGGTGGAATTCTCTCAACAATCCATTACAAACTCTTCAATAACAACCTTCTCAAAATAATTGAAGATGTAAATATTGGTGCTAAAATTGGGCACATTAACTGCAGTCCACCAACATGTGCGGATGACATAGCCCTATTAGCTCAGGACACTGATCACCTACAGGAGCTCTTAAACATAGTTCATCAAAACACACTTCAAGAGTGCTACACTATAAACCCTGGAAAAAAGCGCATTGATTTCTCTAAACAAGCGAACTAAATCTGCTCCAGTTATTCATCTAGGAGACAGACAGATCCTTGAATCTAAATGTGAAACTCACATAGGCATAGAACGGTCAACAAATGGGAAAGGCAATATAGAAAAACGCATTCAAGCAACAGGAAGAACAGTCTATTCACTGATCGGAGCTGGACTTCGTGGAAATGGTGGACTTTCCCCGTTAACTTCAGCGCATATATTGAAAGTCTACTGTCTTCCAAGATTACTTTTTGGTCTAGAGGTCATTCAGATGACAAAGGCTGAGATTAGTGCGTTGGAACTATTCCAATTGTCAATTGTTAAACAATTACAGTCCCTTCCAAAAAATACAACATCATCAGCAACACTATGCCTACTAGGAATAAGACCCATCCAAGCAGAGCTAGACTCCAGAAAACTAAAACTACTAGGAAACATCCTCAGAAATGACGATACTGTAGAATTCCAGATAGCAGCCAGACAACTTGCTGTAAAGAATATTAAGAGCAATAGTTGGTTTATGAAATGCCAAGAAGCGCTTCATAAGTATCAGCTCCCAAGTGTTTACCAACTAATTAACAGCATGCCTGCAAAATTAGCGTGGAAGGCGCAAGTAGAGAAGCACATCAACTGTGCTGTACACAACGTCTGGAAAGAAGACTGTCATGAAGACATCAACAAAATACTTAAATGTCAATGTATGCACTGTAAACAACGTTCACCACTGTTGGAACTCACTTGACAACACAACCAGGGGTGTTAGACAAGCAGTAATAAAGGCAAAGATTCTGACTGGCTCATACATCTTGCAAGCAAATCGTGCCCGTTTCAGTCAATATGTTGTCTCTGAAAAGTGTTTACTTTGCCATTCAACCCTCGAGAACAGGAATCACTTCATTACATTATGTACAGCATTGGAGGAGCCATAAAACCATATTTGAAGAGTATTCTCACCACCATGTACCTAGAAAATGACCCAGTCATCGTCAACACGTTATTAGCTGATCCCGAAAATACAACTCAGCTGATACTTGATCATACAATGATGATATCCAGATTGAACATTAAGCTGTCCCCAGCAAATTCTCTCAAAATTGCGAAAACTACACGTTTTCTATTGCACCTCAAACGTACACAATTGATTGAGGTAATTGTGTCTGTATAAATACGTCAATGAACACTAATCAAAGTAAATCAGACACAATCTAAAATTTACCTATTCTTCTACAAGTTATAAATGTTACTAACAGAACTATTTTTATTAATGTGTGAATGAAAAACTCTGCAATCAATTTGGCATTAATTAATTTAATCCTACTCAGTCAGAGCAAATTTCGTGTATTCGTGTATTTAAGACTGTGTTATATAGACATTTTGAAGAATCGTTCTTACCCTACGGAATAAGGGTGGGCCCATCGAGGCTGGATTTCCACATACAGATACAGATACAGATGGCACAGAACAAATCTGTAGTGTTCTTGAGATTGCATAAGCACTGGATGAATTAAATGTTCATTGAAAAACTTTAACATCTAATTTTTACACGGCTCTTGGATCATTGCTTTTGAGCTCTCCCTGCTTGTCAACAAAAAATATTCTTGTCTTATCTAGCAAATGGACATTCGTTAAACCCTTTCACGGATAAATTCAATGTACCTCAATTTCAAACTAAACAAACAGAAAGCTGTAGAATATTGAATATAAATTTCAAAATATTTAACTGAATATGCTATACGTGATAAAGAATTTACTGGTTCAGGGATTTATCATTGAAAGGGTCAATACCATTGCAGAGGTAGTTTTTTGGCGCCATTGACCGTGACTTTATATGTACCTCTGCACAGGTATTATCGCCTGGCTGTTAATACTCTTAACCCTTTTCTGGTCAAGATTGATCAGGAAACTGGAATTCTTGCTTTGTGAATACATGCCCATTTACAGGCCAAAAAGATGTAGAAAGTTTGCCACTGGAATGACCAGCTCTGTTATCAAGACAGTCATTCCAGCACTAAATTGTCATGTAGATGAACATTATTATGACCACTGGAGAGGCTGATTTGAGAATGAAACGGTTTTGTTAATAGATAAGCCGGCCAGGGCTTCCACTAATTTCTAAACACAGGAACTTCCAGGGTAACGCTGTTGGGAGCCCAAGCAAAAAACATGGAAGTCTAAAATGGTTCACATACATATAATTTACTTAAAATCATTGTTTTTAGAGACGTCTGGACCAAGAATTGGAAGTCCAGGACTTCCTTGGTATATTGCTTGGCCCAAACATGAACTTTGGGCGTATAGAACTCCCAGACTTCCACTAGTGGAAGCCCTGAAGCTGGCCAAACATTGCTTCTGCAATAGATGTATTTTTTATATTATAACATTATAGTGGAATTTTCAGTTAAGTTATTACATGTAGTTATCAAGTGTGATACCAGCGATCGAAAAGAAGAAGTTATCATTTGAAATACAATTTCCAAAAGGCCTTTGACCACAATTCTTTGAACCCCACCCACCACCCCAAAAAACCCCAACCAAATAAAGATTTGAACTGTATGGAGCAAATTTAACAGTAGGCCATGCATTAGACTTTTGTGACATATCTCTCGTTTCTCCAGGTAAATCGTGTCACCATTTTAGCTCACCTAGCCTGAGCTTATGGCATGGCAAATGTCCATCCTTCCATCAAATTTTCCTTTAAAATGCTACTCCTCATTTCAACCTAATTTGGATGGAAGGTCCCTATTTGGTTAGGCTTCAAAACTTGAATAGAGAATTATGATTGGTAAATTTTGTGTTAAAATCTTAAATTTTAACAAAAAAATTAACGGAAATTGTCAAAATGCTACTCCTCATTAACCTCTTGGCGGATTTCAACCTAATTTGGCTGGAAGGATGATATTGGGTAGGGTTGAGACTGTGTATACAGAATCTTGATTGATCAATTTTTGGGTTAAAATTTTACATCTTACAATGGAAAATTAACTATCATGTCTTTTTAAATGCAAATTGTTCAAATACAAATGGTCCAGGTGAGCGTCACAGGCACTTGTGCCTCTTGTTTAAAACACTTTAATGGTCAGATTTAAAATACAGGAAAGCTGTTGAATATTTTGAAATTAATTTGACTGGTAGATTAGTTTCAAATTATTCAGCAGAATATTCTGTACATTATGAAGAATTTTTCCTTTCTGGTGTGCAAGGATGAATGTGTTAAAACGTAAGATACAGATTAACTACCTTGGTATTGGACAAGATAAGTTAAATCTGTGTCCTCTTATCATCGTCAATAGTCTCTTATGATAAGAAAACTCATACTTATACCTACCTTACATAGTTTCTGAGCTCTTCAAAAGAATTATCACATTATATAGTGGCATAGTGCCTCCTTTATAATATGTTACAACAAGAGGCCCAATGGGCAGTTCAACTAATCTTACTTAAGTTTTACATCCATCGGTGTCATCTCCAATGACTTTCAGTTCAATGGTTTAGTTTTCGAGATATTGACAACAATCTCTGGACTGCTTTTTTTTCCATTAGTGATTTTGAACAATGTTTAAGCGAAAATAGATGATATCAGTGCTAACAACAGCTGGTTTCTTACTGTCTCACTGCTGCAAACCAGTGTCGCCAATAATTTCAATTTTCAAAAGCTCTGACTTGTTGAATATTTTGAAAACAATTTGACTGAACATTGTTCGTGGCTTAGCCACCAACCACCTTCAATCCAATTGTTTTCAAAATATTTATGCGGGTCAGATATAACCTTTGGAATATATCATCTGCAAAAAACTCAGAAGTCAGACAGTTATTAGAGGTTTAAATACAATTGAAGAAAAAGGTCTCTAAAGGCAGGTAGGTGGTTTTTATAGCAGGTTATTCCCCACCACCACACAATCCATTTAACACATGCACATCTGGCTGAATCACCAAGTTAGCAGCAGGGATAGGGTGAGCTGTAGTTGATTTAGAAAACAATTTTACTGAGTCATTGCTGCCTTAGGCAGCAACAACTTTCATTGCTGCCTAAGGCAGCAACACCTTTCAATCAAATACATTTCAAAATATTTTAAGAGCATAGATGTCAGAGCATATAATACATATCTTAAATATTTAGGCCGTGATGGAAAGGTGAATCTGTTAATTGGAGCCTAATCTACGTTTGGCAATAAAATCTGGCATGTGATAAATCAGTGGACGGTGGGAACAAACCTGTTTTTCCCCTATGAAAGTGACTGCAAATATTTAAGGGGTGATAACTCTGGCATTTGACGTCCTATCAGTTTCATTTTCAGACCAGATATTAGATGCCGACATTAACATTGTGACCAAGTTTAGTGTCAATCCGTCAAGAAATAACAAAATGAGCCGCCATTGTTTGTGATGGAGACAGATGGATGGACGGATATACCGAAGACGGATGGGGTCATCACTATACGACAGCTGACTGACAAGTAAGCTGCGTTAAGAAAACCAATTTCGGCTTCAAAATCCATCAAATAAAAAAATTGAATATGGCATTCAAACACGCTAAAATTTGATTGGTCCATGGCGGCCATGTTTTTTACCTATCAACTTCCCTTGAACAAACTGTAATGGCCCTTACTCCATAATCATATCCCCAAAATTTCAGCCCGATCAGTTCAGCGGTTCTGCAGTTATTTTCACAAAAAATAGGTCATCCAAGTTCAGCGGTTCTGCAGTTATTTTCACAAAATATAGGTCATCCAAGATGGCTACCAAACCATTTGGCCAATCAAGTTCCTTCAAACAAACTTGGTTCAGCTCTTGCCCTATATGATATTTCGTAAGTTTTGAATCGATCCACTAAGCGGTTTCGGAGATTTAGAGGTTTCTAAAAATCGACCAAAATCCAAGATGGCCACCAGCAAAATTGGCCGATCGACTTCCTCTGAACAAACTTAGATCTGTATGCCTTAAGGATGCTTCCTGCCAAATATGATTGAAATCGTCCCAGCAGTTCTTGAGAAGTCGTTTAAAGAAAAAGTTGACGGATGGATGGTCGCCACGGCATAAGCTCACTTGGCCATTCTGGTCGTGAGCTAATAATGAGTATCTACATTAAAGGCTTGAACAAACACAATGTGGCAAAGTGAGCCACTAGATCCATTTCTAGCTACCGTATTACACATTTCTAGCTATGCCCCAACCACACTTTTCCCATGTAGGAATCACAATATGAAGCTAACTATACAGGTAAGATGTTGAATATCTCGAGACTAATTTGAATGCATGCTGCAACAGCACCAAGTCAAATAAGTTTCAAAATTTTCAGCATAATTTTTTATTAAATAGTAAATCCATCAGACATATAATTTGAACACTTGAGACGGACTGTTCCAGCTCCATGACAAAGTATTTATGTAAATTATGATTGTAAAGTCACATGTGACGTAATTGATTTTGATGTCATACTTGAGTGACAGATCAGATTCATCAATTGGGTCGATCTTCACTGAGTAGTAGGTGTTTGTATTGGTGTGATGGATTTGAATAAGCTAACTGACATTTTAAAACCAGACTTCCACTGATTATCGGATGAGTATTATCTTTGAGAAATATTTGAATGAAAGTACTTTTGCTGCCTTAGTCAGAATTGACAGTCAATAAAGTTGCTCGAAATATCTTCAGCAAGTCTTGCAAAGTTGGCTGCCCTGCTGAATATTTCGATAACAATTTGACTGAAAATTGTTGCGTCAACAATTTTTGGCCAAATTGTTATCAAATCATTACAATTGTATTAGCAGCTGATTATTTTGACAACAGGCTTCAGTAGTTGTTATAAATGTATTTGTTGTCAGTTGTACCATAGCAAACATACAACTGGTATTGAACTATGCTAGGCACTTACTATGCGCTCACCTTGGAAGCCAGCATAAGAATGACTAGCATTACGAGAATGGTTTCATACCAACAATTGCTCTCTGGCAAAGACAATAGAATCTGACACAAGAGGCCCAACGGGCCTGTGTCGCTCACCTGGAGCACTGTGCATTTTTGTAAAAATTGTTGGTGGGTGGTTTAGTCTGCCCAATCCGCTGTGGTTCTGGAGTTGTTTTGGCAAAAAATAGGTTATCCAAGATGGCCGCCAAACCATTTGGCCATTCAAGTTCGCTTGAAAAAACTTGGTGCAGCTCTTGTCCTAGATGATATTTCATGCGTTTTGAATTGATCCCCCCAAACAGTTTTGGAGAAGCTCTTTAAAGACATTTCTAAAAATCGACCAAAATCCAAGATGTCGCGAAAATACATTTTAAATTTCCCATTTCTTGAGTATGGGAGATTTTGGCGGGTAAATGATCCAAGATGGCCGTTTGTCCGACAGTTTCGAAAATGGCAAATTTGAAATCACAATATGCGCAAACATACATAAAACCAATTTCTGCCTCAAAATCAATCAAATAAAAAAGTACAATATGGGCGCCAAACACATAGTAGGCGCATAGCGGTCATTTTTTTTTACGGATCAACTTTAATGGCCCTTAGTCCCTAATCATATCACAAATTTCCACCTGATCGCTTCAGTGGGTCAGGGGAAGAAGTTGTTATTGCGAAAACATCCTAGATGGCCGTTGAACCATTTGGTCAATCAAGTTCC
This sequence comes from Chaetoderma sp. LZ-2023a, assembly GCA_034401795.1. Classification (NCBI taxonomy): domain Eukaryota; kingdom Metazoa; phylum Mollusca; class Caudofoveata; order Chaetodermatida; family Chaetodermatidae; genus Chaetoderma; species Chaetoderma sp. LZ-2023a. The sequence goes on from CM067367.1 coordinate 43,147,533, forward strand.
CTTGAACAAGCTTGATTGAGTTCTTGCCCTAGATCATATTACATGAGGTCTGGTGTGATCCCTCAAATGGTATTAAAGAATTTTAGACATTTCTAAAAATCGGCCAAAATCCAAGATGGCCACGGCCTCGTTTAAACAAAATGAAATCTCCATGCCATAAGGTTGCTTCCTGCCAAATATAATTCAAATCGGCCCAGCAGTTCTCGAGAAGTCATTTCCCATTGCTTTAGTATGGGAGCTTTTGGCGGGAAAATGATCCAAGATGGCTGCCAAACCGTTTATTCAAGTTTCGAAAATTGCAAATTTGAGATCAGAATACCCAAAAAACTATATAAAACGAATTTCGGCCTCAAAATTCATCAAATAAAAAATCCAATATGGCTACCAAACACTATTTTGATGAGCCCACCACGGCCATGTTTTTTAACGAATCAAATTCTCTTGAACACACCTTAGTTGCTAATTATATATCACAAATTTCGGCCTGATCGCTTCAGCGGTTCTGGGGAAGAAGTCATTTTAGTGAAAACTAGGTCATCCAAGTTCCCTTGAACAAACTTGATTCAGCCCTTACCCGAGATCATATTTCGAGTTCTGAATCGATCCCTCAAACGGTATGGGAGATTTTTAAAGACATTTCTAAAAATCAGCCGAAATCCAAGATGGTCGCCAGCCAAATTGGCCGATCGGGTTCATTTGAACAAACTTGAATCTCTATACCTTAAGGATGCTTCACGCCAAATATAATTGAAATCGGCCCAGCAGTTCTCGAGAAGATATTTTTAATTTCCCATTGTTTTAGTATGGGAGCTTTTGGAGGGAAAATGATCCAAGATGGCCACCAAACCGTTTATCCGACAGTTTCGAAAATTGCAAATTTGAGATCAGAATACCCAAAAACCTATATAAAACCAATTTCGGCCTCAAAATCCATCAAATAAAAAAATCCAATATGGCCACCGAACATGCTATATTTTGATTGGCCCACGGCAGCCATATTTTTTGACGGATTAACTTCTCTTGAACAAACTTTAGTGCCCCTTACTCCCTAATCATATCTGCTAAATTTCGGCCTGATCCCTTCAGCGGTTCTGGAGAAGTTATTTTCGCTAAAACTGGGCCAACCAAGATGGCCGCCGAACCATTTGACCAATTTAGATCCCTTGAACAAACTTGGTTGAGCTCTTGTCCTAGATCATATTTCATGAGGTTTCTTTCAATCCCTCAAGCGCTTTCGGAGATTTTTAGACGTTTCTAAAAATCGCCCAAAATCCAAGATGGCCACCAACCTAATTGGTCGATCGGCTTCATTTGAACAAACTTGGATCCCTATTCCCTAAGGATGCTTCCTGCACAATATAATTGAAATTGGCCCAGCGGTTCTTGAGAAGTCATTTAAAGAAAAAGTTGACGGACGGACGAATGGACGGAGTCCCCACGACATAAGCTCACTTGGCCTTTCAGGCCAGGTGAGCTAATAATGGCACCAGCAAATATCTATCTAAAATGACGGCTACAGCTCTACTTAGTGTCCATAAAGTAACAAATACTCCTAACTTTAGCTAGGATATGTTTCTTTTATCACTAGATGAGAACTTTAAGCATGTTAAATTACCATGAAGTTAAATATTTAGACTTGCCACCTGCAGTATTTCCAAGGAATTCACACTTCCAAGCAAAATACTATATTTTTAAGGATATTCCAACCCTCAATAAAGGATTATTCCTGTTAATTTTTAATTTGATAGGGAATCGAACCCACAACAAACGAAAGCGTCAAGCATCATAGCCCACAAATGCTTCCACCACACCAATGTCGCAAGACAAGTCTTACTGTGCCGGCGAGGCTTTCATGATATAGGTTTCTGATAGACTAGAATTCTGTGCTGGTACTCTTGTTTTGTGGTGTTGGTGTGGTGGAAGCGTTAGTGGGCTATGATGCTTAGCGCTTTCGTAGGTTGTGGGTTCGATTCCCTACCATTGCCAAAATACCATGCCACGACTTGTATAACTCTTATTTTTAACAGCACCATGATCATGTCATATTGGTCCAAATTCTCCTTTTATCCACACTCCCACAGCCAATACAAGGTATTTAACAAGAAGTCTATTGCTGCCTAAAACAACATGGCAGACCTCCACCCAAGTTTGCACAAGATCCCTCCAGTAGAACCATAGTTATGTCCTAACATAAAGAACAAGGACACCATGCTTGCATTAACCCTTGCATCTACCGATGTGAGTACCGTTACAATATATGACAAGAATGGAGTCTGGTTTCTCAGTCAATCATAATCAACTACGTGATGTCTAGGATGACGTCATAAATGACATAGCCAAATTCATCACGAATGCTGATGATGCACTGTTGTACGAATTGCATGTCTTTAATGTTAATAAACATGCTGTTGAATTTATTGAAAGTAATTTGACTGGGTGCTGTTGCTGCCACAGTTTTGCGGAAATTGATAGTCAGGGAGTTCAGGAATCGATTGATCGATCCAAGCACACGCGAAGTGTGAGTGGAGGTTAGCTAAAGATGGGCGGGGTGTAGAGCTGTAAAACGTGATTCCTCACTTACCATTGCCCTGCTTGCTGTATGTTGCCCTTGTAATCTGACTAGTTTTTAATATGATATTCTGCGACTAGTTGCAACTCCCGAGTTATTACCCATCGGAAACTGTTGTAATGTTACAGCAAAAATCCGTTATTGCAGGTAGACGCTCTACTTCTCTGACTAGTTGCTGACATACATGGATCAAACACAAGCAGCAGGTGACCAAGCTAAGTTTACAATGCTTGTAGAATACACATCAGCAAGTTGAGCTACAGTGCAAGGATCAAGGATAAAGCAAGCATGTAAGGCAATGGACAACTGAAAATAAAGTAAATCCATCAAAGACATACAATTCGTACAATAAGTGAAAATTCACGGCCTGTTGGCATGAATATGGCTGGCATTAGCACAACTACATGTAATTGTACACAATTCATTCCAATGCAACAGGTCCAACAGTTACCGACATTACTACCAACCATTTTCAAATACAAGTTGAAATACTGGACATTACATCAACTAAGCGCCTCAGTACATCCAGATAACATCCTGTGAACTAACTAATATAGAAAACAACAACTTCAGCGTAAGAGGCATTAAAGATTTATTTAGTCAAAATTCAAAAACAATATAAGTCATTTATTTATCATTTAAAAAACAAAACAAAATTCAAATATAGACTATTAAGTAACTTGTGGTATGAAAGTTGACTACACTGAAATTGCCTAGTTGAAGATAGAGAACATTCTCAGTACATATCTGAAAACGTACATATGTTAGCTGTCTACCTGCTGAATTACTGCAGACTACATTTTCCATGAGTTTTAACTCTGGATGACAAAAATTTTGAAAACAATTTGACCGAAAGTTTTCAGTCAAATTGTTTTCAAAATATTGAGCAAGTATATAGTTATTGGCCATAGAAATTATTGACTGGTGGCTTGTAGCAGTGATATGGCTAAAGACCTAGATTGACTTAAAGCTGACTGGTCATCCTAAAATAAAGTAAATCAAAATTTTTAATTTATCCCTAATTATTCTGTTTGTACCAAACTTAGTTTACAATGCATGTATTTAGCATAACATCATCAATTTCATCTTGCTATTAGTGTACTTGACGGTGTGCACACAATCTATGACAATGTTTGAATACGTCGCGTAGCAGTTTTATCTTGGTTATAGTGTATTTTGAAATTTACATGATAGATTAGTAAATACTGACACTTTTAAGCTGCGGATAGCAGCTCAATAAACGGCTATGTCTCATAGCTCACTCGTCAGTCAAATGCTTATTCTGGCCTGTCATTTCACGTGTTTTCCGCATACAGGACTCAAACTTGGTGTATGTATGCACTGTAGGCTTAAGGTATGTAGGGTGATAAATGTAAGTCAGTGTGACTTCAATGTGACATACTTTTCAGACTTCGCCCAGTTACCGGGTCTTAACGACCTTTATCGACCTTGTTTATAATTACAGTCAGACCTGGCTATAACAGACACTGCATGGGCCATCAAAATGTGCAAACTAAAGACCAGTGGATGTTAAATCTTACACATTTGCCATGGTAGGCAGCTTTGAGGGCCAAATTGTGTGGAGGTTATTTAAACCGTCAATGCTAAAATTTATCGCATAGATTTCCATTTGCAAACCAAGAGACTGTTTTTGAAACATTTATCACTGGAATGACTGGCTCGGTTATCGAGCCAGTCATTTTAGTGGTACATTTGTAAAAAGTCTCTTGGTCTGCAAATGGACATTTGTCAAGACCACTGCAGCAGTTTTTGGCCGACTTGAGTGCTAAAGATTTAAGACAGGTCTTAAAGAAAAAAAATCATTCAGCCCCTAAAGCAACTATCTGTCACGGATAAATCTGACTGTATGACGTCGCCGATATACATGTACTACATGTATTACGGGAATTGATTCTAACGAAGTCAATTTATTACAGCAACATAAAAGATCCTTGAAACTGTGAACTATAACCAAAATAATGAGCTGTAAACAAAATGCTGGCCAATCATAAGTATGCTGGTGTTCTATAGCTATGAAAATTCAATTACAAAAACTCATTTGTTAAATTTAAGATAACCATTCAGCTTTCATCAACCTAGAAAAATTATAGATATACTTGCTGACGATAGCTAATACATACCATAGATAGTAAAACCGCTATTTTGAAAGAAATTTGACTGCAAATCATTGCTACCTAATCATTTACAAAATATTCACCATATTTCAGGATTTGGTCATTTCAAACAAGCTGTAGATTGAGAATATAGAGAATGAAGCATTGTGCTCTTAATCTTCAACTGACAAACTTTTAACGGTCAAGTCGGTTAAAACTCGCATCTGCAATGGTCCGATTTGTAAACAAATTGGATATTTGTGAAAATGTACCACTGGAATGGCTGGCTCGATAATAATCGAGCCAGTCATTCCAGCGGTAATTTTTCAAAAATATCTTCTTGGCCTACATATGAACATTGACCCTGGTAAGATTCCCCAACCGTGACCAGTAAAGGATTAACATGATAGACAATGCAGTGGTACTTTCATTAGCATTGGGATGTCTGTATCTACTAGTCAAACCTGTCTTCATCAACCACCTGTAAATGGGGCCCCAAAAGTGATCAATTAATACAAGGCAATTGCTATGTATCAGGGTAAACTTATCTTAGAGAACAAAATCTGTTGACATTTAAAAAATTAATTTGACTGGAAGCAGTTGCGGCCTATTACGGTCCAGAATGTTCAACAGTTTACATTTATTAGAATAAACATTAACAGTTTTAGGGACAGTGGTTTTCCGTTTCAACATTTTCCATTTCGCAAAATTGCTGATTCCGTTTCACAAACCTACATCATCTAAGCTACAAGTACACTTAGTCAATAAAATGGTCAAATTTGTCTTGCGCATTGTGTTATTCGTATGCACAGTAAGGACAAGGTTAGAGAGGAGAAGATATGTTTGGGTAAAAATGTGCAATTTTACACGAGAACGTCTCACTTTCTGAAGGGAAATCCCTTTAACCAATTAATTTCTACTTCAATATCATGCTTCCATTTACAAATGGTTTATCACGGAAAACCACTTGCCCTACACTTTAATGGTCAAGGAGGCAAAAATCAGATTCTGTAATGATTTGCGTAATGGCGAATCGCAGGTCAAGGGAACGGTTTTTGAAAATTTAACATTGGAATGATTGGTTCGATAATCATGCCCGTCACTGCAGTGATAAATTTTCAAAAAAATCCACGTGGTAGTTAAATTTACATTCAAGAATCCAACAATTTAATTTTCATGACAAATCTTGACAGTGAAAAAAGTTAAAAGATTTACCACTTTGAATAAAATGGTAAAAAAAGAACAAGAAAATGGTGGTCCCAAAAGGTGGGTGGGTCTCTCGCACAGGCGTGATTGTGTATAAACACATTATAATTAATGGTCTCAAGCTAGGAAGTACTAGCAGTGGACAGGACATGGAGATTCACAGCTATTTATTTACCCTTCTATAGCACCCTATGCACATAATTAATCAGGCCTTAAAGGTACAAACATTTTCACACATGTATCAAAATAAACAAACATGCCGTAACCCTTTAGCACTCAAGATGGACAAAAGTGGTCTCTGTAGCAGCCTTGAGAAATGTCCTTTGCAGACCACGAGGATACTTTTTAAAAATTTACCACTGGAATGCCTGCCTCGATAACTGAGCCAGTCATTCCATTGGTAAAATTAAAAAAATAGTCTTCTCTTTGTCAGGAAATGGACATTTTGTATGCGGGAACTGAATTTTTTTTGCCAAATTTACGTGTTAAAGTGTTTAAATAACATTACATGAACAACACAGTCGGAGGATTACGGACAACCAACAAATCGCCCGTGTATTTCTAAATTGGCCGAAATTTTTTAACGCTCATTTTCTCGACGACAACTGTCGATGTTAGCCAATTAATCGCTTGTGTAACGCTACATCGTTTGCGATTGCAAGACGTAGACCAAGGGGATATGCTCTCACTGGTATGGATTTATATACCTGTATTACAATATGTCGCCATGACAAAGATGGAAATTATTTCTAAATAGCGTAAAACCATCCAATCATTAAGCATTTAACCCATAGCATACTGATGTGAATATTCTATATTTTACGGTGTCAAAAGCAAGGAAACTAGTGTACATTTTTCAACAATTTTGGTGGAAGATGTTGCTGTCTACGACGGCACTATCTTCCACCAAATTTGTTGAAAAGTAAACACATGTTCATCTTTTACTTTAATTTGAAAATTAGAAAGTTTGACATCAGTGTTAAGGGTTAAACAGCCATGGAGTTATCAGCTGTTGTCCGAGATCGTCCGACTAAGATTCGTGTAACTTCACCGCTAGAACATTAGAGTAACCAGACACGAGGTAGTGTGCACAATAAAATACAATGTAACATAAAGGTTTTGCCCTTGAACACGAGACACAAGCGATTATACCATGCTGAAATCCTGAAATATATTCATAAATTACAACATGAACCAAATTTTGAAAACAGACGAGTCTGTTTTATTTTTGCTGTGTATCAAATTAACCTATGATACAAAAATCATTAGATTCTTTGTATTTATCATGTAGTATGACTAATACTTCTGTATATACATGTAGCCATACTGGATTTCTTCATCTAAAGAACACCTCCACAGAAATGAATCAATGAAGGCGTTATTTATATGGAGGTGTCCTTAATACGAATCCTTCATATAAATGACACCTCCATATAAAGGCCAACTCCATATATATAAAGAATGCCTGCATATAAAGAACGCCTTCACTTAAAGGATGCCTTCACATAAAAGGATGCCTTCACATCAAGGCCTTCAGATAAAGGATGCCTTCACATAAAAGGATGCCTTCACATCAAGGCCTTCAGATAAAGGATGCCTTCATATAAAAGATGTCATATTAAAGGACACCTATATATGAAAGAACTCTCATATAAAACACTCTTTCATAAGTCTATAAATCAAGGAGCCAATGCATTTAACATGCCATAAAAGGACAGCTGTTTTCATGGGGTACAACAATGGTTCCTTCATAGAACAGGTTTGACTGAGGTGTAATAATTAATGGTCCATTCTGGACCACAAATTACTCACATGCCCGCAAACGCCTCTACTAGTGATGTACGTATAGCTAAAATAATTTTTTCACTAACAAAATTGATTTAACAAATCATGCGCGTGTCTGATGTACAAGGACATTAAACAAAATAAAATGAACAATTCAAGCATAATTAATGGATTTTAAATGACAGAATGTCAAACTTGATAATGACTTGTAATATTAAAATACTTAAGTATCTGAGCAATTGTTCAAATAATAAACATTAAACTTCAATGTCACCCTTTGAACCCAAAAGATCAAATAAGTAAAATCATTTACAATTTAATCAATATTCTCTAGATTATTTCGAAAGTAATTTGACGGGAAGCTGTTTCTGCCAGCTTCATTCAAACTAGCTTCAAAATATTCTACAGTTTACCGGACAATGTATTTTTGTCTTATACTGCAAAAACTAATAGCAAGTATCACAGGCAGGATTAATTAATTGGTTAAAGGCTCACTAAGATATTAATTGGTCAAGATAATTGTAATAATTAAAGTTAAGATAATTTCTCATATTTTCTTTGAGGGGTGGGTATGGGGAGATAAGGTGGCGATTTGTAGACAGTATTTCTACCACGTGTCTTTGCCCTTTAATGATTTCAGATTTAATCCAGAAATTCAAAATACTTGCTTACTGAATGTCCATTTGTAAGACACGAAACTATTTTCGAAAATTTACCACTGGAATGACTGGCTCGGTTATCGAGCCAGTCATTCCAGTGGTAAATTCTTTTAAATAGTTTCCTCTTGTCCTGCAAATGGACATTCATTAAGCCCCCTACAGAGGCTGGTTTTACTATTAAATGGATAAAGGTAAAGACGACTAAAACTGACCAATACAATGGTCTTGGGAATGTCCATTTACAGGCCAAATTGAAAACAATTTTTGGAAATTTATCACTGGAATCCCTGTATGGTACTCGCTCCCTTGATTTGATTCGAGTGGCCTAAGTTTCCATCATCTTGTTTCCAAAATGCTGAGCTGGTGTGCTCACATGCAGCAATTAGGTCACTTAGAGTAAAATCTAGGGGAAAAAAACATTACACGACTCCATTCCAGTGATAAATTTTCAAAAATATAACCTTTAGCTCGCAGACGGTTATTCACTAAACCAAATTTAAATGGTAATTTTCTTTACTAATTTTGACCATTAAATGGTAAAATAATCTGAAACTACAATCGCGTAAAACACCAAATAGCTTCTCGAGCCAGTTTGCTTATTGGGCCTAGTGCTTTAACCATTTGATGTTCAGGTCGGCCAAAACCGGCCATGGCAGTAGTCTCAAGGAATGTCCATTTGCAGGCCATGAGACTATTTTGAAATTTTACCACAGGAATGACTGGCTCGATAATCCAGCCAGTCATTTCAGTGGTAAATTTAAAAAAAGGATTTTTTCTTGCAAATGGACATTCAGCGACAGAATATTTTGATATTCTTGAAAACATTTAGATATTAAAGGGTTAGCGGTCAAGATTGGTCAAGAAAATCTAAATTTTTACATATTTTTACATAGTTAGTCCCTCTGCAGTGCGCAAATACACAGTTCTCAAAACTACTACCAAAGCTATTTTTAGATGGCCTGACCAGCACATGTTGAGGAAATAGCTTAATAAATCTCTGCACACATCAAGACACTCCCGGTTAAAAAAACACCATCTCGTACATCAGACAGTATTCGTTGCTATTTGTAAAGCGGCGTACCCTGATATCAACCCTTTAATGGTCAAGCCGGCCAAACCTGGCCTCTGTAGCACTCTTGAGGAAAGCCCATTTGCAGGCCAAGAGATTTACCACCAGAATGCCTGGCTCGATAACCGAGCGAGTCATTCACGTGGTAAATTTAAAAAAAGGTCTATGCTTGGACTGTAAATGAACATTCAATAATCAAATATTTCTTGAGGAAGTTTGAACATTAAAGGGTTAAAATGTGGTAAATGGAAAAGAGGGGCAACAGGAAAATTCTTCTGCGTCTGTGTGTTTTGTTTAGTTATTATGTATTACCACTATCCATTACTAAACTAATAGTAACACTAGCAATGATAACTAATGTGTATTCTGAAAAGAATCCTATATAAGCTGACATTGTGGGATTGATTGAGTTAACCCTTTCACTGACAAATCCCTGAAAAAGTATATTTATTACGATATAAAACTTAATCTGTTGAATATTTTGAAATTAATTTGACTGGAAGCCATTGGCAGCAACGGCTCCCATTCAAATTAATTTCAAAACATTCAATAGTTTTCCTGTATGGTTATCTTAAAATTGAGATATGGGGGAATTCATAAGTGAACGGGCTAACATAGATGTAAAATTCTTCCTTTTATTTCATTCACAATTTCCGGGTAGACATATAAGACAATAACAGTCACTGGTAATTCATACTTAGCGTCCACATTAATTACTAATAAGTTAATCTCACTGTTCTTATTGTCTTATACAAGAATATTTACATAGATATTTCTCTGTGTGTGCGTTTGAGAGAGAGCATACATTTATAAATTCATTTTGTACACCATCCAATAATTCAAATGTGATATTACGTCTCTCAAGCTACACGATAGTATGCTTTCCGTAGAAATCAAAATGGACATAAATTGTTATCATTAAGAAGGCTCTATAACGAGCTCAATTTAAACCATGGTCATTACATTAAGTCTTAACAAATCTTGTAAAGATGGCTTATAAATTACAATTCAACCAGATAAAAATATACGGCATACAATTACAATTATTTCCAAGTTAATATTACTTATTTTCATTACAATGATTCGGTTCGTGTGAAATTATAGTAACAATAATATTAAACAAAATTCAGTCAGTTATACAGTAACAAGATTATTACTAATTAATACTGTTTGATTAGCGCATAGTAGGGGAAAAAAATGGCACATATATATATATAAATATATATATATCATCAGAGAAAAAGAAAACACCGGTATACAACTGAACAGGGAAAAGAAATTATACACAGAGACAAAATTAAAAGTGTTGCAACAAACCAGTGTTTCTCATGGTATCTAAATTTTGGAGGCCCCCAGGGACCTCACATTCTGAAAAGTGGAATTCACAAGGTGAAATCTCAGGTTCTTAAATTGAAAATCAGTTCCAATGCCGATTTTCTCATCCATGTTAAAAATAGAAGGTACAATGGACTCAAAGCTATGAATTATGGGTGTCCCATACTGGGTATTTTTGTGCCAAAACAAAACCAAACTACAACTAATTAATATTTCATAATCATACAAGATTTTCAGCGGTCACATGGGGGCCACGCCACTACTTTTGGGGGTCTCAAGTTGCATTTTGGGGGTATAATATACACTTTAACCATTGAAATGTCAGGAGCTCAATTTCAATACAACTATATATGAAAGATGTTGGATATTTTGAAACTAATTCAACTGGAACCTGTTTCTACCATAGCTAGACAGCAGCAACAGCTCCACATCAAATTAGTTTCAAAACATTCAAAACAATAATTTCCTTACACCATAATGAATTTGATAGTTCTGGTCTGCAAGGGGAAAAGGGTTAAATAGCTTAACCATTAAACATTCAAGGTCGCGATAAATGGCTTCTGTAGTGGTTTTGAGTAATGTCCAATAGCCGATCAAGAACACTATTTTTTTTAATTTACCACTGGAATGACTGGCTCGATAACCGAGCCAGTCATTACAGTGGTAAATTTTCGAATGTCTTCTCTTAGTCTGTAAATGGATATTTCCTACGCGAAAGATTTGAGTGTTAATAGATAGTTTGTGCCATCCTTGTCATTGCTTATCTATTAATGGTAATGCTCTGATAATCATAGCCGTGCGTGTGTGCATGCCTGCGTGTGTGAACTATGCAATGTGTCACTCAATGTTGGTGACATTGACCTAATGCTGTGTTTTAAGAGTACATCTCATAGGAGATAGAGCACTACGACCCTAAGTATTCGATAGCAGGACATGGAACAGGCTAGGACATTTACCATGGATATGGCCTTTTTGTACTGTGCAACAAGTGTCTCTGTAACAATTGAGTGATCCATTACTAGCATTTGCCACACCTATTTCTAGCTATGCTCTATGCACTGTTTATGAGAGTTGGAATTGATTTATATACTTCGTAACATGTTAGTCAGGTACTTTTCGACTTCTGTGACCAGCAAAAGCATTTTGATTGCGAGGTCAGATAACATGTGGCATATTTGATTATGCCATCAAATACTTGTGTAACAGAGCGGATACATCTATTTCCTAGTCTAAATCTGACATGGATTCCATTTTTAGAGCTGTAAATGGATGATAACAATTTATCCATTAATCATATAACGTCATAATCAACTATGTGATGTGCAGGATGGTTTCATAATCAATTAAGCCATGAATGACGTAGCTAAGTTCGCCACGAACGCTTAATTGATGACGGACTAAGCACTGTTGTATGAATTGTATGTTTTATATTATTAAATAAACATGCTATTTTTTGGATATTTTGAAACTAATTTGACCTATGGCAGCAACAGCGCCGTCAATTAGTTTCAAAATATTCAACAGCTTACCTATAGATAGAGTTATCTGGAAATTGATACTCAGGGAATTCAGGGATCGATCGATTACAACACGGCTGAACTGTGGGTGGAGCTTAGCTCAACATGGGCGGGGCATAGCTAAAACTCGATTCTCTATCTGGCTTGCTGGAGGGTGTTTCAGTAGTCTAAAAGAATTGAAAAAGGATGAACTGTTAATAGACAGCAACAGCTGTTAAAATATTTTCAAAATATTTCAGATTACTCTTAACATCACGACTTAAAGGCTTAATAAACCAGCCTAACACATATCCAACAAAAGTGGTCATATTCTGTATGAGTTGTTAGACAGAGCACTGATACAATTTAGAGAACACGCATGTTATCTGTTCTTGTTGCCTAGGTCAGTAACATTCATTCACATTCTAAAATTGAACCCTTTAACACTCATATTGGCCAAAAACGGCTTCTACAGTGGTCTTTAGAAATGTCAGTTTGCAGACCAACAGAACTATTTTTGAAAATTTACCCCTGGAATGACTGGCTCGATAACCGAGCCAGTCCTCCCAGCGGTAAATTATTTTAAATAGTCTTCTCTTGATCTGAAAATTGACAAATTTAAGGGTTAAATGGTTAACAGATGTATATTTTCTTTGAATTGGAGCTAGCGGCATATGGGCATATCCAGGAGACTGCACAAGAAATCTCATGGAATCTAGCTAGTATCTTAACCCTTTGAATACACAATACTGAATTCAAAATCTCATACAATTTGATTAGTATTCTGTTGAATATTTTGAAACTAATTTGACTGGGAGCTGTTGCCACCTATGGTGGCAGCAGGTGCCTGTCGATTTAGTTTCAAAATATTCAACAGCTTACCTGCATAGTTACTTTGGAATTGAGATTCCTGGAATTCATGGTTTAAATGGTTAAACTTGGTCAAGAAAATTTTAATATTTTCTTATTGAATGTCCATTTACAGGCCAAGATAACTTTTGAAAATTTATCACTGAAATGACTGGCTTTGTTATCGAGCCAGTCATTCCAGCGAATTTTTTTCAAAAATTGCATTCTTTTGGCCTGTGAATGGACATTCCACAAGATCATAGCAAAGGCTGGTATGACCATTAAAGAATTAACACATGTCAGTGTGTCTGAATCCACACTGCAGGTATTTGAACATATACTCGCATTGTGTTTATTTTCTGCAGCTGACGGAGACAGCAACAACTTCGTAGCTACAACTTGCAACTTTGCAACTTGATATTAGTATAAGTCAGTCCGTCTCTGTCAAATGCTTGACAAAACTGCCTAAGTAGCAACTATAGCGCGTTCACACTTCTTGATATAAATCTCTTACAAAAAAACAATATGCCACACTTGTTTGCCTGTCCGTCAAATCTTAGAAATTCTAACAAAGCTGCTTATATCACAACAATAGTTTGCCCTGTAGGTGGGGCTTAGAATACACCTTCTGTATCCTCTGCGTGTCGTAAGAGGCGACTAAAGGAGGTAAGGGTGAGGTAACCCTGACAGAAACCTCGAGTGCTGAAGACGGAGGTTCCAGGCTGCACGGCGCACTCTAATAAACCATGGATCCACGCACTTAACGCTTATGATCATGTCGATAGTCACTTACAGGACTGGCGGTATGATCAGCGAACGAAAAGAAGACAACAACAATAGTATGTTGCCCTTATTTAATGTAAAGCCCACCAGACTAGCTTCAAACAGCTGATATATTATATAGGTAGTGTTTATCCAGTGAAGAAGGACGGTGATCACGATTCACTATCTTCTAATCATGACTCATTGATCATATAACAGCAATACCACCATCGCGTGATGTTTATCGAGAGGTAATCTACTATTATTTATCTCATGAATTCAGTGTTATTACATTCAGATTACAAGTCTGTTATATAACCCAACTAAAATTAGGACCACATGACATGACTGCGAATCAGGCCACACTAGAATAGGTCATGCATGCACTTATCTTTATGGACATGTTTTTTTTATGAATTTAATTTCCGCTAAAGCTGAAAAAAGGTCAGGTGACTAGTTAATAATTATTAGAATCATCGCTTTTGACAGATTCTAATGCTGTTTTAAACAGATTTCATGGAATGCTTATGGAAAAGATAACTTACAAATAAGCGTGCCACGACAGGCGCATAATACAATGACAAAGCAATGAATGACAGCTATAAGAAAATAGCGATTTCTTCCTCAGACCGAGACCAGTCATCCTATGAAGTTCCAAAGTGATCTGCTAACCAGTCACAGAGTTATCGTCCGGAAACCAATTTTCAAGATAGTTTTGGATTTCCGATCACGTTCTATTTCAATAAGTTTCTTCCTCAGAGGTAGTCTAGTCACTTTCTGAAGTTTCAAAGCAATCTGCTAAACAGAAATGGAGCTATCCTTCGGAAACCAATTTTTAAGATGGCCGCCGGTGGCTGGTGGCCAGCTTGGATTTCGGATTATCATCGACAGACCTAGACCAATCACCTATGAGGTTTCAAACGCATCGGACAAACATTAAAGTTATTATCCAAAAAAACCACACTCTGCCGACGCCAGTCTGAATAGGACCATCACATAATACCATGCCAATGTTTGCTGGGGCATAACAAAATAGGCAGCAACAGCGCTTAGTCAAATTAGTTACAAAATATTCAACAGCTTCCCTGTAAAGTTTTCAGGAAATTGATAGCTAGGGCATTTGAGGATCGATCAATTCCAACACGGCGAGCTGTGGGTGGAGCTAAGCTAGTGATGGGCGGGGCATAGCTAAAAATGGAAAGGTCCATTACTAACATGGTTATTGAGCCAGATACTTCTGTGGAAACAGGTTCAAACATCCTCCCGTAGAAGCCAATCTTGGCAGGTTTGAGCACTAAAGGGGCAACACTACAGATCTGTAAGCGAATACTAAACAGAACACAAATTATGCATTGCAACAGATAGCACTTAGACATGTGAGACACAGCAACCCACTCCCGCTTGAAATACCAACATCTTACATTCCAAAAGGGCCATACATTGTTGAATATTTTGAAGAAAACTTGACGAACGTGCTACTGTCTAAGATCTAGTTGGCCGTAACAAAAATCATGACATATTCTATGTCCAACTGTCTTGGTGAATGGGCTGATGTGCGCGGAAAGCTATTTCTGCCTAAGCAGGGCTAGAGATTAACCAATAATCTTGTGATCCGTAGGCCTTTTTTGCATATGGATCAATAACAGATCACTGCTTTAGGATAGTAACTAATTCGGGTGAATCACTCTAAAGTGGGCCTGATAAACATCTATTGATAAACAATTAGGCAGTTATTCAAATGGTCCGTTTGTCTTGCAAACGGACATTCTATAAGCAAAACACTTAATTCCTGACCGTTAAGTGATTAACGGACCTTTCCAAGTTTATCCATCCATCTTATGACACCATAATCAACTATGTGACATGTAGGATGACATCATAATAATGAAGTCTGTCTTTAGTGCTTAATAGTCTGATACGTTGTACGAATTGCATGTCTTTATCATTTCAGTCTGTTGAATATTTTGAAACTAATTTGACTGCACGCTGTTGCTGGCATAGGCAACAACACGGTCAGTCAAATTAGTTTCAAAATATTTAATAGCTTATAGTTTTTTAGGAAATTGATAGGCATAGAGTTCAGGGATCGATCAATCCTAACACAAGCGAGGTGTGTGGAGATTAAGGTGTGTGGAGATTAGCTAGTGATGGGCGGGGCATAGCTCAAACTGGAAGGATCCATTAACTTAATAATATGGTGTAAATGATGCATTCAGAACATTTGATTACTTTTATGTTCTGTGCAGTACTGCAGTATGGATTAGTACAAAATACAAGGTATCTGTGAATTTTTTGGTGCACTGATCCATATGTATGTATGATTATTGTATTCTGCAGCTGTAGTAGTAGAAACATTCTACGACTTCAATCAGTCCTTCTTCACTTTTGCCCACTGTGTCTTGTCCTCAGCCAAAATCCTTAGCTTCCTCAGCTCCATTCTTGACTTGAGTGTACCTACATGTAATCCTGCTTTCTTGAGGTCACCTCGTAGCACGCTTAGCAGATTTATGCAATGACTGATCCATATGGATCCCGATAAAAAAAGTTAATTTGTAGGCTTACCTAAGCAGATGTTTCTGCCTAATGCAGCAACAGTTGACAATCAAAGTAATTTCAAAATATTCAATGTCATAAATTGTCCTAGATTTTTCCATTTTTCTCAGCTTAACATAAACAGTGTAAAGAATCGTGAATTTTAATCAAATAGACACACGTCGAAAACTTGTGCAACACAAATGTAGAGTAGATATCATTTGATAATATCTGCTAGCTAAGGTATTAGTGCAGAGGATTAAACACACATAAACAGCACAAACAACAATTCTGCATATATATTAATATATACACTCAAATGAAAATATCTAAACCAATGCTTTATCAGGAAAATAATCACCATAATAATAATAAAATTAAATTACTCTTTAATCAATTAACAATTATTACACACACAATAAAGCTGCAGCTTTTCCACTAAAAATCCAAGTGTCTTTATCACAATTGACATTGTACAAAAAATCTAGTGTACATAATGTATACACTCCCAGGCTTTCAGTACGATCTGGAAAACTGATGGCAATGAATACCAGTCATCCTAGATCAGCTAAACACTAGGTCTTTATGGGACAGATTTCAAGGTTATACTTATCTGCCGGCAGCATTGAGATACAGATCATTACAGTCTATAAAGGACACCATTTGAGGCCACAAGGTGGTCATAAGATTATTAAAAAAAAAAAATCTCTTGGATATTTTCTGAGAAAATTTAAATTTAGTTCAACAAAACGTTAACCATTAGAAATTTGATGTCAAAATTTTAAATTTTCAAATTAAATGAAAATATTACCTGGTGTTCATTTGTCAACAAATTTGGTGGAAGATGTTGTTGTCTATGACAGCAACATCGTCCACCAAAATTGCTGAAAAACGTACACCAGCTTCTTTGCTAAAGACACCATAAAAGATAGAATTTTGACAGAGTGGTAAGAGTTGAAGGCTAAAATAAGAAAGGCTATAGGTGTACATTCAAACATGTTTACAAGCGCTGTAGGTAACATCACCATGGAATAACCAGTCAGAACGATGACAAAGCATCATGTTCAGAAACTGTGCTTGGAGTGCGGGATAAGTGATATTAACCCGTTAACTCAAATTTCTTAAAGAAAATTTCACTTTCCTCAAAGAAAATGCCCATTTGCAGACTAAGTCTATTTTTTTAAATTTACCACTGGAATGGCTGGCTCAGTTATCAAGGGTGGTGTTAACATGCTCCAATGAGGGATTTGTGCAATGAAAAAGTCCCTTTACGAGTCTTTTCATTTATTTTTAGTGGTGACGATGGGGGATTGCAGTGAAGTCAATGTTAAGGATGTTCCAATGCACGATTTGTTGCAATGAACGTTTGCATGCGTGCGACTCTGGATGTGTCTGGATGTAATGGTGCGTGTCTGCTTAGTGTCTGTGTATGCAATGTCTATGTATAAGTGTCTGGATGTAATGATGCATGTCTGCTTAGTATCTGTGTATGCATGTGCATGTGTATGTGTCTGGATGTAATGGTGTGTATCTGCTTAGTGTCTGTGTATGCATGTGCATGTGTATGTGTCTGGATGTAATGGTGTGTATCTGCTTAGTGTCTGTGTATGCATGTGTATGTCTGGATGTAATGATGCATGTCTGCTTAGTGTCTGTGTATGCATGCATGGATGTGTATGTGACTGGATGTAATGGTGTGTGTATGCATGTGTATGTCTGGATACAATGGTGTGTGTCTGTTTAGTGTCTGTGTATGTATGTGTATGTAATGGTGTGTGTCTGCTTAGTGTCTGTGTATGCATGTGTATGTGTCTGGATGTAATGGTGTTTGTTTGCTTAATGTCTGTGTATGCATGTGTATGTATGGCTGTAATAGTGTGTCTGCTTAGTGCCTGTGTATGTGTCTGCTTAGTGTCTGTGTATGCATGCATGGAGGTGCATGTGTCTGGATGTAATGGTGTGTCTGCTTAGTGTCTATGTATGTGTGTATACATGTGCATGTGTCTGGATGTAATGGTCTGTCTGCTTAGTGTCTGTGTATACGTGTGTGCGCACGTGCATGCGTGTGTGTGTGTCTGGAAGTATTGGTGTGTGTATGCTTAGTGTCTGTGTATGCGTGCATACATGTGGTGTGTGTGCTTTGTGATTTTTATTTTATTTTCCTTGGTCTGTTTTGATGGGTCTGGAGAAAAACACTTTCAAAGTATGTAACATCTCTATCGAAAGCCTGGGAGTCTGTACTGCACACAATTGGTACGTATGTTGTATACACGGAAAAAATAATAACATTGTTGCATTTTGTGGCACAATCAGAGCTATAAAATTATATATATATGTATATATATATATATTTTTGGACAAATACATATGGTACACACTCACAGACACACACATATGCGCTCGCACACTCTCCCTCATACACTATGTACAATATTTACACAATCTATATTACATAAAGCTGTTACCTAGAGGTGTTTGCATTCATGATGTCAATGCTTGTACTCGTCATTAGGTTTAATTAACTACGTTCCCTTTAGCATTTTAATGGTCAAGCCGACCAAAGACGTGGGAAATGTTCATTTTCAGACGAAGAGAAGAATATTTTTTTTAATTATGTAAGCAAGCCAGTCATTCGAGTGGCAAGACTAAAAATATTTTTCCCTTGGTCTGCAATTTGATATTTCCAATGAGAAATGTGTATTTTCTGAACAATTATTGTCCATTAATGGTCAAGCTGACCAAAACTATCTTATGCAGTAGTCATGAGGAATGACCATTTGAAAGCAGACAATTTTCAAAGATTTATCACTGGTATGCATGGCTCGATAGTTATATGATACTAGTTATATGATACGATCCTTGGCAGAACCATGCGCATTAAATGCAGAATGGAGCAGAAAATTGCTACGTTTGTGCCAAGAAAATCAGCAGTGAGATAGCGTAGAACTCCTTGTAAATTTCATGGTTTGTTATCTTTACATTATGGCCAGATATTATTTCATAGAAATGTGTTTGTTATTTGAATAATTACATAGTAACTTATGTGTGTTAGAGTACAGATTATCCAGCAATAGTCATTTTAGCATACTGTACAATGATCAATGACTATTACTCTGCATACATGTGTGCAATGGTCAGTCGTAGCATCCTACAGTGAGCAGTATACTGTGGTCAATAAAATTGCCGCTATGTCTACAACTTACATTATGTACAGTGATTTATATCATGACCAGAAAATTTGTCTACAATTCTATTTACATATAGTAAAATATACAATAGTATTTACATAATGTTGATAATAACATACAATTGAAATCGTGGGACGAATGAAGAGAATACCTCTTTTCCAGTAACTCAATTTCAAAAGAAAATGTCTATTTGCACACCAAGAGAACTTTTTTTGAAAATTTACCACTGGAATGACTGGCTCAGTTATCGAGCCAATCATTCCAGTGGTAAATTTTCAAAGACATTCTTCTTTTGGTCCGTAAATGGGCATTTCTCAAGACCGCTACAGCAGTCGTTTTTTGGCTGATATGAGTGTTAAAGGGTTAAAAACATCTTCAAGTCAAAATAGCTTTATCCATTTAACACTCATATCAGCCAAAAATGGCGTCAGCAGTGGTCTTGAGAAATGTCCATTTGCAGACCAAGAGAAGACTATCGTTGAAAATTTATCACTGGAATGGCTCAATAACCGAGCAAGTCATTAGTGGTAAAATTTCAAAAATCGTCTTCTCTTGGTCTGCAAATGGACATTTTCTCTGAGAAAATAGAAATTTTTTTTAACAAATTCTAAGGCTAAAGCAAGCAACATTACTAATCTTACATCATAATTGATAAATTATGAAATTGTTGTAGTTAGTTTCAATGGTCAAATGGAGTCATTAATTATTACTTGTTAAATAATTCTGATTAAAACACCAGCTAAAGTAAATGATGATAATTTGATAAACAAAGAACAAAACATGAGTGTTCTTATAACACAAACAGTTTGTGAGATGGCTGCTGTACTACACTTTCTTAGCCCGTGAAGCAGAGTAACACGTAGTGTTGGGAATTGCTACTATTTTTGTGATCGATCATTGGTTTTATATACTAACCGATGATCAATTAATGAATGATCATACCAGGTTGTCATTTTTTACCCATTTTGAATGCAGTAATTATATCATGATCAAGGATAACTACCGCTTTCAAACCAAGTCGCAGGTATGACAGATTCTTAGTAATTTAAGAAATAATCTGTTGAATATTTTGAACCTAATTTGACTGGAAGGCTGTTGCTGCCTTAGGCAGCAACAGCTTCCCGTCAAATAACTTTCAAAATATTTGACATTATTGGTATGGTTGCTTTGAAATTAACAGACTATATCAGTGATGAAAGAATTAATGTCTTAGACTAAGGAGTAATACTATATAGTTGTAACTATTAAATTTAAATTCTTTTCCAAGAAGTATTAATTTTCTAGCTTTACCAGTTAAAATATATTAATAATGTCAATTTATAAACGACCAAAATCGATTTCTGAAATCATGATCGATCGGTTGGTTGAACATGCACACCAATCAATCATCGATCAAATCAGAACAACACTAGTAACAATTTAACTTGCTCCACATTATGTGAAATTATTTATCTCTTAAAAAGAAATTGATTAAAGCAATATAGTTCTTTTACATGTACATGTTGCTAAACCCCAATAAAAAATCTAAGATTTTACCAATTCATCTCTAAATTCATGGCAAATTGTTTTTAAAATATTCAACAAAATGCTTGCTTCATTTGATTGAACATGGTATATGTCTGGTCTGAACTAATAAGAAGGGGTACATTGAAATGCTTTCTTGACAAACATCATTTGGCAAGATCAGCACATTACAAACATATTATTATTATTTTTAATATTATTATTATTAATTCAAGATCAAAGAAAACGTATTAATTTGGAAATCTTAATAATTACTCATCATATTTAATCGCAGATTATGAATTGTTTTGTAGAAATGTGTCAAAAGATAAAAGAATAGAATTAGAAGGTAGTTAAATATTTGTAATTATAGAATTTGAATCAAACAGAAAAAAACATCTATGTTGAAATTTACATGTACTGTACAAAATGAACATAATGTATACAAAATATATTAGACAAATTGGATTTCATACAAAATTGGACCAAAATAGACCTCTGACATACATTCTGGATGTTCGAACACAGCATTGCTGTCTTAATGTTCAAAGGTGCCAAAGAAAATGACAGAAAACACCCAGAATTGCAATGCAAGAGAAATATGTATTTGAAACAATTCCACAAATGTATATGATTGGTTCTTAAAGAGTACCAGTCACACTCATATTTGTGATATGTTTTCAAAAATACATTTTTCCTTTCCATAAACGATAACGGGTTATTTATAGGAAATTAGCCAAGTATGCCCTTTAGCACTTATGAACACAAAACCTGACAGATTCTTGTTTGAAAACATGGATGTTTTTTTTTGCCATGTAGATGTATGTTGAAGTGTGACTTAAACATGCCTAGCGGATTCCAACAATATTTAACACTTGATTGGGATGAGCAATGATATTATATAAAAATATATCTACCAAACAAATACCACTTCCTGACAAGATTCAAAAGAATTATTACATTCTTTTGAAATACTTTAACATCTGACAAAGTTCTCACACTATACACTGGTTAATACATCCAATACACTTCTGTTGTAGACAAAACATCCATGTTAAACTATTGATAGCCATTCTGAGGTTATATAATTAATGGGAATCTCGCATTCTAATGCCATCCAAGCTGAATTGGTCATTCGTTTATACAAACTTTCATGGTTTGAGTTGATGCATGGATTATCTCACCTAATTTCTTGTCTTACAAATCGATGAATGACCCTGCACATCCCTTAAACCTCACATACCTGACCAACATCTCATTTCTTTGCTCCATACACAAAGGTAAATGGCTTAGTAGCAGCAAAGCCAAGGATAACTTTAAAACTGCACATTTGCCAATATGATATCAGCACCATACGTCGTGTGGCAAGCATTCACGAGTGGAATACGGTTGCATGACGATGTATCATGGGGATCGTCAGCGGTACCTGCACGAAGCACCGGTGCCATTACTTTTCAACCTGGGCATGCCATACGCTTTCCCTTGGGAATTGCATCTGATGACAATAGCCATCTCCGTGTAGTTAGTATGCTTAGTTCTGTGCAAAAGGCCTGACAGACTACACAGTGCGAGTCATCTCCGAGTCAGAATGGCTGGGTAGCTCCAGGTTGTGGTGGAGGTGCCGAGTTCAGCAGCTCACCCAAAATTTCATCCACTAAAAGACACATCATTTCATATTTATGAAAATATATAATACATTTCCAAATCAGACATAAGAAAGAAAACTGAACTTTTTGAAGGCTTACCCAAAGCTATAGATGACTAAGCAAAATATCATGCACACTGTAAATTCTGTGAAGAATTAGAGCAGTGTAATGAGCTGTTAACTCTTCCAAGAATAATATCCCTGAAAAAGTAAATTCTTTACGATACTTAGGATATTTTGCCGAATATTTTGAGATTAATGACTGTAACCCATTGGTGCTTAAGGGCTTCCAGTCATATTAATTTCAAAATATCCAACAGCTTTCCTGTTTGTTTGCCCTGATATTATTTGTGAAAGGGTTAAGAGTAGTGAATAGTTTATATGGTATATGTATACATTTTTCTTCTAATCATCAAAAAAAATAAAGTTAATGTTCTGAATATAATGAACGTATGGTATTTGTTGATACTGTTAATTGAATGGTTTGTTTCAACTAATTATATACAAGCTATTATTACTGTGAAGACACAGATATGTAGATACATGCCATAGTAATTATATTTATTAAGAAACCATAAAGACTTACTTGCTTGACTGTTGTTTTGTACAGGACATGTTGTAAACACTGGCATCGATGTTCCACCTTGGGTGATATTCTTAATCCCAGCGGCATCTTCTTGCATTAAAATCATCCCGTCACGTACAAGCGCAGATTGTAGGTTTGGGTTGGATCCGCTCGAACTCATAGTTTGATGGACTCCAGCTGGAATGAGGGATGGTGAAGTGGGTTGAATGCTGGGGCTAGACACTGTGACCGCAACAAGCGTTGGCATAGCTGGCTGAGCCAATTCGCTCGGTGTTTTAGTACTGACTGCGAAGAATCCACTGACTGTGGCCGATACAGGTCCTAGATTTGTTGACATTGGATCAATCGTGGAAGCTAGTTGTTGATCAACCCGTTGATGATTAAGTGAGTTTAGAGTGAGATGGCGATCCAACACCTGTTGACTGATCTGTGGCAAAGGCTGAACGATATGGTCAGTGGGATTGGTTAGTGTCCCAGTGAAGCTCTGAGACACAACTCTGGTACTTGTGGTTGTACTGCTAGGAACTTGCGGTTGTATATCAGTGCTATTTAGTACAGCAGCGGGAACAAGAATTGGCGGGCTCTGAGAATTAACAATTGCTTCATACTGCTGGGGGACTTTTGAAATGTCAGTATTTGGAGATAGCGTGTTGTTGAATCCCTGCATGGCTAAATCACCTGTGCTCGTGGTTTCTTGCTGGAAAGTGGCATTACTAAGAGCCGCTTCAAACACACGAGCTGCAAACTGGTTAGTGCTTTGTGTGGTATCTGCGGTTGATACTGAAACGAACTCAGAGACAGAGGTTTCCGGAGGCTGTTGAAGAAAACTGTCTACTACAGACTCAGGCAACATTACAATAGTCTGATTATTTCCGCTATCAATCTGATTAAATGTTTGATTGATATTCAATGCTGATGATGACTCGCCACCTTGTTCAGCTGTAGAACTGAGGCCTGAAAAACTGTGCTCTGACTGTTGTTGAGATTGTTTATTATCAATAAGTGTCTGATAATGTTGTTGATCTGACTGATAGTTCGAGTTATCTATCAAAGTGCTTACTTCATCAGGAAGCATTTCTATACTCTGACTGTGGCTGTTACTGATTTTCACAAAAGCCTGGTTGATATCTGAGATAGAACTTGATTGAACATCTTGTACTCTAAAGCTTTGTGGAGAAATGTCTTGTTGCTGTTGTTGTTCCTGTTGTTGGTGAGCAAGTTTACTATTAATCACTGTCTGAAAATGTTGCTGATCTGCTGGGAAATGTTGTTGATCTATCAAACTAGTGACTGCCTGAGGAAGCATTTCAACACTCTCGCTGTTGATCTTAACAAATGCTTGATGGATGTCCGATACTGAAGTCGAATCAATACCTTGCACTGTAAACCCTTGTGGAGCAATATTTTGTTGTGGCTGAATGGTGTTATCGATGACTGTCTGGTAATGCTGTTGTTGGTCAATAAGACTGCTGACCGCTTTGGGTAACATTTCAATACTTTGCCTATGAGCTTTGCTAAGATCTGCAAACTGTTGAGGTGAAATAACCTGTTGACCACCCAGGTTTTCAGAAACTGTCTGCCTTATAGAACTATTCAAACTAGCTATTTGCTCATCTAAAGTTGGATGAGTAAGCTGTGTCATGGGCTCTAGGCCCTGAACAGCAGATGTCTGTTGTTGGTGTGTGTTTGTATTAATGATTGTCATTGCAATAATGTCGGCTGGATTATGGGCATTATTATTACTTATTCCAGCAATGTGCTGACTGTCAATCGGTTGATGCAAAGGAATTGTTTCAAAACCTATCGATTGAACATCTGTTGTTGCAGTGCTCAAATTATGTGTAGCAGCGGGCTGTTTTTGCTGTTGTTCAAGTTGTTGCTGCTGTAGTCGCTGCTGTTCAAGCTGTTGCTGTAGTAGTTGCTGCTGCTCAATCTGCTGCTGTTGAAGCTGTTGTTGCTGTTGTTGTTGAAGTTGTTGCTGCTGCTGTTGTTGCAATTGCTGTTGTTCAAGTTGCCGTTGCTGCAGTTGCAGGTCAAGTTGTTGTTGTTGTTGCTGCTGTTGTAGTTGTTGCTGTTGTAGTTGTTGCTGTTCTAGTTCCTGTTCACGTTGTTGTTGCTGTTGCAATTGATGCTGTTCAAGTTGTTGTTGATGTATATTCTTATTATCTATATCAGCTGTAATCATGGCTATAATATTCTGTTGCTGGAGGCCTTTGGTATCATCACTAGCTGATACCATCACCTGATCTTGGAACGTTAGAGAAAAATTGGTATTGTTTGCCTGCGATGACTGCTCCATTGAGATGTTCTGTTGTTGGACGAGTGCCTGAGTGAATCCTAAAGGAGTATTGGTAACAACGACATGTGTTGGTGCAACTGAACAGCTCGTATCCATGGGCTGTATGCTGGATTCAACTGATTTCTGTGACAAAAACTGTTGTGTGAATGGCTTAGTTTCTTGTACATGCGATGTATCTTGTTGTACATTGGTACCAAGCGTCTGGCCGAGAAGCGACTGGTCCTCGAAAGTCGATATTTGGTTAGAGCTAATAGACAAATGCTGTTGTAGAGGTGATGAAGCATTTATCTGGGATGGAGAGAGCATTTGTGGGGATGTTGCAGAGTTCTCAATATGGCCTGTCAAGGCAGCGTGCAAAAGTGGCATGGATGATACAAGTGTTTTATCATCTTTTAACTCTTCCACAATCTTGCTGTTAATAGACAGGTCCTTCGGTTCATTACTATTACTATTAATGTCAGAAGCAACAGGGGTCTGCTGTCTTAAAGGTTTACTTGTTAAATCAAGAGGAGCAGATTGTGGTAACTCTTGTATTGATCCCGGTGAACGATTGACAGATAGATCCAATGTCATATTATGGTCCAAGTTACATGTAGATAGAGTGCTCACAGAAACAGAATCAACAGCCATTGGCATCTCAGTAGATTCCTGCTGACATGATGGAATGACGGGCATGGAAAATTCTGTAATTGGTACTGGTTGGTCCTCTATAAGAATAATTTCGGATTTTTGTTGATCCATATTTATGGGTGTAGAGTTTGTATTAAAAGAATCAGATTCAGAACTTGTGTTAATATTCTGTGTAGTTGTTACGAGACTAGAGTGTTCGTTGATTGACTGGATGGTGCCGGGTGGGAGTTGAAAGATGTTTGATGATTGAGGCATCTCTTGAATCTGTTTCACCATCTCGAGCGCATCTATAAACAGAGTGGTGTACCTTTATTACACATACATCAACTCTTATTAGACAAACAGAAACATGTAGGAAATGAACACGGTAGCCTAGTTATCATAGAAATTAAATTAACCCTTTAATCGTAAAATTTGTTTAAAAAAATCTACCTATTGAATGTTCATTTACCGATCAAGAGAATACAATTTTTGAAAATTTACCACTGGAATGATTGGCTCGATAACCGAGCCAGTCATTCCAGTGGTAAATTTTCAAAAATTGTATTCTCTTGGCCTGTAAATGGACATTCCATAAGACGATAACAGAGGACAGCATCACCATTAAAGGGTTAAAAGAGGGATTCATTTCCAGCAATTCCACCGATATTTCTAGCGAAATTTGGATGCGACTTCTATTAGATACATTTGCTGGGTTTTTTATTCACAAAGATTTAACAAAATACATATATTGCTGTCCATACATATATTGCTGTCCGACTGGACATCACATTTACCGGTCATCAAAGACAATTCTTGGACATGTCCAGACAATATGGACATTTTTGAAGCCCTGCTATACATGTAAGGTGTTGAATATTTTGAAACTAATTTGACTAGAGGCGTACGGCATGAACAACTCCAAGTCAAATGTTTCAAAATATTTAACAGAAGGCGTTACTAAATTGTAAATTCATCAAAGACAAACAATTCGTACAATTTTGCGCTACGTCATTATGATTGTGACATCAGCTAACAGGCTACGAGATTATGTCAGATACAGAATGTACTTAAGTGACAGATCAGATCTATCCATTAGCACTGTAGCCTTGTCCTCAGGAAACAGAATTAATTAACACTATATTTTGTTTACCAATCCAGGATACTCGAAAATCTTGACACGCATATCTTTCTGTTATCCCTAAAATAACTTTAAAAGCACTTAAATTATGCGTTTTAATGTTTATACGTTAAGCTATTGACTATGTGTCACAAATGGTAATCTGCTCAGTCCACCAAACATTTCTGAGGACTGTGATCACATATTGTACTTTTAAATTTTCAATACATGGAACTATTTATTTTTAATCATTTATTTCTTGGTGGCCTCTTGAGGACCATATACGTAAATAGTATAAGAGAAAGTGTCCCTACTACATTCATACTATCTGATAGCACTGATGCTGTGAATAAAGTGTTGTCAATCGGTATAAGTGCCGGAACCTAACCACATATCTTGTGAGCCCAAAGACACATGTTAAGACGTGAGACCTTTTGAGATCAAGATGGCCAAACCTGTCCATTGCAGTGGTAGCGAGAAATTTCCATTTGCAGGACTATTTTCCGAGATTTTAAGACTGGGATGAATGGCTCAATAAGCAATCCACACATAAATTTTCAAAAATTGTTTTCTCTAGGCTGACAAATGGACATTCAAAGAGCAAGATTATATCCTTTCTTGACTATTAAAGGCCTTAACAATCACAATTGTGTGACCATCAAAGGCAATTTCACACGGAAAAGAACTTTCCATAGTTCTATAAGGTGGCTGCTTAACCTTCTCACTCATACAAACCAAAGGTGACAAATTCTCTATGATATGTATCAAATTAGGAATATTTTGTCAAACCTTTTGAAACTAATTTGACTGGAAGCTGTTGGTGCCTATGTAAATGCACACACCATTTTCTGGACATGAGTTATTTAAGAAATGGACCTTCCCATGTTTATCCATCTATCATATGACATCATAATCAACTACATGACGTGTAGGATTACATCATAATGATGACGTCATGAATGACTCGATATAGTCTGTCTTTAAAGCTTAATAGTCTGACAGATTGTATGAATTGCTACCATTTAATAGTCTGTTGAATATTTTGAAACTAATTTGATTGCCTTAGGCAGCAACAGCGCACAGTCCAATTAGTTTCAAAATATTCAACAGCTTACATGCATAGCTTTCTGCAAATTGATAGTCAGGGAGTTCAGAGCTCGATCGGCCCCAACACGAGCGAAGGTGTGGGTGGAGCTTAGATAAAGACAGGCGGGGCATAGCTAAAACTGCAAAGATCTATTGCCCTATTGGAAAGAGATTAAAAACAATCCTAAAATGCCTAGACAGTAGTTATTCCAGGTAACATAAAAGCCAGTATTAGTCTTACCGCTTTCAACATGCAAATATTTCAAGGCTTATCAGTGAAGAGGATGAAAATAGAAAAATATTATAGGGAAGGCATCAAAGAAGCCAATTGCTGGCATAGCGATGAAGCACATGAATGCACAAAATATTCTGCTCGTTCCTGCGAAACGGTGGTATTACATGTATGTTGTCAAATTTGTGTTTACATTATTATTATTATTATTATTATTATTATTATTATTATTACATGTATTGGGGAAATTTCAAATTTGCCTTCTTGACTACTGCGTGGCTACACATAATTCTGTATATAAAATGCATAGATCTATCAGCTATCGTCTTTTCAAAATCACAGCCACATTTACCCTTACCGTTGCAAAATTAAGTTCGAAGGGCCCGTTTGAAAAGATTAAACTGGCCTATCCTATCAAGTCTAATTGACATTGCAGTTTTTCTTTTGTAATTTGGTTCACATAGACTGGTTAATATACTCCTTCGACATATTATTCATTCACATTTGGTGAAATGGTAAGTGCCAATGGACATTTCAATTTTTTAGCCATGCCCCGCCCATTATCAGCTAAGCTCAATCCACACCTCACCGTGTTGGGATTGATCGATCCCTGAATGCCCTAGCGATCAAATTCCTGAAAACTATACAGGGAAGCTGCTGAATATTTTGTAACTAATTTGACTGGGTGCTGTTGCTGCCTATGGCAGCAACAGCGCCGAGTCAAATTAGTTTCAAAATATTCAACAGAATATTTATTAAATAGTAAAAGCAAACAATTTGTACAACAACGAATAGATCGTCTTCAAATATGCGTTTGTGACGTACTTATTGACGTCATTCATTATGATGTCATTGTACACATCACGCAGTTCATTATGACATCATATGATGGGTGGGTACTCTGGAAAGGTGAATTGAATTAGCTTTAACAATAAGATAGCAATATTGCATATAATATGCAGACATATATACATACCGGGAGAAACGTACGAGTCTAAGCCCTTGGTCATTGTGCTGTCCGTCTCCATTGGTGTCTCATACTTATGAGGTGCTGCCACTATGAAAATATAAGAGAGACGTTTATAGGCAAGTGTTACCATTCAACCTAATGTAATACTATACCTGAAAAGTCATTTATCTCATAGAGCATGGTAGTTTGTAACTATGCATAGTCAACATATTTCTGTTCGATTTTTCATTTTTTAAATAAAATATTACATAATGTAAATATACATTTTGCCAGTAGCAATATTTTCATTTCTTAATTTGCAGGTTTGAATTGCAAAAATGAGAAATCGAAGCAAATACGACAGCCAGTGCGCGCACAATACTGGGAAGGAGCTGTATATAAATAAGAGAAAATAGGTTAGCATTCTCCTGGTTTCATGGTATAAAAACAAGCTGCTGGATGGTTAACCCTATAACCATCAAATTTGTTCAAAAGAAAATTTCCATTTGCAGCAAGATATTATTTTTGATAACATCGCTGGAATGACTGGCTTAGTTATTGAGAGTTATTCCAGCGATACATTATCTAAGTCTTTTCTTGGTCTGCATATGGACATTACTCAAAACCACTGCAGACGCCGTTTTTTGTCAACTTAACCCTTTAACACTCATATCAACCAAAAATGGTCTTCTCTTGGGTCTGGAAATGGACATTTTGTTTGAGAAATCAAAAATTTTCTTAAATAAATTTGAGGGTTAAAGTGTTAAGTGTTAAGAGGGTTAACTTTAAATTTCAAAAATTCCTGAGTATCTTAGTCTGTTAACCTGCATAGACCAGAAATGACACATTCTTTATGATACAAAGAATATTCTGTCGAACATTTAGAAACAAATTTGACTGGGAGCTGTTGCTGACTGGCTATCGTAAGCAACAAGCAACTGTCAGGTCCCAGCTAAATTAGTTTCAACAGCTTTCTTGTATAGCTATCAAGAAAGTGCGAACATGGAATTTTATGGGTTAAAAATGAGAAAATTGGTGCTTGTAAATATCTTGTTACTAAAAATACTAGCAATTAATTGAGATTAGGCCTAATAATACCTATTAAAATTAATTATTTCTATAAAAATAGCAAATATTCCCAGTATTGTAAGGAAAACTGTGTGTCGTTTACAGAATATGAATACAGGTAAATAACATGAATAAGTATCCAGAAAATCAGTAAGTGTACAACTAAACAGCCACACACACACAGCATTTCTATGCCTTTGTCTAGCAGTTTGAAAGACATTGCTGTTAAGCAGCATATAAAAGTTCACATTACAAGCATTGTTTCAAAAACACTGAACAGGCTACAAAAGCATAGAAGCCTGTATCCTTTCAAACATGTCAAATCTTGCAATAAGACTACATACTATTATAGCATTTCAGCTAGACTCTCTGGCGTATGAATTTGTTATGATGCAAAGGCAAATGGACATTTTTATGAGAAAATTGAAATTTTCTTGAACGCAATTAGGCTAAAGACCAAATTTTTTTAAATAGTTTGGTAAAATACATTTTTTTTTTGACAAGTGAATTTCTTAAATATCACCCATACCACTGTCAAATATTTATTCAAAGTAAATTAAAAGATAAACTGGTGTTCATTTCTCAACATATGCAGTTGATAGCAACTTCATCTACCAAAACCAAAATGGTTGAAAAATGTACACCAGTTCCTTTGCTATTGGCACATTAAAAGTAGAATATTGACATCAGAGTGTTAAGGGTTAACAATTGTTGGCTGGAATACATTTTTGTCATTTCTCTGTTTTAAATGTTTCCTGACCAATCACACACACGATTATGTACAGATCATGAACACATAATCTTATGATGAACTACATCGCTCACTACAAACACTAATTTAAAATACAGAGAAATTTACTTTGGTCTTTTCAACAGCACAATAGACCTTTCCATTTTTAGCTATACCCCACCCATCTCTAGCTAAGCTCCACCCACACCTCGCTCGTGTTGGGATCGATCGATCTCTGAACTCCCTCACTCAATTTCAAGAAAACTATACAGGCAAGCTATTGACTATTTTGGAACCAAATTGAATGGGCGCTGTTGTTGCTGCCTATGGAAGCAACAGCGCCCCGTAAAATTAGTTTCAAAATAGTCAACAGCATGTTTATTAAATAGCAGACATACAATTCATACAACGCGTCTGACTATTAAGAGTTAAAGACGGGCCAAATAGAATCATTTATGACATAATGATTATGACATCATCCTACTCGCCACTTAACTAATTATGACGTCAGATGAGAGATGGATACTCTGGAAAGGTGAATTCGGTCACTAAATTAGATTTCTAAAGGTATGAGTCTAGCTGTAATGTGTGTTTATCACAAACACTACCAATGCCTACCATACCAACCAGACAAAATGCATACATTGTATAAATAAAAAATTTTTGTAGCTTTAGACAAAGGATAAATATAATATAATTAATTATGTGTAACATTAGTGTTTTTAATGTAGTTTATTATTACATATTTATTGGTGTGTAGTGTGAGATGGCCATTACGCTCAAAGGACTTAAATCACTAACATGCCTTGAATTATCTGAATTTATTTCACTTCAAATTGTCATTAGGATATTTTATGAATATTATCTCTAATAATTTACCAAGTCTTTGTCAGGTATAACAGAGGAAAGCAGAGTGCATAAAGAGCTGAAGAAGCTGCTAGGATGTGGGTAATAAAAAGCGAGACAAACTAAACCATTTTAACATGGAAATGCCATTATCTATTTTAATCCATTATTGCCATTAATGGTCAACCCAGTCAAAACCGGCAGATGTAGTGGTCTTGAGGAATGTCCATTTGCGGGCCAAGAGATTATCTTTCAAATTTTACCACTGGAATGGAATTGTTCGATACCATTCCGATGGTACATTTTTTAAGAGCCTTCTCTTGACATTCAATAAGCAAAAATGCGATTTTCTTCAAAAATAAGTTAACAGGAAGACATTAGTCCCTATGGCAGTACTGTCTTTCAGTCAAATATTTCAAAATATTCAATATATAAGATATTTTTCACATTAGAATCTCAAGCATCCTGGACGGGCTAATTAATTTCTTGTACAAGGAAACAAGAGAATTACCAGCTGTGTGTTGGTTTACACTTTATCAAAGAATTTATCTCTAAAAATAATAAAATATACAAAAAGACTTTTGTAGACAAGAGGCCCAAGGGACCTGTTCCGCTCACCTGGAACATAGGCATTTAAACTAGAAAGGTTTTTTTTGCGAAAACTAGGTTATCCAAGATGGCTATTAAACAAATTTGGACTTTTGGCCTAGATGATGTTTCACGAGTCTCAAATCGATTCCGCAAGCGGTTTCGGCGATTTTTATATACGTTTCTAAAAATCGGGCAAAATCCAATATGGCCGCCGGCCAAATTGGCCGATCGGCTTTGTTTGAACACACTGCTTTAGTACATAGTATGGGAGCTTTTGGCAAGAAAATGATATCAAGATACCTGCCAGACCATTCATCCGAGTTTCGAAAATTGCAAATTTGAGATCAGAATAACAAAACACATATATAAAACCAGTTTTAGCCTCAAAATCCGTCAAATAAAGAAATCCAATATGCCCACCAAACACTATATTCTGATTGGCCCACGGCGGCCATGATTTTTATGGATCAACTTCCCGTGAACAAACTTTAATGGCCCTTAGTCCCAAATCATATGTGCCAAATTTTGGCCAGATCCCTTCAGCGGTTCTGGAGGTCATTTTTGCTAAAACTAGGTCAACCAAGATGGCAGTGGAACCATGCGACCAATCAATTTCCCTTGAACAAACTTGGTTCAGTTCTTGCTCTAGATCATATTTCATGGGGTTTCCTTCAATCCAACAAGCGGTTTCGGAGATTTTTTAAGGCGTTTATAACAAGAGGCCCAAGGGGCCTGTGTCGCTCAACTGGAGCATTATGCATTTTTGTCACACTTGTTGGTGGGTGGTTTAGGAGTAGTCTTCTAAATGTTTGTGGACATTTTTGCAAGTCCAATATGGCCGCCAAACACGCTACATTTTGATTGGTCCACTGCAGCCATGTTTCTGACGTAGTGCCTTCCCTTGAAAAACCTTTAATGGCACTCAGTGCCTAATCATATCTCCCAAATTTCGGCGCGCTCAGTGGTTCTGGCGTCATTTTGGAAAAAATTAGGTTATCCAAGATGGCCACCAAACCATTTGGCCAATCAAGTTCCCTTGAAACAAACTTGGTGCAGCTCTTGCCCTAGATGATATTTTATGCGTTTTGAATTGATCCCCCCAGTGGTTTTGGAAAAGATTTTTAAAGACATTTCAAAGCGCCCATTTTATTTGATGGATCAACTTCTCTCGAACTAACTCTAATGGCCCTTAGTCCTTAATCATGTATCACAAATTTCGGCCTGATCGCTTCAGCGGTTCTGGGGAAGAAGTCGTTTTTGCGAATACGAAGTCATCCAAGAAAGCCGCTGAACCATTTAGTCAATCAATTTCCCTTGAACAAACTTGGGTCAGCTCTTACCATAGATCATATTTCATGAGGTCTGAATTGACCTCTCAAATGGTTTTGGAGAAGATTTTTAGACATTTCTAAAAAAATCTGCCGAAATCCAAGATGGCTGCAAGCCAAAGTGGTTGATCGGCTTCGTTTCGACAAAGTGGAATCTCTATGCCCTAAGGATGGTTCCTGCCAAATATAATTGAAATCGGTCCCGTAGTTCTCGAGAAGACATTTTAAATTTCCCATTGCTTTAGTATGGGAGCCTTTGGCGGGAAAATGATCCAAGATGGCTCCTAAACCGTTTATCCAACAGTTTCGAAAATTGCAAATTTGAGATCAGAATACCCAAAAACCTATATAAAACCAATTTCAGCCTCAAAATCCATCAAAATAAAAAAAAATCCAAAATGGCCGCCAAACACGCTATATTTTGATTGGGCCACCACAGCCATGTTTTTTGATGGATTTACTTCTCTTGAACAAACTTTGACGACCCTTAGGCCCTAATCATATCTGCCAAATTTCGGCCTGACCGCTTCAGCGGTTCTGGGGAAGAAGTCTTTTTGCGAAAACGAAGTCATCCAAGATGGCTGCTGAACCATTTGGTCAATCAAGTTCCCTTGAACAAACTTGGTTCAGCTCTTATCCTAGATCATATTTCGTCAGTTCTAAATCGATCCCTCAAACGGTTTTGGAGAAGACATTTCTAAAAATAGGCCGAAATCCAAGATGGCTGTCGACCAAATTGGCCGATCGGGTTCGTTCAAACACACTTGAATCTCTATGGCTTAAGGATACTTCCTGCCAAATATAATTGAAATCGGCCCAGCAGTTCTCGAAAAGAAGACATTTTAACTTTCCCATTGCTTTAGTATGAGAGCTTTTGGCGGGAAAATGATCCAAGATGGCCGCCAAACCATTTATCCGACCGTTTCGAAAATTGCAAATTTGAGGTCAGTATACCCAAAAACACATAAAACCAATTTCGGCCTCAAAATCCATCGAATAAAAAAATCCAATATGGCCGCCAAACATGCTATATTTTGATTGGCTCACGGCGGCCATGTTTTTTGATGGATCAACTGTTGAACAAACTTTACTGGTCCTTAGTCCCTAATCATATCTGCCAAATTTTGTCCCGATCCCTTCAGCGGTTCTGGAGAAGTCATTTTCGCTAAAACTAGGTCAACCAAGATGGCCGCCGAACCACTTGCCCAATCAAGTTCCCCTGAATAAAGTTGGTTGAGCTCTTGCCTTGGATAATATTTCATGAGGTTTCCTTCAATCCCTCAAGCGGTTTCGGAGAAGATTTTTAGACATTTCTAAAAATCTGCCAAACTCCAAAATGGCCGTTGGCCAAATTGGCCGATCGGCTTCGTTTGAACACACTTGGATCCCTATGCCCTAAGGAAGGATGCTTCCTGCCAAATATAATTGAAATCGTTCCAGCGATTCTTGAGAAGTCATTTTAAAGGAAAAGTTGACGGACGGACGACTGCCACGACATAAGCTCACTTGGCCTTTCAGGCCAGGTGAGCTAATAACTGAAATTGACCCAGTAGTTGTCGAGAAGACATTTAAAATTTCACATTGCTTTAGTATGGGAGCTTTTGGTGGGAAAATGATCCAAGATGGCCACCAAACCGTTTATCTGACAGTTTCGAAAATGGCAAATTTGAGCTCAGAATAGCCAAAAACATATATAAAATCAATTTCGGCCTCAAAACCCATTAAATAAAAAATCTAATATGGCCGTTAAACACATTACATTTTGATTAGCCCACGGCGGCCATGCATTTTGACGGATCAACTTCCCATGAACAAACTTTAATGACCCTTAGTCCCTAATTATATCTGCCAAACTTTAATGGCCCTTAGTCCCTAATCATATCTCCAAAATTTAGGCCTGATCCTTTTAGTGGTTCTCAAGATGTCGTTTTCGGGAAAACTAATTCATCCAAGATGGCCGCTGAACCATTTAGTCAATCAAGTCCTGTTGAACAAACTTGGCTTATCCCTTGACCTAGATGATGTTCTATGAGTTTTGAATCAATTCCCCAAGCGGTTTCAGAAATTTTTAAAGACGTTTCCTAAAATCGGCCAAATCCAAGATGGCCGCCTGCCAAATTGGCCGATCGGGTTCATTTGAACAAACTTGAATCCCTATGCCATAAGGATGTTTGCTGCCAACTATAATTGAAATCAGCCTACTAGTTCTCGAGAAAGACATTTTAAATTTCCCATTGCTTTAGTATGGGAGCTTTTGGCATGAAAATAATCCAAGATGGCCACCAAACCGTTTATACGACAGTTTCAAAAATGGCAAATTTGAGTTCAGAATACTCAAAAACATATATAAAACCAATTTCAGCCTCAAAATCCATCAAATAAAAAGAATCCAATATGGCCGCCAAACACTATATTTTGATTGGCCCATGGTGGCCATGTTTTTTGACGGATCAACTTCTCTTGAACAAAGTTTAATGACCCTTAGCCCATAATCATATCTGTCAAATTTCGACCAATCCTTTCAGCGCCTCTGGAGGTCATTTTTACTACAACTAGGTCAACCAAGATGGCCACCAAACCATTTGACCAATCAAGTTCCCTTGAACAAACTTGGTTCAGCTCTTAACCCTAGATCATATTTCATGACGTTTGCATCATTCCCCAAAGCAGTTTCGGAGAGGATTTTTAGACGTTTCCTAAAATCGGCCAAAATGCAAGATGGTCAAATTGGCCGATCGGCTCTATTTGAACAAAGTTGGATCCCTATGCCCTAAGGATCCTTCCTGCCAAATATAATTGAAATCGGCCCAGTGGTTCTTGAGAAGTCATTTAAAGGAAAAGTTGACAGACGGATGACGGACAGATACACGACGGACGGCATAAGCTCACTTGGCCTTTCCGGCCAGGTGAGCTATAAATTGGCCAAAATCCAAGATGGCTACCGGCCAAATTGGCTCATCAGCTCCGTTTGAACAAACTTCAATCTCTATGCCATAAGGATTCTTCCTGCCAAATATAATTGAAATTGGCCCCGTAGTTCTCGAGAAGACATTTTAAATTGCGCATTGCTTTAGTATGGGAGCTTTTGGCGGGAAAATGATCCACGATGGCTGCCAAACCGTTTATCCGACCGTTTCGAAAATTGTAAATTTGAGATCAGAATACTCAGCCAAACGCGCTATATTTTGATTGGCCAGGTGTGGCCATGTTTTTTGACGGATCAACTTCTCTTGAACAATCTTTAATGGGCCCTTAGTCCCTAATCATATCTGCCAAATTTCAGCCTGATCCTTCAGCGGTTCTGGAGTTGTTTTCCCTAAAACTAGGTCAATCAAGATGGCGACCGAACCATCTGACCAAGTCCCTTGAACAAACTTGGTCCAGCTCTTGCCCTAGATCATATTTCATGAGGTTTGCATCAATCCCCCAAGCAGTTTTGGAGATTTTTAAAGACGTTTCCTAAGATTGGCCAAAATCCAAGATAGCCACCGGCCAAATTGGCCGATCAGCTTCGTTTGAACAAACTTGGATCCCTATGTCCTCAGGATGCTTTCTACCAAACATAATTGAAATCGGCCCAGTGGTTCTTGAGAAGTCGTTTAAAGGAAAAGTTGGCGGATGGATGGACGGACACATGACGGACGGTCGCCATGGCATAAGCTCACTTGGCCTTTCAGGCCAGATGGGCTAATAATGTAACCGGATAAGGTAAATGGATGTTTATATTATATTCTTCGTACATATATGTACATGTAAGTTAGCTTAAACAATACTCATAGTGTAAGTTTAATTACAGAGATTTTAACACTAAATGTGGAAGCTCCTTATTTTATACCCAGTTTTAATATACCACCCATCATTATTTGCAAAATTCAAATATATGATAGGAGCTTGTAATTTATGTAAAGACACATGTTCTGTCATGTAAGTGTTATGATGTGCAGTGATTGATAACTAAACATAAACAAAATAATAAGATAGGGACCAACTTCATACTGTTTATGGCAAAATATCACGTAGACGCACCACCTGACTATTAGGCTAGCCCTTTCACGCGGGCAGGGCACAGCCAACTAGATACATGTGCCAATCAGCCCATCTGTCGCCGTGCTACGAGATAAGCGAAGAGATAACACATTACATGCATAAATACTTCCAAATCACATGTGAACATATAAATGTCAGGCATATCATCATATAGAATTCATTCAATGCATGTAAAGGTTAATACTAGTGTCGAGGGTTAGCGCAAATCAGGAGTGGGCAGGAAATGAGTCAACAATCTAAGAATGGTTGCGCTCCAGATTTTTGTATCTGCAGTATTACCCCAAACCCCGGGCCATACACATGTTTTGAACACTGGACCAAGAGACTAGCATACTAGTTGGAGATCAAGCGGTATACCATAATACGAAGTAGGTGTCATATTAAGGGACAATTTTGATTATTTTACCAAGAGAAATACCACCCACCAACCACCAAAAGAGATTTTGCAAGAAACTCAGTGACATCCAAAAACATTAGAGTTAAACTAAGTTAGATAATCTCAGGAATTTTTTCCACACGATAGACAAACTCAGGATAACTAAAAATTTCACAAAACATGTGACGGTCTCTGTTAGGCTCTATATAATAACACGCACCTTGTTTTAATTGTTTTGGGTAGTGTCCATGCAATATAATTTTAAACACTGTGTAAGTGATACTTGTATTGCACTGCTACAATACCTTGACCTGACGAGAGCTTGCAAATGGAAAGCTCCAACTTCAAAGTACACAAAACAGGGAAAGAGTTTCTGTTGGTATGTACATCACAAAATTGGGGCCTTCCGGCTATGGATCTCTTTCACCAAATTTCTTTTCACAACATAAAACATGTTTCTTGACAATGCTTGAGGAGTGAACCTGGTAAGACACAATTTCTTGCTCACCAACGCGATGAAAGAAATGTCAGAACCAAATCATAAATGCATATTAATAATCCTTGGCGATGCTTTTCTCTGTATAGCAGTGTAGGTAGTGCTAATTTTAGTAAGCGTGATAATCCCCAGTAATTCTGATATGATCCCACTTTCCTAGCCAGTGATGTGCATATGTCCACATATTTTTCAATTTCTTGTCACCAAAATCATGTCCATTAAATTCTTCACATTAACTCAGCACAACTCATTTCACTGTAAGAAATAACCACGTAAAAAAATTTAGCACCTCATTTGACTGGAACTTTAGTGTTAATCAAGTCAAATTAGTTGCAAATTATTCACCAGCTTATCTGTAGTGTATGGGTGTTTGAAATTCTAGTATTAAGTCTGCTAAAATGTTTTTCTCTTGACCTGCAAGTTTGTCATTAATCAAGATCATAGCAGATGCCATTTTTTATGACTTGACCACACTAAGTACATCTCAGCTTCTAAATCTGCCATATTCTTAAGCAGCCTCACATCTTGGGAATGGATGGGCATTGCCCATCGGGGCCCACTTTCCTAGCTGACAAAATGAATATTAGTATAGCTCTACTAAGTCAATGTTAAATGTAATTCTAACAAATTAAAGCAGCTACTAGCTAAGCATCGGCACATATTATGAACAAAAAGTGGATCTCAACAGAGATTAATTCTGAAAACATATGAAATGTTTTGAAGACAATGTTACAGAAAATTATCATTGCATGTATGAGGAAGCAATAGCTTTCAATCAAACTGATTTTTAATACCCAGATTTCGACATTTGCAACGAACCATTGGTGAAACGACTGCTTCTGTTCATCTTTCAAAGTAAAAATATGCCCATACGACCCTTATTTCAAGCTATGCCAACATCTCCTGGTCACACTTGAATGACACATACTTGTAGGCTTTAATTATATGCTCAATTTCTGGCTGATCCATTCAGTGGTTGAGTGGTTTTGCAAAAGAATTGGTCATATAAGACAATAAAAGGGCCACAGAGTATCAGGTGAAAGGGCCAAGCAGTTTCGGAGAGAACATTTAAGGGTGTTTCTGAAGATAGTATACAATTCAAGATGGCTACCACCAAAACTGACCAATCAGCTTCATCTGAACATTCTTGGATCTATATGCCATAAGGATGCTTCCTGCCAAATTTAATTTCAATCGGCACAATTGTTCTTGAGGAGTTGCTTAAGAGCAAAGGTTTATGGACAGACGACTGGCAGTTGTCATGGCAGACTCATTTGGCCATTTAGCAAAAGACCAGGTGAGCTAATAAGAACAAAACAAAGATGGAACAATCCTAGTTAATCAGTTAATGTACACAGTTTTCCTTTTTCGTCTTGATTTTGGTCTCATTTTTGCTTGGTTTGAATTTTATCTTTGTTCTGTTACATATATTTTTTTGTGTCTGTTCCGTGTTTGTCCCAAGACATGCTACATTTGTTTTTAGCTTTACTGCATGACTCAACCCTTTAACGATCAAGAAATTTTAAATTGTTGCTATGTGGGTGTCCATTTGCAAGCCATATTTTTGAAAATTTAACACTGAAATGACTGGCCCGATTATCGAGCCGGTCACCTATAAATGGAATTTCTCAGAACCACTGTTTGGCCATTAAAGGGTTAAAAGCAAGAAGAGCTTTTGGACTGAAATGTAGGTGGTCCCTGAAGCAGCTTTGACCGCGATACAGGTGCGCACACTTTTTAACACCACAGATTAATTATTACAAAATCAACTAGAGTTTTAGTGATGCAGGCATCAAAATAGATTTTAAAAATCGATCTCCTGTCGATTGCCTGAATAAAATTTCAGAACATATTTTGATCTAGTTTCTGTGGAGGGGGGGGGGGGGGGGGGAGAACCAGTAAAAATCTGCTTAAACTGTTCATGTTGTGCTCATTGTAAGAATCAATACAAAAATGTCCGAACTCTACATTGTTTAACCGCTTAATGGTAAAGAAAATAAAAATTGTGCACAGTTAATGTCCATTCACAGGCCAAGCTAAATACATGTACACTTTTTGAAAGCTGACAACTGGAATGGCTGCCTCGATAATCGAGCCAGCATTTCCAGTGAGAAAATATTTCTCTTGGCATGCACATTTTCTCAGTTCATTAAAGAAAAATGCAATGCTAAATGTACATATAGGAATCAGTCAGCAATTGATGGCGGTGGTTGTCACAGGCAATCAATAAAATCGATAGATTCCTGGGAGCAAGAGTACGGGATCATTCTATTGAGCTCCAAGGGTGGGCTCATTTCGAGGCCTGTGATGCAGTGCATCATAAAGGATATCCCGCCTTCCGCTGAACCCTGCCTTTCAACAACGCTTGCAATTATTCTTGAAGTTGGGTGAAACATGAATTGATACCAGTTACAAGTAGAATGCATCCACACACCAAGATTTGCTAAAGTATACAAAAGACTAAACTAAAACCCACACAACATTTGTCAGTGACCCGTGAAATGTAGGTCAGGTTGACCAACCTTTAATATGCGACACAACAGTAACCTCCAATGCATCCAAAAGTATTAAAAAACATCCAGTAACCTCCAATGCATCCAAAAGTATTAAAAAAACCTCGAAACTAGTCTGGATAAGAATAATCTATGGATTTCAGTAAACCGTGAAAAGGTCACGTTGACTTAATTTTGATACATGACAAACCTTTAGGCTATGATACACATTCCATACACCAAGTTTGGTTACTGTATACAAAAAACTCTTGAAACTACAGTTCAGACAAGAATAAACTATCATGTTAAGTGAACTGTGAAAAGTAGGTCAAGTTGACCTACTTTTCATACACTGCACACATCCTCCCTAAGATGCATTCACATATCAAGTTCAATTAAAATATGTTAAATGGGCTTGAAACTATGGGCTGGACAACTTGTAGACGGTGAACGAATGGACGGATGGACAAACGTCGATTATGCTTCCCCAAAATTTTTCGGAGCATAAAAAATCTTGAAACTACAGCCTGAACAGGAATAAACTATGATGTTCAGTGAACCATGAAAAGTATGTGACGCCGCCATACTTTTGATACATGACACACCTTTAGGCTATGATGCATTCATATATCAAGTTTGGTGACGATACATGAAAGCCCCTTGAAAATAAGGTATGTACAAAAAACAGGGGATGGATGCACATATGGATGGACGGACAAAGTGATTACTATACAGTCCCGCCAGCGGGGTATAAATAGCAATAACTGGATGAAAATCACAGAACCAGTCACTGTAGCTATCATCATACTTTGAAATAAATTTGACTTGTAGCTGTTGCTTTCTAAGGATATCAGCGAAATTTGTTTCAAAATACAGCTTGCCTGAATGGCTACACAAAATAATCAACTGGAACTTTGTAGATCAAAAGGCTGACAATATTCATGTTTCGCTTACATTACGTCTTAGTAAAATCCTTCAAACGTTTGATAATATATTGCTATGGCAACATAAGAGCAGGATAAAGGAATGTAAAAAGCTGGCAAAAACATGTAGAATGAGGAAAGAATGTAAGAGGCACAAACAGAGGCTCATTAAAAAGGATCACATATAAGCTAAAAGCGACAAAGGCTTTCTAAGATCAGTATTAACACAAACTCCTGAAAGCAGTGTCTTAATCCTTTAATGGTTAAAGCTGGTCAAGAAAATTTAATTATCTGCTTATTGAATGTCGATTTACAGGCCAAGAGAATAACATTTTTGAAAATTTACAACTGGAATGACTGCCTCATTAATTGAGCCAGTCATTCCAGTGGAAAATTGTCAAAAATTGCATTCTCTAGGCCTGTAAATCGACACTCCACAAGAGAATAGCAGAGGCCGCTTTTGGCCATTAAAGGGTTAATTACAAGATTAATATACAAGAAAACTGTTGAAGATTGTGAAGCTAATTCGACTAGAAGCTGCATAGGCAGCAAAAGCTCCATGTCAAATTAGTTGCAAAGTATTCACGAGAATATATTCTATACATCAGGAAAAATGTCCTTTTTGGCATGTAAGATTTAACATATTAAATACAGCTAGATAGCATCTGTACGTCATCTTATTATAATGAGCTCTGTAATATTGATGCAGATATGGCACTAGAATTCATGATCGAAACAGACCAGCTTTCATTAGAGAATGGACCTTTCCGGTTTTAGCCATGCCCCGCCCATCTCTAGCTAAGCTCCACCCACCCCTCGCTCGTGTTGGGATCGATCGATCTCTGAACACCCTGACTATCAATTTCCAAAAAACTACACAGGTAAGCTGTTAAATATTTTGAAACTAATTTGACTGGGTGCTGTTGCTGCCTAAGGCAGAAACAGCGCTCAGTCAAATTAGTTTCAACATATTCAACAGCATGTTTATTAAATAGCAAAGAATTATGAAGACATACAATTCATACAACGTATCAGACCATTTGAGATTTGGTGACGGTCTATATGGAACCCTTTGTGGCGTAATGATTATGACGTCATCATACACGCGCTGAGCTGATTATGACATCATACGAGGTCTGATGATGGATACTCTGGAAAGGTGAATTACTTCAACGTAAATTACCATTTTGAACTAACTCTTTAACCCGCAAACTTGTTTGAAATGAATTAAATTTTCTCACAGAAAATGTCCATTTACAGACCAAGAGATTAATTTTTTTAATTTGTCACTAGAACATGGTTACCGAGCGAGTCAGTCCAGTGATAAATTAAAATAAATCCCATTCTCCTGGACTGCCCAATAGACATTTCCATAGAAGCCATTTTGAGTTGAGTGTTAAAGAGCTACAAGTAACGGACAGCCTGCCATGGACATGTCAATTTCAACTAAGCAGGGATCAGTGCTTTGAACACTATTGCTGCATCAGTGCTGTCAAGGACACCGGTAACTCTCCACAGTTTGAGCAATCCATAGACTGTTACCTATTTACTAGTTCTGACTCAGTATAAGTCTGTCTGTCATATTTTTTACATTTTAGCAAAGCTACCTAAGTCGCAACCATAGCATGTACTATGTGTGTCAATGACAGTGACTACATGGTAGCAAACATGTTTAATATACCCAACAACTTGTTGAAATTTACAGGTTCAGTTGCATGTCAGAATGGTAGTTAT
Organism: Chaetoderma sp. LZ-2023a; assembly: GCA_034401795.1. Lineage (NCBI taxonomy): Eukaryota > Metazoa > Mollusca > Caudofoveata > Chaetodermatida > Chaetodermatidae > Chaetoderma > Chaetoderma sp. LZ-2023a. The sequence continues at coordinate 43,191,757 of CM067367.1, forward strand.
ATTTAAGATGAAGATTCATCTGGCCTTGATCTATTAGATTTTCTCGTCCTAACCTGAATTGCATAATTCCAACACCATATGTGTGCATACTGACAATTAAATGTACATATACATGCAGCTCCCACACTAATCAGTGTGACACGCTATACTTGCGACGTAGACAGCTTTGTCACAATGTCAAACTCAATGCGAGACGCAACTAAAAATGGTACATTTCCCAAAATATGGTATGACATGGTAAAATAAGACCAGGCTTTCTTGGTTTAACCCTTTAACCCGTAAATTTGTTTAAAAAAATTCAAATTTCTCAAAGAAAATGTCCATTTGCTGACCAAGAGAGGACTACTTTAAAAACTTCCCACTGGAATGACTGGCTTTGTTATCGAGCCAGACATTCCAGTGGTATATTTTCAAAAACAGTCTTCTCTTGGTCTGCAAATGGACAGTTCTCAAGACCACTGCAGACGCTGTTTTTGGCTGCTAGTGTTATTTACCACCTAGACCACTAACATTTCTGAGGCCTAAATTCTATTTCTTTCATTTGGAACAAGTGAGACAGGTTATAGTTGCCACATAAGCAGCTTTGTCAGAAATGTTGAAAATGTGGCAGACCAGCTGACAGTCAAACTTATACAAGTCGCAACTAAAAATGTTTCCATCTAAGGCAGTAACAGTTTGAAGCAACACTGTTTTCAAAATGGGCACTGCCCATTCGTGTACTGACTGTAACAATAATGTAGCTTATTGACATCAATGTGATGTGTTATTTAATGCCAGAAGACTAGTAACAGATTAATTCTGATTGTTAAATGTCTAAATCAAAAAATTCATAGAAAAAATAATATGAAAATCATTAAATTGAGTATCCTTTATCTAAATTGGGGAGGTATATTAAAGCAATCCGAGTAATTAATGTATTCAACTGACCTGACTTACAAAAAGTAAAATTAGTGGACACTGGATATCATTCTTGAAAGACAAAATTCTGTTGAAATCAGATACTCATAATAATAACATATTAGCCTTTTAATGGTCATAGCGGCGAAAACTAACCTCTGTTATGGTCTTGTGCAATGTCCATTTACAAGCCGCAAAAATACAATTTAAAAAGATTTACCACTGGAATGCCTGGCTCAATAACCGAGGCAGTCATTTCAGTGATACATTTTCAAAAATTGTATTCTCCAGGCCTGTAAATGGACATCTAATAGGCAAGTATTAAAATTTTCGTGACCAAATTTTACCACTAAAGTGATAAACACAAAACACTATTGCTAGCAATGTGGACCTCTGAGTATTAGCGATAACATTTTAACGGTCAAGACTGGTTAAGAAAATATATATTTCTATTACGTTGTGAATGTTCATTTTCTGTCCAAATTAACCCTTTAACACTCATATCAGCCAAAACCAGCTTCAGAACTGGTATTGAGCAATGCCCATTTGCAGACCAACATAAGACTATTTTTGACGATTTACAACTAGACCGACTGGCTCGATAACAGAGCCAGTCATTCCAGTAGTAAATTGTCAAAAATAGGTTTCTTTTGAACTGCAAATGGACTTTTTTTTTTAGAAAATTGAAATTTCGGGGTTAAAGGGTAAATAGTTTGCCAATCCGACGTCAGTGCTTGTCACTACAATATAGCTCAGACATAGTTTCAAAAACAAAATTAGAAATATGTTAGTTAGTACAATTTTGAACACGATGTAAGAAATGTTCTGTTGAATATCCTTAACATAATTACATTGAAAGACAGTAAAGACATTCAAAGACAATGTCTTCCAATCCCATTATGTTCAAAATATTCAACTGTATATTTAAAGTTATTTCTGAGTGGTACTGTATGAATTCTCATATAGAATGGTAAGAAATTTAACCAGTTAACCGTTGAAATACACATGTCTCAATTGCAACCCTTAAGATTCTAGTGTTTCAATTTCAAGATACCTGTACAGGAAATCTTTCAAATATTTTGAAAATAATTTGACTGGAACCTTTTGCAACAAATCCCCTCATCAAATTAACTTCAAAATATTCAACATATTCCTTAAAATTAGCAATAATTTGTCGCTTCTGGTATGTTAGTGTGAAATGGTTAATCAATTCTGTGGCACTATACTATCTTAGTTATTAGCGTCAAGTATATGTGTTAACTCAGTGCAAAAGCCTCTACATTGTATCTATAAGTACTGTGTATTATCCATGAGATGAGATGGGTGGAATAGATAAGAACCGACCTTTAACTTCATTGCTTGGAAATACACGCTACTGACTCATGGTTTTAGATAGCTATGCATGTTGCTCGTGATAGTATCACCTATAGTACATGCAAGCATAGATGAAAACTCTTGTAAACCCACAGAGAATTATTTCGTATTTTAACTCTTTAATGGCCAAGCCGGCCAAAATCGGCCAATGCAGTGATTTTGATGAATGTCTATTGGCAGACCAAGACTACTTTTGAAAATCTACCACTGGAATGACTGGCTCGATAATCGAGTCAGTCATCCCAGTGGTAAATCCTCAAATATAGTCTTCTCTTGGTCTGCCAATAGACATTTTCTATGAGAAAATTGAAATTTTCTTGAATAAATCTGACCATTTTAGGGTTAATAGGATAATTACTGTTTCATAATTAATAAACAATGAAAGGTGTCCAGATTTTCCAACTCTGAATAAGATCAGCAAATGCAAAGCTGTATTTCAGAAACTACCAATTCGAGTTGATGCCACTTGTAAAACACACAATTTCCAACATTGGAGTAGATCTAAACAAGAGGCCCCTGTATCGCTCACCTGGACCATAGGCATTTCAACTAGAATGCTCTTTATCAACAAGATGCCCACCAAACCGTTTATGCGACAGTTTCGAAAATGGCAAATTTCAGATCAGAATACCCAAAAACACACATAAAACCAATTTCGGCATCAAAATCCATCAAATAAAAAAATCCAATATGGACGCCAAACATGCTATATTTTGATTGGTCCATGGTGTCCAGGTTTTTTGACGGATCAACTTCCCTTGAACAAACTTTAATGGTCCTAGTCCGTAATCATATCTGCCAAATTTTGGCCCGATCGTTTCAGCGGTTGTTTTCAGTACAACTAGGTCAACCAAGATGGCCACCGAACCATTTGACCAATCAAGTTCCCTTGAACAAAGTTGGTTCAGCACTTGCCCTAAATCATATTTCATAAGGTTTGCATCAATTCCGCAAGCGGTTTTTTTTTTTATAAAAATCGGCCAAAATCCAAGATGGCCACCGACCCAATTGGACCATCGGCTTCGTTTGAACAAACTTGAATCTCTATGCCCTAAGGATGCTTTCTGAAAAATATAATTGAAATCGCTCCAGTAGTTCTTGAGAAGAAAACATTAAAAATTTCCCATTGCTTTAGTATGGGAGCTTTTGGGGGGAAAATTATCCAAGATGGCCACCAAACTGTTTATTCGACAGTTCCGAAAATTGCAAATTTGTAATCAGAATACCACAAATCACATACAAAACCAATTTCGGCCTCAAAATCCATCAAATAAAAAAATCCAATATGGCTGCCAAACACGCTATATTTTGATTGGTCCACGGTGTCCATGTTTTTTGACGGATCAACTTCTCTTGAACAAACTTTGACGACCCTTAGGCCCTAATCATATCTGCCAAATTTCCACCCGATCCCTTCAGCGGTTCTGGAGAAGTCATTTTTACTACAATTAGGTCAACCAAGATGGCCGCCGAACCATTTGACCGATCAAGTTCCCTTGAACAAACTTGGGTCCGCTCTTGTCATAGATCATATTTCATGAGATTGAAGGAAATTTCAATTTCCCTTTCTCCGAGATCTAACAATACTCACCATTCTATTACTTCTGATATACAGCTGGCCCTGACAGCTGGCTCTAGGACTATAGACGTAGAAAGCTTTACCGACTCCTGGAACCGGGTACTCGGCTCCCAACTGCCGAGTACCCGTCTACCATGAAGCTCATATTGTTTGCATAGCCACCAAACAAGAGAAACCCATGGCTAGCCTCCGTGGGGCTGGGTCCGTAATAGAATGGTGAGTATTGTTAGATCTCTGAGAAAAGGAAATTGAACTTTCCTTCATTCTCCTTCGATCAATACTCACCATTCTATTACTTCTGATATACACCAGATTTGGTCAGTAACCTGGCGGGAAGGGGCAAGCCATAACTGCTACTTTTGCCCCTTGGAGAAAGAGCTAGACTTAAACTTGATTAATGGAGATCTAAAAAGGACCATCAAGTTAACGGAACCGAATCACATTCGCATCACTGCCCCCCCCCCTCCCCTTTTTCTCCTAAGAAAAGGGAGAGAACTCACGAACATGCATCTCGCCTGAAAACACATATGCCAAGAGGGTTAACTGCTCTTTGCACATATATATATATATATATATATATATATATATATATATATATATATATGTATTAGCCTGGGAATGAGCATGAATATATAAGATGAATGAACATGATATACAGACATAATACAAAAAACTCTCAATCTTGAATTACCTCATGATATATGGATTCCAGACGTGGCGCCTCCAACCATTCACTTGTCCGGCCATCAGTGGCACAATCTGGTTGACATCCTCTCGCTCGACCATGTCTGCTTCTTAATTCTTTCTTACAAATGCCAAAAAAGGGAGAAGAGCAGTGTGGTCGCATAACTATCGTTTCAAAACAGCTAAAGCGAGTGGATTGGTGGAGTCTGACACATCCCTCATATAGTAATCCGTGAAAGAGGACTCACAGTGCCATTGTGCAACAGCCATGATGTCCTCTAACGGAACACCATTGTAAAGGGTGGTCGAGGCGGCTATTCCTCTAACATCGTGTGCCCTTGCGCATTGCACCTGGTGTCCAGTCGCAATCTCATGGGTAGTCTGAATGCATTCGACTACCCAACGAGAGATAGAATCCATGGATGCGGCGCCATATGGCTTCTTGTGGCAGATCCACAGATGTCTATCATTCGACCGTAACGAGTCTGTCCGTTTTCTGTACTTAGTCAAAGCACGGACTGGGCACCAGACACTGGCATCACGATCAAACCTTGTTAGTTTCGGTATAATGATCGGTTTGCAGGGATATCTCAAAGATTGATTCTTTGACATAAATTCTGCTCTTGGCAGTAGGCGCAGACCCTCTCCGGAGAAAATAAATCGGTCCTTCTCTGCCGAAAGTGCATGGATCTAACTGCGCCTTCTAGCTGAGGAAGCTGCCAATAGAAAGACCGCATTCAGAGTCAAATGCTTTAGACTAGCCGAATGCAACGGTTCGAAAGGGTGCTTGGCCAGTACATTAAGCACTAAAGATATAGAGTCCAGGCTGGAATGACTACTGGTTGTCTCGGTCGGAGATTGCTCATTCCCTTCACCATCACATTCAACTGGGCCACCTCTGGACTATCCCTGTTGGCTAGACAAGGAATAACTGATGCCAAAGCTGACTTGTATCCAGCAATTGTGACGGGAGCTAGTCCTGAAAAGAACAGCTCACAGAGAAAATCTGCTATTTGCTGAATAATGGATTGAAAGGTATCACTACCCTTTTCTTCACACCAGTCTGCAAATCTGTTAACCTTGTTGTTATATGACTTGAAGGTTGACCTCCTTCTCGCAGCCGCGATGAAATCGGCAGCTTGTTGGGAAAAGCCTTCTGACGTGGAACGTTGTTTGATAACATCCACGCAGTCAATTTGAACATTTCGGGACGCTCGTGTAGGAAGCGTCCCTTGGCCTGGGAGATTATGTTCGAATCTCAGGTAACTGCACTGGGTTTTCCACCAGCAGATCTAGAAGATCCGTGAACCATGCCCTGCTGGACCAAAATGGCGCTATTAGCAGGACCAGGCACGGTTCCTCCATGAGCTTCACCAATATCTTCGGCAGAAGAATGGTGGGTGGGTACGCGTAAGCGTGCATCCCTCTCCAGCTTATCGCCAGAGCGTCTGTATCGACGGCATTTGGATCTGGAATCGGCGAGACGTAAGTCATGATTTGAGCATTTTCCCTTGTGGCGAACAAGTCCACGTTGGGTTTGGCCCAATGCTCGAAGATCCTTCGTAGAACTGGAGGGTTGAGAGACCATTCTGTTGGCAGAATTCTCTGTCTGCGAGACAAAGCATCCGCCAGAATGTTCAATCGCCCAGGAATGTGAGCTGCTTTCAAAACAACCGAGTAATTCCTGCACCATTGAATCAAGTGCCACACCGTGATACAGTGTTGGCGATTTATGTATGATACTACCGTCGAGTTGTCCGACCGTATCAATATCGCCTTGCCCCTGACCATTGGAAGAAACTCTTTCAATGCCAGTTCCACTGCCATCATTTCCAACAGATTGATATGCAGCTGGCTCTCCTGGAGAGTCCATGTGCCCGAGACCTGGTGTTCGACCAGGCAGGCCCCCCAACCCCTCCAGCGATGCATCAGTGTACACGGACAGCTGGGGGTAGGGTAGGTGCAGCGAAACCCCTACTAGGAGATTCTGACGCTTTTTCCACCTTACAAGATGCGACATTATTGGCTCCAAAACTGGCACCAGCTTTGACAGGGGTTCTGTTCTCTGTTTCCACAGAGACATCAGATACAACTGGATAGGTCTTCGCATCAGAACAGCGTACGGGATTACCTACTCCATGGAGACCATCATGCCCAGCATCTGAAGAAACCGCCTCGCCTGAATGTGGTTTCCCAATCGAAAGCTCTTGAGGATGGCTAACAGAGACACCATTCTGGGCTCTGATGGGTAAACCCTGCCCTCCTCGAGATCGAATTGCATACCTAAATAAACGAAATGTTGAGTGGGTGTCAACTTGGATTTCTCTCTTCTTTCCGCCCTTTGAGGACTTACCCTTCCCTTTGCCCTTCTCGCCCCTCGGGCGATCAGGAGCAACATTGGGGAGGGTAGGAGCCTCCACAACCTTCTTGGCTTTCTTCGCCGGCCACCAAAGATGCTAGGGCCTGTCAGGGGCGTCCCAAGAAGACGCTCCCTGACAGCCGTAGCTGGACACATATGGCCAAGAACCATCTGCCTCCTCGACTTGGTAACACGCGCCTGCACCCTTGCCAATGCGTCCATAGACAGCACCAGGCCGTCATTGACGCGCGAAAGCGCCACAGGTGGCCTGCCCCCGCTTCAGCCCACACCGACTGAAGAAGGCGATAAGAGTGGTTGACAGCACTCATAGCTGCCCTCACCGCATAGGGACAGGACTTCATCGTGGTGTCCCTGGGATTTGTCCACCAGTGCCGGGGCAGGGCCACCCGCTCTAGCACTCTGGACACCCAGAACCCATCGGTTATCCTCGGTGACCGATGGAACACCATCATACCTGTCGTATTCCCACCGTGGAATACGACCCCTCGCCCGCACCTCCCTGGAGGCCGCAGGAAGCTGGCCCTTGGTCATGAGTTGCTTGCTATAAATAGCCTCCAGCAACTCAATAAACCGTGGATCCAGTCCAATGGACTGGATCCGGGCTGCGGGCAAGATCCCCGTCCTGATCGATGCCACCGAAGGACGGGGCGCATCCTCCTCGGCCATGGTCGAAACCACAGATGGGTCTACCCTTGCTAGCCAAGCCAGAGCCTCAGACCAGTCCGTTTCCGAGGAGGACACACCCGTTAACACGTCACCCGTTGACATGTTCACGGACCTACCAGCAACAGCCTCCCGGCTAGGAGCCATCGCTGACACGCCAGGAACTCCGGTACCATAAGGTTCCGCCGCCACCCAATGGAACACACCAGTCCATGGAGTAGGCCTGCACGGAAAACCGTGCGGACCCGTAGCAGTCACAGAACCATGGCCAAACACGGGCGCCAACGGCACCCCATGTCTGACCGCCGGACCAGGCGAGATAGGCGAGTACCACGCCTGGCCCGGCACACCCATCACTGTCGGTTGGCGGCAAACCAACCATCACGGGACCGGTGCCCGGTACCAGATTGGCCTCAACCACGGGCAGGAGCCGCTGCCCTGCACCAAGCCAGACAGATGGAGGGCGGTCCCGCCCAGGACGGAATCGACCTCCATATTCTCCACCCGCGGAGTCACAGGCCGCAGCAACCTCTCCTCCTCATCTTCAGACCCTGAAGAGTCGTCACTAGATGAGGAAACCGTGGAGCCATCCTGGCGGACAGCTCCCATGCCTGACGGACTGGCCACCGTTACTGGACGACCCAGAGGTGGCCGCAGAGAAACAGAACCCGTCAGGCCGGAGCCCAACAGGACTGCCAGGGGGCCGTACGAGACGGCTCCCTCGGTGGCCAGTCCAGAACCCTGTCCAAGGACAGGGTCTGAACCAAACATGGGGAGAGATTGCCCTACAACTTTCGGCAGCAGGGACGACACCAGCGTGGGCAGAACGCTATGCAGGAAGCCCTGCAGCCGGACCAAACCACGCCGGCGGTGCCATCTCCACCACCTCCGGCTGTAGACGTGGAGCGCCCACAAGGGCCGAAACGGATGCTCCACGATTTGCTTTCGGTCCACCTGACCCCGCGTCAGACCCAGCCAAGTCCTTCTGGGCAAGGAACTTCACCATCATGTCAACCGACCACACTGCACATACATTACACCTATTGTCAAGGTTACATTTCGTACATCGAAAGCAGACATGGTCCTTCAACAGAACCCAGACGAACTTGTGGCACTCGTCACCTGATGGCGGGGCTGGCTTATAAATAAGCACAATCCTACAATAAGCAAGCGGAACGAGACAGAGATGGAAGGCAGACAATTAATTTTCAAATATTTTGACCATAAATTAACTGTTAACCCTCCCGCACCCCACCCCACAACGTTACAGCAACGATCGCATTGATTATGATGACAAGAACGAAGCGGGCAATCATACACCCATACACTGATCCTCAATGATGTATCATGGAACCAGGAATCATATCGCATACCATTCGGGGTATATTTACTAATAAATATAAATTATACTCCTAACGAAAGCCAAAACGATATGTGAAGAAACAACAAAATGTAAACAAACTGCTGTAGCACACAGTAAAACCGCAGACCACACATCTTAATCAAGAATTTTGAAAACCACCGATCATTGCAAACAGATCGTGATAACACGCAAAACTTGAAAATTCCAGTTTTCTGGTACCATATTAGTACGCAGCACCTAGAATCAGATGCGCGAATTAATGACAAATTTTCTTCACATAAACATCCGAGAACACCCGGGTGTGACGTCACCCGCTCGGATCTTACGGAGAACGACGTCAGCCGATATTCGTGTTAAAAAACACCGAAGCTAACACCTATTTTCATATCTACCGATCGCCTGTTGGGGTTTAAAGAAGGCGATCATCCGGCATATTTCGTTGTTAACACACGTCCCAGATTTTTTGGGGTTAGAAATTGGAACATGAGACACAGACAAAATTTTAGAGACCTAAGTCTTTTAACTATGGAATAACATGGAAATATACGACCTGGTTATCATCGGCGGCATCCATATATCCTTAGTAGAACGCACAAGCTATCACAATTAATCACAGCAAAAAGACTTAGGCTTAAACAATCTCAAGACTTTCCAACTGCAAAAAGCATGTATTCTCTTGTTGCTATGCAAACAAGAATGAGCTTCATGGTAGACGGGTACTCGGCAGTTGGGAGCCGAGTACCCGGTTCCAGGAGTCGGTAAAGCTTTCTAAGTCTATAGTCCTAGAGTAAGCTGTCAGGGCCAGCTGTATATCAGATGTAATAGAATGGTGAGTATTGATCGAAGGAGAATTACATCAATCCCCTAAGCGGTTTCGGAGATTTTTAAAAACGTTTCCTAAAATTGGCCTAAATCCAAGATGGCCACCGGCCAAATTGGCCGATCGGGTTCATTTGAACAAACTTGGATCCCGATGCCCTAAGGATGCTTCCTGCAAAATATTTGCTTGAGAAGTCGTTTAAAGGAAAAGTTGACGGATGACGGACGGACAGACGGTCGCCACGGCATAAGCTCACTTGGCCTTTCAGGCCAGGTGAGCTAAACATTGGGCGAAAACACTAGGAAGTAGAACGGGAATATTTATGCAATCTCTGATTACCTGTAATCCGGTGAAACCTGAATTACAAGAATGAATTTCAAGGTAGCCATACAGGTATGCTGTTGAATATTTTGAAGCTAATTTGACAGGATCCCGTTGCTGACATACATGCAGGCAGAAACAGCTCCCCGTCAAATTAGCTTCCATATATTAAAAAAACCATTTCTAAGATTGGAGTAGATTTTTTTCACGTGGCATTTCAGCCTCAAAGGGTTAAACCCTTAGAGATTTGGAGCACCGTTGAGACTCAATAAGAACAATCAACCGTGTACAAACTGGATTTATTGTCGCGCAACACTGTCATCCATTTATGGATGAATCCACTTTTAGGTATCTTTTAGGCCCATCTGTAGTAAAAAGCATCCCTTCGCACAACTGACTGACTAGTCAAAATTCCTCAAGGACTTAACTTAAGTGATTCAGTATGTATTTGACTATGACATCAGCCAACATGTTATGTAATTGATTATAACATTATACATGTATATTTGACTGACAGAGTGAATTCGTCCTCTATTGGTGCCCTCGCCGCTGGATCAGAATTTTAGTGACCTCTAAATTAAACTGTAAATATACTGCCCTTGAAAATTTTAAGAATTGACTAAAAGGGGAATAATAATACAGGGCTGTATCTTTTTAATCCATCAATGGTCACAACTATATGTAGCAAACAAATCTAAATCTGTGCTGATTCAATGTCCATTTGTATACCAAAACACAACATGAGAACATTAGAAAATGCACCAATAGACATTCCAGTGGTAAATTGTCAAAAATCATCTTTCTTTGGCATGTAAATGGACATTCTCAGGGATGCCGAAGAAACCAATTTTTTTATCTGCTCGACCATTAAAGGGGTAATGGAAAAACTACACCTAAAGGCAGAGAATATTTTTGAAAACTTAGCACTGAAACTGACTGATAGAACAAGTCCTCTAAGTTTTCAAAAATATTCTCTTGGTCTGTGAACATACAATTCTCATAGCTAATACAGAAGCTATTCTTTGCGCTGACTTGACCATAAAGTGCTAAGATATCATGCAATTAAAACTTACAACTCAGAAGTCAAAATTGTAAATTTTCAAATTAGGTTAAAAGATAAATGTAAACTGATGTTAATTTTTCAACAAATTTGGTGGAAGATGGTACTGTCGTAGACCGTCGTACACAGCAACATCGTCCACCAAAATTGTTGAACAATGTAAACCCGTTTCATTACTCATGACATAGTACAAGATAGACTATTGACATCAGTGTAGTAATGGTTAATGGTCAAGCTGGTCAAAACTGTCCTCTCTAGTGGTTTTGAGAAATGTCTATTTGCAAGCCAAGATAAGACTATTTTAGAAATTTCCCCCCTGGAATGACTAGCTTGATAATTAAACCAGTCATAACTTTTAAGTGCTAGTCTTCTCTTGTCCTGCAAATGGACATTCAATTAAGGTAAGGTTTTTTTTTAACAAATCTTGACCAGTAAAAGCAAATTGTTAATCTACCATACTAATCAATGGACCTTTCCAGTTTTAGCTTTTCTCCACCCATCTCTAACTATGCTCCACCCACATCTCGCTCGTGTTGGGATCGATCGATCCATGAACCCCAGGACTATTAATTTCCAGAAAAATATATAGGTTAGCTGTTGAATATTTTAAAACTAATCTAACAACAGCACGCAGTCAAATTAGTTTGAAAATATTCAACAGCATCACTATTAAATAGCAGACATACAATTCGTACACCGTGTCGGAATATAAGCGTTTAAGACGGACTAAATCTGATCACCAAGGATTTTTAATAAGACAGACACATTTCATAGGCATGGTTTCAGTTCTCCTATATGTAGTAACTCATACACTACTTTAACTACATTATCTGAATAAGAAATATGGTGAAAGAGACCCAATGGCATTCTGCAAACTAAAAGTGAAATCTGTATCAGTAAAAGTATACAACACATATAATACTAAAACACATAATTAGTAAATTACTATTAATAACAGGGATTCTAAAATTTTGAATTAAGGTTGATGCATGAGCATGAAATTCAAAGAATTTTGAAAGCATTAAATTTTAAAAGAATATATATAAAATATATATACGAAAATCTGTCTGACTGACGAAACAAAAATAAAACATTTTTTTATTACATTTTTTAAAAACTTTGAAAGGAGTTTTTCAAAGGCTGCTTTTTATCTTTCCATAATACTATTTTAAAAGCCCTGTTTTGAGTAGGTTCAGTCGTCAGTCTGTAGGCTAACCACATACGAATACACACAGGCTTCACAGTTTCTGCCGGAATATCATTAATAGAGTTGGTAATTTCTTAATACAGGTCAAAGGATGATATATCAATTTTTCATGGAAAAGGTTATTTTATTTTATTCAACCTTGGATTTACACAAAAACTAAAGCCACAAATTCAAGTAAAAATATTTATGATGTCTTTTAATTTTAAGATTAGTCGCTTACATGGCTATAAATAATGGCATTCTAATGTATGTTTGTGAAAACGCGCCCAGTATGTTCCAATGAGCTCAAATTTCATATTTTAAACCCTTTAAATCCCAGTCTCATTTTCAGGAAAATTACAGAATACAGGGAAGCTGTTGACTATTTTGGAATTAATTTGACTGGAACCTGTTGCCGCCATATGCAGCAAACCTGTTGGTGCCATACACAAAAATAGGCCTATGGCAGCTACAGGTTCAAAGTCAAATTAGTTTCAAAATATTCAACAGAGTATTCTTTACATTATAAAGAAATTGTGATTGCTGGTTTGTGAGAGTAAAATGGTTACTCTTTAAGCTGGATTAAAATTTGTATTATTCAGGTAAATTCTAGCCAAGAGTGAAAAAACTGTTGTCCAGATCTTTAGTTGAGAGCCAGAGCACTGGTCGTATAGATGAAACTGTGAAGCATGTGTAAACATCGATCCTGCTTTCTGCTGTCATATCTACTCAATGATGGCGCCAAAAATGAGCTCCATAAACAGAGCGTTAACTTTTTGTAGATTGAACGATCCTCACAAGAGATCAAACATATAATGACACAGATATGGTGTCATTATTACTCGTGTTTGCATATTGAAAGTAAAAAGAATATGCATAGATTACCATGATCAACAGCGAGCATTAGACGTCATTTATACTGTGAGGGTATTAACGCTGGCTTGTTCCCAACGATCTTAATCACCAGATATATAATACATGTAATATATATTTATATATGCCTTCATGTCGGTATTCGCAAATGTGTTCATTACAAAATGGTACTTGTTTGAATGCTGCGTATACATATCTCTGCTCCATTTTGTGGCAGAATGTGGCTTGCATAGCTAACAATTAGTCAATAATCTAAATGCATACGCTCAGCAATAATGCAAAAATAGATTTTTCATGAATACCAACATAAAAACGAAGGTATATAATTTGATTTTGCTATCTTGCAACTAACACATTTATCATTGTATAATCATCATTAATTTAAATTTTACACATTGTAAAAGATATTCAATAGATAGGTTATTTCAATGCAAGATTTTTAATTTTTCAAATGCCTACATAAGCGTTACTATATCATGTCATTTTTAGGACATTGGTAACTAGTAATTTAGAATTAATCCATAGTAATTCCTGAGAGAGACAGTCACAATAGCTATGAAACTAAAAGCATGTATGTAACCCCCGCTCACAGTAAGAATGACGTCTCAGATCGACAAATACTAAGCTCTAGTCACACAGTTTTTCGTCCAAAGTCAGCTCATACCTGGAGTGTAAGTAAAACTGTGTGGATCACTACTCTTACCGCCGCACTCAGCCACCAACTGTACCACAAAATGATGAGACAATTCTGAATCATGAAATGCAGGAACTGTACAAATCATATGAGACTGTAAGAAAGTAGGAAAACAAAAAAATCTTTTAATATGAAATCATGTAGTCAATATGCTCATCAGTGTAAACTGACAAGAATGAAATGTTAACGCATTAGCACTCACCGACCAGAAACATCAATTCGGAAGGGTACAATGCAAGGGTTGTCAAAGTTATCTCCCTTGTGAAATCCTTTAAAACAAGCTGGCCAGTGGAACACGTTCTAAGGCCTATCAACAAAAGGATTTTGTATACAATTTCCCTTCTGCCATGGAGTCCTTCCAGCCAAGTTTGGCTGAAATCACATAATCAGTTAATAAGAAGTTGCAACTGATTTCCTGTACATTTTTGGAAAATCCTAGATGGCCACCCAAAAATTTACCAATCAAAATTCTGTATACAAGTTCTGACGACTCCCCTCATACGGCCAGTCCTGCCAAATTAGCTTGAAATCCACCAATTAGTTAATGAGGAGTAGCGTTTTAACAATTCGAGTAAATAAAGACTTTCACCCAAAAATTTACCAATTAAAATTCTGTAGAAAGGTTCTGAAGCTTATTCCCATAGGGTCCTTCCAGCACATTAAGTTGAAATGTGTTAAGCGGTTAATGAGTAGCGTTTTTGACAATTTCCAGTAAATTTTTCATATAATCTAAGTTTTTCACCAAAAAAATTGACCAATTAAAACTCTGTATACAAGTTGGAAAGCCTAACGCCATAGGGTCCTTCCAGGCAAGTTAGGTTGAAATCTGCTGAGCGGTTAGTGAGTAGGGTTGTAAAGCAAAAGCTGACGGACGACCGACGGATGGGTCCCATTCCATAAGCTCACGGCCTTTCAGGCCAGATCAGTTAATATACAGCATTCTTATGGATGTTCTGAAACTAGTTTGACTAGCGCTAGTTGATGTTCCAATTAAACTAGTTTCTAAATTTTCTACAGCTTGTCTGTATAACTGTCTTGGAGCTATGAATGGAATGTTAAGGGTTAAAGAGTTACCCGTATCAAACCAATAGCGAAGCTACAATAAACCCTAAATATGATACGGAAACATTCCAAGAATATTTTGAAATTAATATGACTGGAAACTAATAGGTTTCAGTCAAATTAATTTCAAAATATTAAGCAATGACTTCCTGAAAAATTTAGGAAAACTAGGATGTCTAATAGGCCACCAAAAAAATGTATCTATCAAATATCAGAATGGAATTAGATTACATACAACCAGCCTAGAGTCCTTCCAGACAAGTTTATTAAAATCAGCTCAGAGGGTACGGTAATGAGTAATCGTTTCAAAATTAAGTTGTCAGATGACAGACAATCGCTGTGGCATAAGGAGCTCTTTAGCCCTTTAATTCTAAAATTTGTTAAAGAAAATTTCAATTCTCTCATAGACAATGTCATTTTGCAACCAAGAGATTATTTTTTGACAATTTATCACTGGAATGACTGGCTGGGTTATAGAGCCCGTAATTTCAGTGGTTAATTAAAAAAAATAATCATCTCTATGGCTGCACATATACCTTTCTCAAGATCACTACAGAAGCCATTTTTGCCCATAAAATTTGGTCGAGAAAATCTAACTATTTCACTTTTGAATGTCTGTTTGCAGGGCAAGAGGACTATTTTTGAAAATTTACATCTGGAACGACTGGCTCGCCCCCACAAATATCTATTTCATAAGACCACTTCAGAGTCTGGTTTTGGCCAGGGTGACCAGTAAAGGGTTAAATAGCCATAACTTCGAGAGCAATGCATATGCATTAACAAGACTAATGAGCTTACATTTGCAAAATAATCTTTATCTATCTCTCCTTCTTTCTCCCATGTCAGTTGGCCATCATCATCGAGTTCTTGAAATAGTATACGTGTCCCCCGCAGAAAGTTCTTGCCAATTACAAATAATTCGCCACCTCCAGTTACAGAGCACTCTGACAACGATTTGCGGCAGATTTCTGGTGAACCAATTGGTTGAGCTGAAAGGAAAGTACCAATAACAAGGTCTTGCAAGCAACACAAATCAATTCACCTTTCCAGAGCATCCATCATCATCTGACTTCATATGACGTCTGACATAATCAGCAAGGCGGTGTAGGATTACGTCATAATCAGTATGCCATAAATGATTCTATACGGCCCGTTTTTAACTCTTAATAGTCCGACACGTTATAAGAATCGTATGTCTCTACTATTTAATAAATATTCTGTTAAATATTTTGAAACTAATTTGACTTGGCGCTGTTGCTGCCATAGGCAGCAAAAGCTCCAAGTCAAATTAGTTACAAAACATTCAACAGCTTAATAAGGAAAAATTAGTTACCTCTCGGGATGTAGAAATTGTTTGAGTGTAGCTGGGATCGGGATCAACTTTTTCGGAAATATTCAACAGCTTACCTGTATAGTTTTCAGGAGATTGCTAGTTAGGGCATTCACAGATCGATTAATCCCAACAAACCAAAGTGTGGGTGGAGCTTACATAGAGATGGGCGGGGCACACATTAAACTGGAACAGTCCATTGGCATGATAGATATGCAATTAACAGAACATGAAATCGACATCTACCTTTAGTAGTATTTAGTATGAAACTATATTTTGAATTGACTGCCTTGAACATCTTTGCTGTTGGACACTGTACTCTCTATGCCAGTCCGTCTTCCACAAGGATTGGCAATCTTACACAGAACATTCTAAATTGACCAGTTACATACAATATGTAAAATGGATCCAATGTGTATCAACTATTCTGTTGGTTATTAACTCACAATAATAGGACTGTATCTCACTAGTAGGGACAGTGGTTTTCCATTTCAACATTTGCCATTTTCCGTTTCACAAAATTGCTGATTCCCTTTCACTTCAGTTTCGCAATCTTACATCATCTAAACTGCATGTACATTTAATAAAGTCAATAAAACAGTCAAATTTGTGTTGTGCATTGTGTTATTAGTATACCCAGACAGTACAAAGTTAGGGTGGCTGAGACATGGGTGGGTAAAAATTTACAATTTTACACAAGAATGTCTTCCATTCTAGAGGAAAATGCCGTGAACACGTTAATTTTTGCTTGAACATCAGGTTTCGGTTTCAAATTACAAATGGTTTGCAGAGACATGGGTGGGTAAAAATTACAATTTTACACAAGAATGTCTCCCATTCAAGAGGAAAATGCCATGGACACGTTAATTTCTGCTTGAACATCCGGTTTCCATTTCAAATTACAAATGGTTTGCAGAAAAATGCGATTTTCCATTGACTTCCTTTAGAAAATCACTAACATTTCAAATTACCAATTCTGTGAGTTCCGTTTATTTGCTTGTTATCACAGAAAACCACTGGCCCTACACTTGTCGTGGCCTTTTGTCTCTCCATATATCACACATCATACATGGCGGTGTCATAAGATACAGATTTCTAAGGTATGGTATGTTATCACATAGGTCACAGCACCTAGTGAAATTAGTTTCAAAATATTCAACTGCCTTCTGGACATTGATAGTCAGGAGGTTCAGGGACTGATCAATCCCAACACCGGTGATGTGTGGGTGGAGCTTAGCCAAAGATGGGCAGGGCATAACTAAAACTGGACTCCTCCATCAGACATGTTAGAAAGCCATAATATAGTGTCAAGACTGAATAATAAAGCCTAACTGCTTACTATATCTGCGGTGTAAACACTACTGACCTGAGTAAGTCTTAACCGTTAGCACTCTGATGTCAATATTCTATTTTTATTGTGTCTTCTTCTTCTTCTTTTCGATCGCTGGTGTCACACTTGGAGAGACGTTCTCAAGATGAAATCTGTGGTTTTCTGCAGTTCTTCCACAGGCCCATACAGCTTTTCAAGAAAAGAGGTTGACAAAGGCCAGATCTCTTCTCTCAGCAGCTTATACGTACTGCAACATTGAAGTATGTGCTCTGTGGTCTGTTCTGCTTCTCCACAAGGACAAGCGGGCGATGTCGTAAGGTGGAACCGCCTATACATGTGTTGGTTTAGTCTGTTCCGTCCAGTTCTGAGACGAAAAATGGTCACTTGCTCTGGCCTCGAGAGATGATGGTAGGCATCTTCTGATTGAGGTGTTCTATAGAGTGACTTGATGATAGTCTTCATCTCTGTATGCGTAACCATGTTTTCTGTCTGATTCTCTTCTGCACCCACCTTTGCCATCTTGTCTGCTTCCTCATTTCCTTGGACTCCACAGTGTGAGGGGATCCACTGCAATGCTATCCGAAAGCATTTGATGGTTTGTAGTGCTTCTTCAAGTTGTGGCAGCTTACCTTTGGTGATAGCCTCAAGGACGGAGTGGGCATCAGATAAAAAGACAACCTGTGCAATAGGGTCTGCTGTTCTGCTGATGGTATTAGCTGCATGGACCAGTGCTTCGACTTCAGCTCTATAGTTTGTGCAGTGTTTGCCTGTCGGTATTGCAGCTGACTCATGTTGTCCGTTTGGATACTGTATGTGCAGTCCGGCACCTCCGCTCCTAATTGCATCTTTGGCTGATCCATCTGTGTAGATCCTTATCCATGTCTCCTGAGGGTACATTTCTTCCAGCATGGCTAGGGTCAGGGCCTTCTTGCTCACATCACTGTGTTCATCTTTGGTTGTGAGATGAGGTACTGTGGTGCGAATAGCTATGCTCTCTAGTTTGTTTTCCCAGGGTGGAGGATCAAGGGTGTGGTTTGGGTCTTCTATTTGTGCTGGCAACATTTCTTGGTGTTTCCTTTGAAGTGCTTTTGTCTCTTTCACAAAACTTGATCTTTTAAGTCTTCCTGATGACAGCTGTGCTTGCCTGATCTTCATCGGGTGGTTGTTGAACGATTTGAACTTTGCAGCTTGGATCAGTGCTTTGCATTCCCTTCCTTTACTAAGTGGGGGGATGCCTGCTGTCTGCTCCATTTTTTCTATTGGTGTTGATCTCATTCCACCAGTGATGATGCGCAGTGCCTGGTTTTGTACTCTGTCGAGGTTCTGTTGATGAGATTTAGCTGCTGTCATTCATGAGCTGGATCCATACTCAAGGTGTGGTCGTACGACACCTAGGTAGATGGTCTTGAGGATCCTTTCATTGGCACCCCACTTTGTTCCTGCCAGCTTCCTCATGATGTTTAGCTTTCTTCTGGCCTTTGCCTCTGCATTCTGGATGTGCTCCTTCCATGTTGATCTTCTGTCATAGGTGACTCCCAGGTATGTCTGCTGGTCCTCGTACTCGAGTGGAGTACCGCCCAGTGTCAGATTGCCAACCTTGGTTTTGGTGGACAGTGAGAATAGCGTGGCTGATGACTTTTCTTTGTTGATGGTAATACACCAGCGATTGGCCCAAGCTGTAATTCTGTCCAAGGCGAGCCGCATTCTGTATGTGGCAGTCGTTGTGTACTCCTCGGTGCACCAGAGTACGAGGTCATCCGCATAGAGGGCTGCTTGGATCCCATTGGGCAGCTCTGCTACAATATCATTAATGAAGAGTATGAACAGAGTTGGTGATAATACTCCGCCTTGTGGTACCCCTTGTCTCAGCAATACATTCTGTCCAGATTGTCCATCCACCAGCACCCTAGCTCTGCGATTGTGTAGGTATGACTTGGTCCATCGGAACATGTTGCCACTGATGCCTGTGCGCCGGAGCTTCACGAGGAGGCCATCCTTCCACACCTTGTCAAATGCCTTCTGCAGATCAATAAAGGCAGCTAGCATCACCTTCTTGGCTTGAAAAGTGTCCTCTATGACCTGTGCAAGATGTGTTGTTTGATCTTCTGTGCTCCTGTATCTTCTGAAGCCAGCCTGCTCTGAAACTATAGTGTTCTCCGACTCCAGGTACCACTGCAACCGCTGGTTGACGATGCGCTCCATGGTCTTGCATATGCAGCTTGTAAGACTGATAGGACGGTAGCTCAGCACTTTCGTCTTGTTCTTCCCTTTTTTCAGAATAGGAGTCATTCTGGCTTCCTTCCAGCACTGAGGAACCTCTCCATTGGTCCAACTGAGATTAAAAATATCTAGCAACTTGCGGAGAGATGCATTACCAAGGTGTTGGATCATTTCATTCGTAATGCCATCTGGCCCGGGAGATTTCTTCTTTCAATTGGCGGATAGACTTCTTCAGTTCTGCTAAACTAATGTCAACTTTCATTGCATCTGAGTGTTGATGTCTGTTCTTTCCTTTTGCTCTTTTCTAACCTCTTTTTGACGCATTCGTGGTATAGAAATGTTGCTTTCTTTTGCATATGCCTTCGCAAAGGCATCTGCAGCCATCTTTCCTGACAGTGTTTGTCCATCTTCTTCAAGAGTAATCTTCTCTCCCCCGACACCCTCATCATTCAGTGCTTTAGTCAGTCTCCATAGCTTTGTTATGTCTCTCTAAATTAAACCCTGCTGTCTTTTCCCTCCAGCTTCTTCTTTTGGCCTCCAGCTTGGTCTTTAGATACCTGGCGTTAGTTTGTTGTAGTGTGAAGTGCTTTTCATGACAGGGATTACCCTCTGCATCTTCTCTGGCCGTGTCTAGTTTATCATGTGCTGCTTGCAGTTCTGTTGTCCAGTAGGGGCGGTAGTCTTTCCTGAACCCTCGAGGAATCGCTACGTTGGCAGCCTTGAGGATACTTGAATTAAATTCCGTGACCGCATTGTTGATGTTTCTCCCTTCTACTGCTATATTTTGGGTAAGCTCATTGGAACGAATGCCGAACAGACTCCAATTTGCCCTTTTGTAGTTCCACCTTGGATGTTGAGGTGAACTTGTTGAAATACTTCCAGAAAGAGAGAGGAGGACTGGGCGGTGGTCGCTTCCTCCTAACTGCGATCCGACCACTCTACTGAGGTTTCTGTGAATGTCTTCTGTACAAAATGCCAAGTCCGGCGTTGTTGTCGAGTGCCACCGGCGCGAGTAGAAGGTAGGCTGATCTGTGGGATCGTTGACAAGTAAAAGGTGCTTTTCATCTTGCCATGCTTCAATGTCCTCTCCTCGTTTATCAAGTGTTCTGTATCCCCAGCTCTGAGACTGGCTATTAAAGTCTCCCGTAATGAGGAAGTGGCAGTCCGGGACCTGGATTGTGTCAAGTGAGAGATTCTTGTCATTAGGGCAGTAATAATTGACAATGTCAATCACAGAGTTGCTGGTTGTTACTTTGATCTTGATATATTCTGCCTCTTCCATAAAGGTTTTGATCTGGCTGGCGTTCACGCTGTTTCGGACCAAGGTGATCACCCCGCCTTTCTTTCTTCCTCTTCGACCACACCGGAAAATCTGGTAACCTCTGATCTTAAATGGTTTTCCTTCTTGCAGGTGTGTCTCTTGGATGCAGCAGATATCAATGTTGTTTTCGTACAGGAACTGTTCGAGCTCTGATTTCTTGTTGGTAACCCCTTCTGCGTTCCAGTGCATGATGTTGATACTGGGGTTCTCTTTGGGGTTGGTCTTCTCTTTTGGTTGGCCAGTAGCTCTCCATCCTCGTCCCCTGGCTCCACAAGATGAGTTGATGGGACCTCCAGTAGCTGAGAGTGGGCTCCTTCGAGGCGTGGAGCCCGGCGCTGCACCTGCCTGGTGGATCCTCACAGGGCGAGCACCATTTCGTTTGATTCGATCTCCAAGTGTCATTCATTTGCGTTGTGCATAATGCTCTGGTTAGCCCCTCCAAATGTCTGGATTGACACCCAGTGGGTTACACCCCTGCGCCACGTTGAGGCCGAGCATATAGTCTTAAACAGGGGTTTTTATTGTGTCCATATCAAAGAAACTGGTGTAAATTTTTCAACAATATTGGTGGAAGATGTTGCTGTCTATGAGAGCACCATCTCCACCAAATTTGTTAAAAAATGAACACCAGTTCATCTTTTAATTTAATTTCAAAATTTAAAGTTTTGACATCGGAGTGTTAAGGGTTAAAGATAGGTAACTGGTCCACATTATATACGTTTATATGTATGTTTCTCCACAGGCACACGAATGTTCATGTAATCACTGTATAGAACACAAGACTTTGTGAATTACATTCCCATTGAATAAACGCCTTACATTGTAGGTAAACTGACCCAAATATAATCAAAGTTCAAACTCCAAAGAAATTTTTATAATTTGCATTAGGTTCATGTATCTGTTAAATGTCTAAAAATTTCTTACCATTATGAATTCTAAGTTTATAATAAAGACACAATGTGGCATCGGAACCATCAAGGTACAATGTAGGATTAATCAGATACTTGGCATACTCAGGTTCAGACACACGCAACTGTGCTCTGTTTTCCAATGCATGAGGTTAAAGCATCAAATATCCATGTCATGGTGACCTGGATATTTGATACTTTCACCTCAAGCAATACTAACCAGTCACAATATATGAAGGGATGCTCAGAATGCATGCACTTAGTGATCCTGTGACCAGAAAATCAAATTACCTCAAACCAGCCACAATATGAAAATGGATGACTGCAAAAAATCTGCCAATTCCACCTTCATGCATTCATGAGGCATGCCCAAAATTTGTATTCTGTTATGTACTTTGTGACCCCGTGACCAAGATTTTTGACTTATTGATCTCAAACTGAATAGCCTTCCAGCCAGCCACAAGATGAATATTGTGTGTGCCAAATTTGGTGATTCTATTTTCTTGCATTCCAGTGTTTACACAGACAGAAATGTGTATTCCGGTAACCATTTAGTGACCCAGTGACCAAGATATTCTCTCCTTTGACAAGAACCTAAAACTACATTTAGACAATATGAAAGAATGCACAAAATCTGGGGATTCTACCTTCTTGCATTCCAGAATTATGGTCCAGAAATGTGTACATGTATGTGCATGACATGAAACAAATTATTTCTAAGCAGCCACAACATGATTGGATGAGTGCCAAGTTTGGTGATTTAAGCTTGTTGCATACAGGAGAGATACTGCATCTAAACAGACAGACAGATGGTACATCTCACACTACTCTGACAGGAGTTTTATGTTAGACAATTTAAATAAACTGTGGAAGAATGGTACATGTGGAGTATTTGTGGATCTTACTCTTAGGTTTTTCTCCGAGGAAATGACGAATATGGAGGGATTTTACTGAAACATGTTCATGGCTAAGGGTTTTCTCCCATGGCACTGCAACCCAATTTGAACAGAATATATCTTACTCTAAGCATTTCAGAAACCCATCATCCTATTGCATGGACCTCGCCCTCCCACTCCGCTCCCGTACCGAGTCCCGTGATGTCTGCGCTAAGTTCATGAAACTTGATAAATATAAATGAGCTGGCGTCAGTCAACTGCCGCCAATGAAATTTCCTGGTTACTATCATCCTACTAATATACATCCACTCACATAGCTTGACAATGTCTCTCATGAGATCGCCATCGATAGGAAGACACGCCCCTATTTTCAGACTGATAGCTAGAGTGAAGTAGCCAGTTATCTGATTGGTGTGACTGAAAACCACTCGTCACATAGCAAGAGATCAAAGGACTGCAAGCACGGCCACGAACAGTGGAGATATGCAAGCACGGCCACGAACAGTGGAGATATGCAAGTATGGACACGAACAGTGGAGATATGCGAGCACGGCCACGAACAATGGAGATATGCGAGCACGGCCACGAACAGTGGAGATATGCGAGTACGGCCACGAACAGTGGAGATATGCGAGTACGGCCACGAACAGTGGAGATATGCGAGTACGGCCACGAACAGTGGAGATATGCGAGTACGGCCACGAACAGTGGAGATATGCGAGCACGGCCACGAACAGTGGAGATATGCGAGCACGGCCACGAACAGTGGAGATATGCGAGCACGGCCACGAACAGTGGAGATATGCGAGTATGGCCACGAACAGTGGAGATATGCGAGCACGGCCACGAACAGTGGAGATATGCGAGCACGGCCACGAACAGTGGAGATATGCGAGTACGGCCACGAACAGTGGAGATATGCGAGTACGGCCACGAACAGTGGAGATATGCGAGTACGGCCACGAACAGTGGAGATATGCGAGTACGGCCACGAACAGTGGAGCTATGCGAGCACGGCCACGAACAGTGGAGATATGCGAGTACGGCCACGAACAGTGGAGAGATGCGAGTACGGCCACGAACAATGCAGATATGCGAGTGGGCGTATGTTAGTATGATGGCAGAAACAATATTTTCGATGAATAGGGGCGATAATTCAGGTGAAATGGAGTTAATGGACAGATTCTGATGAAATGAAGTTATGACACTGTGTCACAGTCTCCTACGAACTCTTTAATAGTGTTGGGAATTGGTACTATTTTTCTGATCGATGACTGGTTTTATATACTAACTGATGATCAATTAATGATTGGTTCTCATTTTTTACCCATTTTGAATGCAGTAATTATAGCATGTTCAAGGCTAATTACCCCTTTCAAACCAAGTCGCAGGTATGACAGATTCTTAATAACTTAAGAAATAATCTGTTGAATATTTTGAAATTAATTTGACTGGAAGCTGTTGGCAACAGCTCCCAGTCAAAAAAGTTTCAAAATATTCAACATGTTATTGGTATGGTTGCTTTGAACTTAACATACTATTTCAGTGCTGAAAAAATTAATGTCTTAGACTAAGGAGTAATATTATATATACACCTGTGCAAAAGTTAAGCACCAGCAAAAACAATAGAACGTAGAAACATGATGGTACAACTAGGCTGCCATACTTTTTGTCCCCGCGTTAGCTGACATAATTCCAAGTACGAAATGCACATGCATGCATGACTTCACGCCGCTTGATGTCCGTGCGTGGCGGGAAACAGCACACGTGTTCAGTTATGTAAAAGTCCAGTTTGAGGTGTAGAACATTACATACAGATTTAGGCGAAAAGATTAGGAATTTTGTGTTCATGACCGTGGTTTATTTGTACAGAGAGAATTAGCTCTTGATTGTGAACCGCTATGGCAAGACGAAGGTTAAGTGATCGTGTGAAATGGCAAATCATAGGCATGCATACCACTGGTATGTCATGCAGAGAGATTGGCAGACAGCTGAACATTAACCATACTGTAATCAGTCGTTTGATTGCAAAACATGGGCAAACTAACGAGGTGAAGGACAGGCCTAGATCTGGAAGACCGAAGAAGACTACTGCCCGTGATGATCGAGCCCTAGTACGCCTTGTTAGGAGATCTCCATTCACCAACTGCAGAGTGCTCAGCCAGCAATGGGAAACGCGCAATAGAGTGTCAATATCTACCGTCAAAAGGAGACTGTATGCTGCTGGCATGAAAGCTAGGAGACCTGTCAGACGTCCTCTCCTCACTGCACACCACAAAGAGGAGCGTCTGAGGTGGTGCAACGAAAGAAGACACTGGAACATGAGATCCTGGAGACGGGTACACTGGTCCGATGAAAGTCGGTTCCTGCTTCATGCCACAGATGGTCGAACTCGTGTATGGAGGTCCAGACGCACGGCGTACGACCAACGTAACATCATGGAAGAAGTTCCATTTGGTGGATGTTCCGTTATGATATGGGGGTGCATCTCATTTGATTGTAAGCTGGATCTGTTGACTGTACCTGGAACACTAAATGGACAAAGATATCAAGATTCCATACTGGATAGAGTTGTGGTCCCTCATTTTGTAAATCATGCACCTGGAACCCACCCTATATTCATGGATGACAACGCCCGACCACATCGTGCTAGAGCTGTGCATGAATACCTCCGCCAGAATGCCATCGAAACCCTACCATGGCCAGCAAGGAGCCCTGACATGAACCCTATTGAGCATATCTGGGACATTCTGGGAAACATGGTGAGAAGGAGGGATCCTCCTGTGCAGAACCTACAGGAATTAACAGACGCACTCCATCTTGAATGGCAACGAATACCACAATGGCGTATCAGTCGGTTGGTGACCAGCATGAGACGTCGTGTCCAGGCCGTCATCCAGGCACAAGGTGGATATACCCGGTATTAATAATGACAGTCTCAAACTCGTGCACAGATGTTAAACTTCGTTTTCAGACACCATTAATGACAATCTAGCCACGTGTGTCAACTGTAGGGCAATAGCTGTCAGTTGTGTCAACGTAACCACATTCAGGCCTCGTTTTCAAGTTCAAACAAAAACATACAGTGTTTCCCCACCATCATAATCAGCATTCCTCTAGTTGCATTATTACCTCTTGCACTAAGATGGATGGGTACATAAATGTTTATGCTATTGCTTTCTTCATAGCACATGAATATACCCTCGCATGTGCGTAAAAATAGGGTGGTGCTTAACTTTTGCACAGGTGTATAGTTGTAACAATTAAATTTAACCTCTTTTCCAAAAAGTATTCGTTTTCTAGCTTGAATAGTTAAAATACATTAATAAAGTGAATTTATAAACAACCAAAATTGATTTCTGAAATCATGATCGATTGGTTGGCTGAACACGCACGCCAATCAAATCGATTAATCGGAACACTACTCTTTAATGATCAATATTTTTCAAGAAAATTTAGATTTCTACTTAGTGATTGTCCATTTGCAGGTCAAGACTATATTTGCAAATTTAACACTGCAATGACTGGCTTGGCCAATAAAAATTATAATTTTATTGATAAATCTTGGGCATTAAAAGGTTATTTGATACATAAGTAGGATTTCGAGGGCTTTGAGATGCCATTGGCAGTTGTAAGCATTTATGATAAGGGTGGTTAAGTAGTGAGCTATATACTTACTGCAGAGTATGGGATCAGATATAGTTTGCAATGTGATGTAAGACGAGGCATCCTCAGGTCTTGGGAATGTCACACGGAAAACAACACGAGCTCGAATACTTTTCTTCTTCAATTTGTTCACACCTATTCGATGTTCTACATCTGCATTTCTAAGCTTCAAAATTCCCACATTGTCAATGCTGTAAATAGAATAGCTATTATATTAGACATTTTGTGATTGACAATATGGTGGAGATGACAATAAATATTGCATCAACATGTACACGTAGGACAGTATACCCCGCCTCTAAATAAGGCCTTTTTACTAGCAGGTTTGCACAATTATTCCATTAATCACGATTATTTTTTAAAATATGATCGTGGATGACCACAAAAACAAATAATTGAATAATCAAAGATTTTCAATCTCCAAGATAGTTATTTTTCATATGTAGTCGGCTTAAATTTTCCAGTGATATTAACCCAAGTGAATGTGAAAAATGTGTGTGGATACTGCATTACATTTATATTACTTATTTTGTGACTTGTTTTGATGAACGAAAACATTAAAATGTTTAAATCTGTCATTGGTTTTTTTTTAAACAAAGTTTTCGGGGCATTCAACCCAGTCCAATTTGCATCTGGCAAAAATAATTTGTCCAGAATATCAATGTTTTTCAAACTAAACACTTTCGCTAATCATAAAATATCGCACAATGCAGATTTGTTATAATTATTTTCATTATTAGCATCTATATTCCATCAAAATGTGGGCAAGGCCAGTTAGAGAACTATGTAGCCTAGAAAACCACTGCGCCATACTTGTAGAAACCACTGCGCCACACGGCCAACACGTAGCAGAATTTTAATTTTTCTTGGGGTGTTTCTGTTTTGCCAGATTATATTCATATTTTGTTTAGAAATTGCACTCTAATTTTTATAATAGCATATTAATTGGGAATTTTCAACACCTATTACTATCTGGCAATTAGACTGGAGTCATTTTTGTGATCTGATCCGCGATACCAATTTTCGTAATTTTCAAGCGTTGTGTTAGCAATTTCTATCTGAAGTAGTTTGTAGATTTTTTCAGATGTTTGAAATACTAGCGTTTTTAATAGCTTTATGCCTCACCAACCCACCATCACCAGTACAGCTGCGATTAATTGAATAATCATGATTATTTATCTAAGATGATCGGGATTAAAACTACTGCACAATCTTGCAAACCTACTTTTTACGTCATCAATGCAGGTAAAAAATGACTGTGCATGTATATTTAAAATCTTGGGTGCATAGAGTGAATGTACTATTCTGGCTGATATGCTATGAAGTAAATTTATGTAATTTATGTGCATGTAGCTTCGTTGTAGTGTAGATAAAACCGCAATCTTAGACAGTGTGGATATATAATAAATTCTCAAAAATAGTCTTCTTTTTGTCTGCAAATGGATATTCTCAAGACTACTGCAGAAGCTGTTTTTGGCTGTTGTGTGTTAAAGGGTTAAGTAGAAGACAAACATTAATAGTGGAAGAAAATAAACATACATGTATGCATAGCTAGACACAGATGACCAGACGCATGCCTGCACGGGCGTAATAACATAATGGATGGATTATGGATATGATGTGTCAATCACTTATCTCCTGTCATAATGAAATACGTTACACGTTTGCTGATGTCCTAATCATAATGATTTCATAATCGGAAAGACTGTCGTGAAAATTGATGTCAGTCAGAAAACACTACGAATTTGATAAATTTACAACTTAATTAACAGTCTGTTGAATATTTTGAAACTAATTTTACTGGGTGCCGTCAATGCCATAGGCAGCAACAGCACCCAGTGAAATTAGTTTCAAAATATTCAACAGCTTACCTGCTTCAAGACCCTGAGATGTATGTATAAGTTCTGGAAATACAGGTTTCAGTTTTAAATCCATTTCAACACATGCACAGAGGAGGCGGAACTTGGCTAGGAATGGGTGGGCCATATATTAGTTAGACATGGATTATCTATTGCCCCTCATCCATAGCGCCCAAACCACCTTTCAGATAAATAAACAGTTTTTAACCCTTTAATACTCATAATTTAAGCCAAAAACGGCCTCTGCAGTGGTCTTGAGAAGTCAAAATTTGCAGAACAAGAGAAGACAATTTTTGAAAATTTACAACAGGAATAATAGGCTCGTTAACTGAGCCAGTCATTCCAGTGGTAAATTTTCAAAAATAGTCTTCTGTTGGTCTGCAATTTAATAATTTCTTTGAAAAAGAATTTAAGGCTTAAACATGTTAAATGGTTAACTAACCTTGATTCCATCTGATTGTCTGGTAGCATATCCATTTCAATAACCTTGGTTTTCTCCAGGTCTTTTTCCACACAGGCAGTTGATGTTTTACCGCAAACTTTACACGCTTGGTAGAAGCCATGTGGTTTAACCTTCCCAGTATCTGTCCCTATGTACACTTGTAGTTTGACTACTTCTTCATAGCCCAGTAACTGAAAATAGAAGCAGTGTAATATTAACTTGGTCACAACTACATAGTGCAAAAAGAAGAGATTATCAAATTGTTTCATCAGTCTATTGAAAATAATGAACAGAATATTTTGCTGCTAGTATATAACAGCAGTGTTCAGTTAAATTGTTTTCAAAATATCAAACAATTTCATGAGGGCCGTAATTTATAGCCCGGTTCCAGTCGTGATTTATGGGTTAAAGTTTGCAAGGGTTCAATGTCCAATTTTTATTCAACAGTCTGTAGTACGCTTACATAACACAAAACAGAATAAAACTGGCTCAGGTTTAAATCAAAAACAAAATACCTAGAATAACACGTACCAAATCATAACACTGTTGTCACTCACTTACCTCCCCTTCATACACATGATACATTACAAAGTAGGTAATACATTCAGATTTTAGAACTGGAATAATACAGTACTTGCAATTTAGATATTTGTGATAACAATAAACTATAATGTGCAATCTATAGTGTGGCATTGCAAATCCCTAAATCCCTACGCCTTTATCAACTTTGTACTCAACACGGACACCTACACCTCGATCCCCTTCATGGGATGGCGTTCAATATAAAATATCTTCTTGAAATTCACCTTTCCAGAGTTCCATCGATGATTTGACGTAATACTCAGCAAAGCATGTGTAGGATGACGTCATACTCATTACGTCATAAATGACTATTCTTTAACTCTTAATAATCCTACATCTTGTAAGAATTCTATGTTTCTACTATTTAATAAACATGCTGCTGAATATTTTGAAACTAATTTGACTGGGTGCTGTTGCTGTCACAGGCAGCAACAGTACACAGTCAAATTAGTTTCAAAATATTCAATTTGCAACCAAACGGTGGAGGAGATAGCATAATGGATAGACAAACAGGTAGAGGCAATTCTAATAGTACAGACATTCTTTTCAAAACGACGTGTGTGGATAAAGTGATTATTTGAAGGTAACCTGTATGCATGCGCATGTTTACCTTGACACATGGATGTCCCTGTTGTGACCTATCTTTCAATGTTCCCCGGCTTCCTTCTGTCATATAACGTGCCCGATGATGCTCCTCTGGTTGGATGGTAATACGCAGCTCATACTTGCCACATTTTGGTGGGAAATGCTGGAACAAGCTAGGTTCTGGTCCAGAGTCCTTCTTATTGTTATTGAGTGTTTGTTTCTCGGCATGTAGTGGTTTTCGAATGCCACGCCCAATACCACCTTTTATGTGGTTTTCAGCAAGTGGCTCAGCCTTGATTTTGCATGCTTCCGTAGTCGAGCTAACAGGCCTTATATATATATATATATATATATATATATATATATATATATATATATATATATATATATATTGAAAGTGTCAATTTGAAAAGAGCATAGAACTACATGTGAAATAATTGTAGTGTAAAAGCATGTAATATTAAAAGTATTAAATTTAAAGTAAACAGTAAATTCAAGACTGAATACCCGGGGAGCAAGTATGGTTTTTCTACTGTCAAAGGATGTCATATACCTAAACGATCCCTGCAACATGGGGGAATGTAATCCTACTAGACATCCTTGCGGATCTGGATGTTAAAGGTCACAATGACCTTGAAATGCTGGTCAAGGTCACGATTGTAAACAAATCACTTTATTTCGCTTCTACATTACTTTAGAGATGTGCCGTGTTAGATATATCATTCCTATTGAACAATAATATGTTCTATGGTAACTTACACTTAATAGGTCAATACTCAGATTAACCAGCCTATCAAGGAAAGCTGAAACAGAAATGACACCATCACTAATCGGACTAATCACAAAATGTAATAATTATCTTGGCATTGTTAAGTTTCCTAGTTGACCTGTTCACTTGCACACAATGTATCCAGGAGTGTCACATATTTTATATTGACTACTGGAAACACCACCAATTAACATAAATCAGGTGACAATTTCTCAGACTACTATAGGTTTATCAACTGTCCCAGTGCTAATATTTGGCATGGCTTAAAAACTCAGACCCTATGTAAAATCTCGAAGTGAAAGTTGAGGCAAAAAAAATCTGATCTCTGCTGTCAGATTCATAAACAAGTGTTTCCGTTGTTCTGACACAGCTCCATTTCACAATGGATCCTGTGTACTTGTATTCAACAGTGCATGAAATGCCAAGATTTATTTACAAGAACAGTTTATTTTAGAGCTTTTGCCAGCCATACAAGCTAGTCATTCCCGTCTTTGCTGATCATGCAGCTGATGTTGTCATAACAGGAAGAGTTTTGTCCTTTCGAAGATTTCAGCCATACTCAGAAAGCGACGGTAGATCTAGTTGTAATATGTGGGCACATTTATCAACAAGTGTGGCACGAGTATGCTTCAAGTGCTGCTCAAATGTGGATCGAGTTGATGGGAGCCTTTTCATTTCTGCATATCTGAACTTAGAAACTCATGACCTCTTCATTCTGGTATACATGCTAATATAGTGGTCTGCGTTAGCTCCGCACACTGCCTTTACTAGACTCATTACTGTGTTAATTGTTTCTTTCTGTAATTGCTTCTCCCGTGAATCTGCATAAATGATGCTGTGGCTTGCAGAGTTATTTCACTGTTGTGTGCAATAAAGGAATCTTTACCAATTTGATATGGAAAAACAGATGTATAATCTCTGCAGCAATGCTATGAGGAAATGAATTAAGGACCGGGAGTGTTTGATATTTCATGAATTGCAAGATAGTTATCCTACTCTGTATGCCAGATTTGAAAAGAGTGCTGCCTTGGATAGCAAAATTGGCAATGTCTTTCGATCCAATTATATTCAAAATATTTAACAGTACGTCTTTTATAAGTTTCTGGATGATGTTTCAACAGTCATGACAGTGTAATCGGTTGTCATGTATATAACATCAGGATCATTGCTACATGTTAAAATCTACTCTGCAGGTTCTTCCCTTGCAGTATAAACTGTATGAAGACTGACATGCTAATGCGTACTCTCCATGTGTAGTCATTAGGCATGGGATTGATTAAGCATCGACATTAGTGACTTTAGCTGTTTCGGTTTTATCGCTAAATCCACCAGCCAAGTACGACAGAATATCAAGTCTATATACTTAGTAGACAGTGTTGTAGAAAATTGTTATTATTTATGCAAACTGCAAAGAAACCATTTGGATCGGGAGCAGAAAAACCATCCATGACTTCGTAGATTTTGAAAGCGCAGTTTTGAATTCGATGTTGACTCACACTTTCCTTCAAACTGATCTATTGATATCAGTCACCACAGAAATATAGAATTGTTTTTTCACATGGGAACGTTGTTAGAAGCATTGCTTGTTTTCCCTGTTTGCGATTGTGTCATGCGGTTTGTCGGTATAGAATAATGACGATTTCCGAATTAGATGCATAGCATCTATAACAACAACTGTTTTGCAGTCTTTTTCAGGTAATCCATACAGCACAGGTGATTCAGTCTCAATACCGAATAGTGTTTAACAAACCTTCACTTTATGCCATTTGACTGTCGTTAGTGAAGAGCGAAGGGGGGAACCACATTGCATTCATGTTTAACAATGATGTGGAATACACCAGCTTGCCCACCCCATGCTACATACAATCCATGCCATTATTATCAAGTGTGAGGTGGGCTTTTCTGAAATGGCTTTATCAACTTTTTACTCTTCATTCCTCGTACATGAACAGTGTTCAGCTTTGCAATTTTCGTTCCATGGACCACGGTCTGGGTCAGAGCCAAGTATTTCCTGGAGGCCTGTGGCATCAAAGTTGATTAGGTCATTCTGCACATGGCCATCAGTAATTGCACCGGTGCCGATATTGATTAGGTGTGCTATGGCCCTTTGAATGGACTGGGTTCACAACTACTATGACTTGTTTAATGTAAGTCTTTTCTGTTGTTGGTGATTTCTCCACTACCATGGTGTATCTGTATCAGATCTTACGTGGAGCATATTCTTTATTCTAGCAGCCGCGACGGCTTCGTGTATATCTACTATGCCGGTGCCGCCATATTGAGGAGTATGCCATACAAACCACTTTCTTCCTTAACATCTGCATGCCACGTCTGCCATAACAACATGTCTGGTGGTATGCCGTTGTGGTTTCTCTCTGCCCATTTCCATGCGAAAGCCCACTCCATAATTACATTATGAACTAAATGACCAATTGTTGGTAGCTGTTTCGCCGTTTCATTTCACGTAAATAGACTGCTGGTCGAATGGCCGCTGTGAGATAGCTCCTTTCCAATTTGCCTCCAGCTCATAGAACAGGAATCTCTGTAAATTATCATTAATTGACACTGTCGTCAAAGGAATGCACGGATGATTGCCGCTCATCTATGTTAGCTTATATACCACTTAGCATATCTAAATGCTAATTTGACATTATATTCTTTGCTACAAACTATCCTAGAACATGCTCAGTATCGCCATCATACACAAATCTGCCATTTTCTTGTAACCACTCTTCGAACGCCTCTACTTGCAATGAACGACATAGTAAATATCCACAAGATCGAGTTTTGCCACAAATACACATTTTTGCAATCAAATTCATGTGTAGACGATCGTGTTTTGATTTCACTACTATATGTAAGAGGTAGACTTTGTGATTTATGTAAATGGGCTATAGGTTGAAATATTGGTGTTACTGTTTTATTGCCACAAGCTTATGGAGATTTTGTTATGTGTATGCATTGCAATGCTTGGGATGTTACTTCAATATCTTGTTTTCTAAACATATCTCAATTTATATAACATTCAAGGTGTTTGCCGTGTCAACTGGTCAGATATGCATTGCCGTTATCTAGAGGTTTAGTTTCGCGTCGAGTCTGACATAGTACATATTTTTCATAATCGGTCTTTGGTTTGGATATTGTCTTGTCTTTTGTATCAGCCTGTGGAATCCTTGATCGTTTCATTGCAATGTAAAACAAGAACATACACAAGTATCAAAAATAATATATGGATTTGTTTATAGCAGTAACAAACATCAAAACCAAAATCTTCTGCATGTATTAGTGTGGTATCCACTATCCAATAACATTGCATCTATTTCCTTTACAATAATTAAAATTTTAATTTTAATCTAAGCTAAATGCATTGCCCTATGTTGAATTCGATCATAACAATATATATTCTGTAATTCTGTTGATATGATACGTTAAAGTATGGCACATAAATCTGATTCTCATGGCAAATATACACGAATCTTTACAATTATGACCTTGACCTACATTTCAAGGTCAACATGACCTTCAACATCCAGATCTGCAAGGATGTCTAGTGAGATGGTATTCTGCATGGTTCAAGGATCATTTTGGTATATTCCATGCTTTGACAGCAGACCGGTCCCAAAATTCCACAATTTGGGCACCTTGCTCCCCAGGTAGAAGTTGCATTTTATCCTAGCAAGTATTATGCCCATTAATTTTAATTAATGTCAGTAACGCTTTTATCACCAAATTCCCAAACTTTTCATAAATTGAGTATGAAAACAAACATTTATCAGAGATTTATTTGGCACGTTTGGCACCTAAATCAGACATTTTGCTTACATGCCTAAAATTAGTATCTGTGAATAGCATATGCAGTCTTGGCACAAGCCGCAATGGAGGAATCCAGTTTTAGCTATAACCTGCCAAACTTTAACTAAGCTCCCCCCAAAGCTTTGCAATCCCTGCACTCTTTGAATATCAATTTCCAGAAAGCATAGTGAAGCTGTTGAAACCAATTTGACTGGGTGCCGTTGCTTCCTATGGCAGCAACAGCACCCAGTCAAATTACATCTAGGTTCAACATATTCAACAGAATGTTTATTACATAGTAAACATACAATTCGCACAAATTGACAGACTATTAAGCGTTTATGACGTACTATATCGAGCAGGGTTTCCACTAATTTCTAAACACAGGAAGTTCGGGACTTCCTTGGCAATGCTATTGGGAGTCCACGCAAGAACCATGGAAGTCTAAAATGGTTCAAATACATGTAATTTGGTTAAAAACATTGTTTTTAGAGATGTTAGGGCCAAAAAAGAGGAAGTCCACTTGGTATGTTTTTGGGGAGTTCAAACATGAACTTTGGGAGTATAGGACTCCCGGACTTCCACTAGTGGAAGCCCTGATATCGCATCATTCATGACATAATTGATTATGACACCCAGCGTACATGTGACGAACTGGATTCCTCCATAAACTCCTTACCCCTCAATCTGATAGAAAATGTCAATTTGCAGACCGAGAGATTATATTTGAAAACTTACCACAGGAATGACCGGCTCAGTTATCAAGCCAGTTCACTCTTGATCTGCAAATGGACATTTCTCAAGACCACTCCAGAAGCTGCCACTTGAATTCAGGTTTGGTGTTAGTTAGGGGTGTAACGATACTGAAAAATTGTATCGTGATACATATCGCGATACTCAGAATGTATCATGATATGTATCACGATACATTTTGCAGAGCTTAGATGTACACCAGATGCATCGTCCTTGGCAGAGTGTACATATTATACACACGTGTAAAGGTTCTATGGACTCCAGGACTGTGTCTATTACTACTATGCAAAGTATTATTGTGAACCTGGTTTACTGATTATGATCGAAGCAATAAAGTATGATGAACTGTATTAAAATAGTGGGGAATATTGCTTAAAATGTGGTCTGCGAATGTCCCGGTAGTAGGTTACTATGATATAACCCGGAAGTTTGATAAAATAAATCAGCTTTGTTCATTTACATACAGTAAAGAAATTGTGAATGCGAAAATAACCAATTACTGTATTAGCGCATACAGGCAGATAGGGTACTAGTCTCTGAAAGTGCACTAGTTACATTGGAATCGTCTCACGATATCAGTTCTGCTATCCGTTTCAATCTTTCTCGAATCAGAGTTCTACAAAAGTATTATCGCCTCCCTTATTATACGAGATGTTAGCGACCAGATTCAATCATTCTGCAAGATTTGCTGACATAAATAACGAGAAATGTCCTGGGGAAAATGACAACCGAATTTCTTTTTTGGCATCCATTTTGGACATTATAATATTTCGCGGTAATAAATATTTATTAGTTCTCTACAAAGTGAAGGCGAGCCATTCACGGATTGGTTGTTTCAAGACACACCCTCTAATTTTCTTCCTGCTATGTGACGAAAAGATTATGCTTGCCAGGGGCTATCTTTGAATGGTCATAGGCGTATATTATTGCCAAATAAACGCTTGTTGCGCCATGACTTAAATCATTTTAAAAACATTTGCATAACTGACACAATTTGGGCAGGCCTTTCGGTAATTTTGCACATTGAGTAATGTGTATTGGTCTGCCAGGAACTAGGCCAACATAGTTAGTGAGTGTGTGGAACAGACTGGTAGATATTATGGTATTCAATATTCATGGCCTCGAGAATTTTCAAGCCTCAAATTGGCCTAAATAACATCTAGTAAGACAGCATAGCACACGTTGTGAGTCTGTATTATGGCGGGAATAAAATTGCTATCATAAGCAACACACTTTAAAGTCAAACAGATTACTTGGCTACGATCTTTAATGACGCATTTCGCTAACTTCTTTGTTTTCAAACGTCCATTTTTTTTCTCAAGTCCAGCGAGTAATCGGTTACTAAATTTAGGCGTTCAAAATCTACTGTATACTTACTCAATCAGAACTGCCAATTGTGATATGCGGTAATTCTACTTATTAATGCACCCGAGTCCAAATTAAATGTCTGAGAATCAAAGCCGAGTATTCGTACAGATGCTCTATTCTAGAAAAATATGTAGTATCACGATACATGTGTGCGTGAATCGTACTCGCATCGTGTGACAAAGGATTGTGATGCATTTGATGCACCGATGGATTGTTAAACCCCTAGTGTTAGTCAGTCATTCCAATTTCCAGTGATAAATCTTAGTCTACTTTTCCCCCCGCAAGTGGACAATTCTCAATACCACTGTCAACGCCAGCTTTGGCCTGATTGACATTTAAATGGAAAAACATAACTTGCACTCACCTCGAGCTGGTAACATCTGTTGGATGAGTCCCGGAATCTTGTTTGCCAAATGCGAAGACGCCCGCGACATCGCTAGTAAATCGTCCAAAAATAAATTCTGATGTTGACATGGCACCTCCAGCGTCAAATTCAAATGTTGACACTGATGGGCTGGTGATAACAGATGATGGCGCATCTGCATCTCTGCATGATTTCTTTGCTTTTCTTGGCTCAGAAGCAGGGTCCTCATCTGTGATGTTTGACCAGAATTCATCCGACTCCATGCCAGATACACATGGGACTGTATCTGGGTCGAGACGTAGACCTGCAGTGTGATGGATAAGTGTTGCCTGTGTATTAGCATCTTGAGGGACGCTATACGTGTTTGGAGATGATAAACTACTCGTTGGAGAGAGAACTCCATTCGGTGACTCTCCATGTGTTTCTGGACTCGATGACGCATCATTCTGAGCGTAATCTTCAAAATCTCCTCGCAGATGCCTTAGCAGAAGTGGTTCCGCCAAAGATGGTGGAGGCACTAGTGCTGCCTTCCTAAAACCAAAGCCATTTGCGCCAAATGATGTTGGCGTAGAAACACTCTCATTATTCTCATCGCTTAATCCTAGGCTGGCATTCTCATCATCAAAGATGGACGGCGGAGGCGGCAGCACTGAAAGTTGATGAAAAGCAGAGTGAGTGAGAAACTCATTTGACGATCGGCCAACAACATCATCTGCTATGTCAACATCATCATCCATTAAAAAAGATGGAAAACAATTATCCGTAAATCTCGAAGCTCCAAGCACAGAATCTGGCACCCAAGAAACATTAGCATCTATATTCACCATTGATACAGACAGTTCAGCTAAAAATGTACAGAAAGCTAGCCCATGAGTTGTGTCTTATGCTCAACTGAGCAAGTTTGTAACATTAAAAGTAGTGAACCTGAAATCTAGCTATATATGTATATAGGTCTGCATCTAAACCGGTCCAATACATGCATATATATCCTCAGTTTATCAGCTTCACAAAGAAGAGATCCAATACATCACTCAGGATATAACGCTATAACAAAATACGCATTTTTTTAGTTGATGTCAGATTCAAATTTACATTAAGTCTGTCACACATGTGGCTATAGTCCATCAGGAAGGTGCATGAACTGTATGTCTGAGGTTAATTAATAATTTAATAAACATTCTGCAGAATATTTTAAAACTAATTTGACTGGGAGCCGTTACTGCTCCCAGTCAAATTCATTTCAAAATATTCAACAGCTTGCCTACATAAACCACTACCTTTAAATTTGGATTTTGGGAGGTCAGGTTTCAATTTTCAAACTTTCAAATCGATTCCAACACGCATAAGTGGCCGGGAGCTTAGCTAGAAATGGCTGTGGCATAGACTAGAAATGGATCCTCTCTAAGATTCGCAAATGAAATGAGGGTTTTAAATAGTATCAATTGATTGCTATAATAGTGTAAAGAAAAAATTAGCTTGAAAGATCTACATTATGGAATAACACCAAAACATGTAGTTATATACATGGACAGACATAAACCATAAATGGAGATACTTACCGTAATACACAATTTCAAATCACATTAAAAATACTACTAACATTTACTTAGATTTTCAATAGAACACTAACACTTTAACACTCATATGTTCAAAGAATTTTTCAATTTTCTGATAGAAAATGTCCATATGTAGACCAAGAAGACTATTTTTGAAAATTTACCACTGGAATGAGTGACTCTGTTATCAAGCCAGTCATTCCAGTAGTAAATTTTTAAAATAGTCTTCTCTTGGTCTGCAAATGGACATTTCTCAAGACCACTGCCGAACCTGTTTTTGGCTTATATGAGTGTTAGAGGGTTAAGATGTTTTTGATGACAACTGAATCCTATTCTATGTACCTTTGCTCCCACCAACACAGTTCACATTGTTGTCTAGTTCAAAACAGTCTGCTCCTTCGGCTTCATAATCATCAGGTGTTGGGGATACAGGAGAGCAATGATTCATCAACTCTGTCTTCTCTAGCAGCGAATCCAATGCTGGTAAGTTCAGACCGGCTAAGTGACAAAAGAACGGAACAGTTAGTATATGATGGCTGAGAATCTAAAATTAATTTTATCACAAACCTTTTAGTGAATTTACATTTTCCTTTCGGCAATATCAAGTAGGGCTGAGGTTTGCGAGGATTTTCACAACCGAACCGGTTCACGATACAGATGTCCGAACCACGAACTGGTTCATGAACCTTTTTAATATGCTATTGTATGCGAGAAATTACTCCTTAAAACAGAAAATAACATTTAAAGGCAGACCTGGCTTTACTGTCTAAATGGTAGAAAAACACAAATGACAAGTTCTGACAACAAATGTTAGCAAATAATAGAAGATTCATAGCCAGCTAAGTTCCGCTCATCGTCATATTCATAAATCACACTTAAATACATTCAGAGATTGCATGTCTATTAGAAAAAGTCAATTCTTTATGATATAAAACTTACTGTTTAATATTTTGGAATTAATTTGACTGGAAGCTGTTGCTGCTTAGGCAACCTCGATGTAAATTAAAAATGGTTGTTTAACTCTTTAATTCTTATGCCAGCCAAAAAATTGGCTTCTGCAGCGCCCTTAAGAAATATACAATTACACACCAAGAAAATATTTTTGGCGCCAAAAATTTCAAAAATAGTCTTCTCTTGGCCTGCAAATGGTCATTTACTAATATGTCGATTTTCACGACAAATCTTGACCATTAACCCTTCGATGCCTGTGCAGGCAGAGGTTGGCCCACTCAAGATTGTACTGGCCAAGACTAACAATAGCAGTGATGCCAAAGTTTTTCCTTGGAGAGTCCTCTCTCTCTCTTTAGCCGCTAGCCATCTTGTTATGCAAGCACGGAAGTGTATTTATATGGCGTAATGTGGTATTATGACAATATGCACTGAAGGTATTTTAACAAGATTGGCAGCTTGCCTAGCCACAAGCTGTAGTAGCTTTAATATCGCTAAAATCATGTCCTGTGCAGGACATACACGGTATAGATTTAATTTATAATTGCATAGCCTTGTTGTCACAACCCTATTAGAAATGCATTGGCTCGGTTGGTACATACAGCAGTAGCAGATGTGATTTCATTTATTTCAATGTAATTTTTTTTAACTGAGAAAAATGTCAAATTTAACCAATATTAAAAAAATTAATTGTGCTTCGCGCAGGAGATTTGATGAATATATTTTGGAGAAAAGATTACATTTGAATTATCATGATCAAACACATTGGAATTATAATGACAAAGGACATGATTGCAGTATCATTTATATGCTCACTATGGATATGATTAGGATGCTTATGTTTCTATGTAAACCGATGGATAAGTTATAACCAATTTCAATTGACGTAAATGCTCTATAAACTAGATTGCTTGATTGATGACGCGCCATCGCAAATCACCCACATTCACCGCGTTGACACCCACCATCACTGGGGGCAGAGCCAAATGGAAATATCCTATCAATTGCATTCTACAATCATATACTACCAAATCTGGTTGAAATGAATTTGGTCGACCTGTTGCATTACAATAGATTTCTTAACCTATTAACTTCTCTCCTTGGGGTGGGGGGGGGGGGGGGGGGGGGGCTGAGCCAAACATAAATGTTGTCACAGAATCCACACCCAACACAACAAATACAACACGAGCAAATAGCGTGACGGACAGTTTTTAGGATATTTGGCCTTTGGAAAAACCCCACCCCATGGGCTTGGAGCCAAATGTAAATGTTGTCACACAACCAGCATTTATATGGGTAATTACCATACAAAATTTTGTTGAATTCCACACAACAGTTTGGGAGGAGATAATAGCGTAGCAGGTGGTTTTTAAGATATTTGACCTTTTGATGACGCAACCTGATGCCCAGATGGAGGAACCATGTCTAAATGTCGTCTTGCAAAGCGCAATAATATGGGTAACCCACACCAAATTGGATTGAATAACACCCAACAGCTTTGGAGGAGATAGCGTGACGGAGGCGATATTTTTTTCAATATGTGGGGATTATAAATATTTTTAGGAATCCCTAAATGTTAATGTCTATTAGTTTTCTTCAACTGGCTATTGTGCAACGTACTCTCGTCAAATTCGGTCATGAGCAATCTGTGCCTACAGAACCTTTAATCGTAAGCCAGGCAAAAATGGCTTCTACAATGGTTTTGTGGAATGACCATTTGCAGCCTTGCAATTTTTTGACAATTTAACACTGGAATGACTGGCTCGATACCAGAATGAAGGAAATTTCAATTTCCCTTTCTCCGAGATCGAATACTTACCATTATATTACTCTTATAATACAAGTTAGCTTGCTAGCTGCTCTAGGAATCTAGATTTAGAAAGCTTTACCGGCTCCTGGAACCGGGTACCCGGTTCCCAACAACAGGGTACCTGTTTGCCAGTGAGGCTCATATTGTTTGCATAGCTACCAAACAAGAGATTACCTATGGCTTGCCTCCGTGGGGCTGGGAGGCAGGGTCCATAATACAATGGTAAGTATTGTTAGATCTCGGAGAAAGGGGAATTGAAATTTCCTTCATTCTCCTTCGATCAATACTTACCATTATATTACTCTTGATAACACCAGATTTAGACGGCAACCTGGTGGGAAGGGCCAAGCCATACATAGCTTCTTTTGCCCCTGAAGAAAGATTTTAGACTTAAACTTGACATACGGAGACCTAAAAGGACTGACAAGGTTGGGACCGAATCACATTCGCATCACTGCCCCCAAACACCCCCCCCTCCACCCCTTTTTTCTCCTAAGAAAATGGAGAGAACTCACGAACATGCATCTCGCCTGAAACACGAATATGCGAAGAGGGTTAACTGCTCTTTGCATATGTTAGCCTGGGAATGAGCATGAATATATAAGATGAATGATCATGTTATATAAACATAAATACAAAAAAACTGTCAAACTTGAATTACCTTATGATTTTGGATTTCAGACATGGAGCCGTCGTCAACCAAGCACTTTTTCGACCATGGCCTGAGATTGAGTACAGATCTCCACGCCCCCCACCCACCCCCTCCCCCCCTTTGCTCTTGGGGACAAGGAACATGTTTGAATACAAGCCTGGAGTGTTCTGGTTTGCTGGTTTTATTGCTCCCTTCAGAAGCAAACCTGACACTTCATTTTGAATGGCTTCTAACTTGTCTGGCTCCCTTGGTAAGGGTGTCCAGACAGGTGCCAAAGACACAAATTTGTGGCATTCCGGGCATGATGGTGGGGTATGCTTGGCCTAAAAATAAGCACAAAATCTAAAATAAGCAAGCGGAATGAAACAGGAATGGAAGTAGACAAATAATTTTCAAATATATTGACCATAAATTAAGTGAAACCCTCCAGCACCCCATCCCGCAACGTTACAACAAAGATCGCACTTACTGACGACAAGAACGAACCTGACAAATACACCCATATACTGATCCCAACAGATGTATAAAATGGAACCAGCAACCATATCGCATAGAATTCGCGGTATATTTAATAATAAATTTCAAACTAACTCTCAAACGAAGGCCAAAACGATACGTGAAGAAAACAACAAAATGATTTTAACAAACTCCTGTAGACCATGGTAAAACCGCAGCACACACATTCTAAATCAAGAATTTTGAAACCACCGATCAATGCAAACAGATTGTGATTTTTTTTTTTACCACGCAAAACATAATTCCAAAGTTTTCTGGTACAAAAAGTATGCAGCTCCCTGAACAAGATGCGCGAATACATGAAACATTTTCTTTAACATAAAAATCCGAGAAACAACACGGGTTTGACGTCACCCGCTCAGATAATACGGAGAATGATGTCAGCCGATTTTCGTGTTAAAACACTGTACACCCAACACCCCATTTCATATTACTGCCGATCGTCATTAGGAAGGCAATCAATCTGGCATATCTCGTTGTCACCACACGTTCCAGATTCGGGATCAGAAATTGGAACATGCGACACAGACAAAATTCTAGAGACCTAAGTCTCCATATATGCTAGAGAATAACATGAAAGAATACAACCTGAGATTGCAGGAAATTTCAATTTCCCTTTCTCCGAGATCTAACAATACTCACCATTGTGTTACTTTCTGATACACAGCTGGCCTTGACAGCTGGTTCTAGGACTATAGACTTAGAAAGCTTTACCGACTCCTTGGAACCGGGTACTCGGCTCCCAACTGCCGAGTACCCGTCTACCATAGAGCTCATATTGTTTGCATAGCCACCAAACAAGAGAAATCCATGGCTTGCCTCCGTGGGGCTGGGAGGCTGGGTCCGTAACAGAATGGTGAGTATTGTTAGATCTCGGAGAAAGGCATTCTCCTTCGATTAATACTCACCATTCTGTTACTTTCTGATATACACCAGATTTGTTCAGTAACCTGGTGGGAAGGGGCAAGCCATAAATGCTACTTTTTCCCCTTGGAGAAAGATTTAGAATTAACAACTTGACTAACGGAGACCTAAAAAGGACCGTCAAGTTATCGGAACCGAATCACATTCGTGTCACTGCCCACCTCCCCCCTTTTCTCCTACGAAAAGGGAGAGAACTCACGAACATGTATCTCGCCTGAAACACAAATATGCCAAGAGGGTTAACTGCTCCCTGCATATCCACATGTATTAGCCTGGGAATGAGCATGAATCTATAAGATGAATGAACATGATATATAGACATAATACAAAAAACTCTCACTAATGAATTACCTTATGATAATTGGACTTCAGACGTACCGCCTCCAACCATTCACTGGTCCGGCCATCAGTGACACAATCTGGTTGTCATCCTCACGCTCGACCATGCCTGCTTTAGGTTCTTTTCTAACCGAAGTGAAAAAAGGGTGAAGAGCAGTGTGCTCACTTAACTATCGTCTCAAAACAGCTAAAGCGAGTCGATTGGCTGAGTGACACATCCCTCATATAGTAATCCGTAAATGAGGACTCACAGTGCCATTGTGCAACGGCCATGATGTCCTCTAACGGAACACCAGTGTAAAGGGCGGTTGAGGCGGCTATTCCTCGAACATCGTGTGCCCTTACGCCTTGCACCTTGTGCCCAGTCGCCATCTCATGAGTAGTCTGAATGCATT
Source organism: Chaetoderma sp. LZ-2023a (assembly GCA_034401795.1). Taxonomy (NCBI): domain Eukaryota; kingdom Metazoa; phylum Mollusca; class Caudofoveata; order Chaetodermatida; family Chaetodermatidae; genus Chaetoderma; species Chaetoderma sp. LZ-2023a. The sequence continues at coordinate 43,236,038 of CM067367.1, forward strand.
CGACTACCCAACGAGAGATAGTATCCATGGATGCGGCGCCATAAGGATTCTTATGGCAGATCCACAGATGTCAATCGTTCGACCGTAACGAGTCAGTCCATTTCTTGTACTTAGTCAAAGCATGGACCGGGCACCAGACACTGGCATCACGATCAAACCTAGTTAACTTCGGTATTATGATCGGTTTGCCGGGATATATCTCAAAGATTGATTCTTTGACATAAACTCTGCTCTTGGCAGAAGACGCAGACCCTCTCCAGAGACAATAAATCGGTCCCTCTCTGCCGAAAGCGCATGGATCTCACTGCGCCTTCTAGCTGAGGAAGCTGCCAATAGAAAGACCGCCTTTAGCGTCAAATGCTTTAGACTAGCCGAACGTAACGGTTCGAAGGGTGCTTGGCCCTTAATTGATTAAGCACTAAAGATAGACTCCAGGCTGGAATGACTAGCGGTTGTCTCGGGCAGAGATTGTTCATTCCCTTCAACATCACATTTAACTGGGCCACCTCTGGACTATCCCTGTTGGCTAGACAAGGGATAACTGATGCCAAAGCTGACTTGTATCCAGCAATTGTGACGGGAGCTAGTCCTGAAAAGAACAGCTCACAGAGAAAGTCTGCTATTTGCTGAATAGTGGATTGAAAGGTATCAATACCCTTTTCTTCACACCAGTCTGCAAATCTGTTAACCTTGTTGTTATATGACTTGAAGGTTGACCTCCTTCTCGCAGCCGCGATGAAATCAGCAGCTTGTCGAGAAAAGCCTTCCGACGTGGAACATTGTTTGATAACATCCACGCAGTCAATTTGAACATTTCGGGACGCTCGTGTAGGAAGCGTCCCTTGGCCTGGGAGATTATGTTCGGAATCTCGGGCAACTGCACTAGGTTTTCCACCACCAGATCTAGCAGATCCGTGAACCACGCCGTGCTTGGCCAATACGGCGCTATTAGCAGGACCAGACACGGCTCCTCCCTGATCTTCACCAATACCTTCGGCAGAAGGATGGTGGGTGGGTACGCGTAAGCGTGCATTCCCCTCCAGCTTATCGCCAGAGCATCTGTATCGACGGCATTTGGATCTGGAATCGGCGAGACATAAGTCATGATTTGAGCATTTTCCCGTGTGGCGAACAAGTCCACGTTGGGTTTGCCCCAATGCTCGAAGATCCTTCGTAGAACTGGAGGGTTGAGGGACCATTCTGTTGGCAGAATTCTCTGTCTGCGAGACAAAGCATCCGCCAGAATGTTCAATCGGCCAGGAATGTGAGCTGATTTCAAAACAACCGAGTAATTCCTGCACCATTGAATCAAGTGCCACACTTTGATACAAAGTGTGGGTGACCTGGTCCCGCCTTGGCGATTTATGTATGATACTACCGTCGAATTGTCCGACCGTATCAATATGACCGTGCCCCTGATCATTGGAAGAAACTCTTCCAACGCCAGTTCCACTGCCATCATTTCCAACAGATTGATATGCAGCTGACTCTCCACAGTCCATGTGCCCGAGACCTGGTGTTCCCAGGCAGCCACCCCAACCTTCCAGCGACGCATCCGTGTACACAGACAGCTGGGGGCGAGGTAGGTGCAGCGAAACCCCTACTAGGAGATTCTGACGCTGTGTCCACCATACAAGATGCAATATTATCGGCTCCAAAACTGGCACCAGTTTTGACAGGGGTTCTGTTCTCTGTTTCCACAGAGACATCAGATACAACTGGATAGGTCTTCTCATTAGAGCAGCGAACGGGATCACTTGCTCCATGGAGACCATCATGCCCAGCATCTGAAGAAACCGCCTCGCCTGAATGTGGTTTCCCACTCGAAAACTCTCGAGAATGGCTAACAGACACCACTCTGGGCTCTGACGGGTAAACCCTGCCCTCCTCGAGATCGAATCGCATCCCCAAATAAACGAAATGTTGAGTGGGTGTCAACTCGGATTTCTCCTTGTTGACTATCCAGCCTAGATCTGAAAGTAACTTCAGAGTCAGAGCAGTATCCACGTTCAACCTTGCTGCCGAGTCTGCCTTGAGTAGCCAGTCGTCTATGTAGGTGTGTAGCGCCACGTTCTCTTTTCTGAGAAATGCTTCACCGCAAGGACCACTCTTGTGAAAACCCTCGGAGCTGTCGACAGGCCAAACGGGAGAACAGTAAACTCCCATACTTGATTCTGAAACGCAAATCTCAGAAACCTGTGCCAACTCCGGTTCATTGGAATGTGGAAATATGCATCTTTCAGATCGATCGACACACACCACATTCCCTTCCTCAATCCCGCCATTACCGATCTCGGTGTTTCCATCTGGAACCGAGGCGTATGGATAAACCAATTTAATGGCCTGAGATTGAGTATGGGTCTCCATCCCCCCGTGCTCTTGGGGACAAGGAACATGTTTGAATAGAAGCCTGGAGTGTTCCGGTTTGCTGGTTTTATTGCTCCCTTCAGAAGCAACCCTGACGCTTCTAACTTGTCTGGCTCCCTTAGTACGGGTGTCCAGACAGGCGCCAAAGACAGATTTTGTGGCGGAAAGTCCCACCACTCCGGCATGTAACCCTGGGATAACCATCCCAGGATCAGACTGTCTGACGTCACACCTCGACGAAACGCATGAGCCTTCCACCCACCATAGACGCCTCGCAGTCCGCTCACCCCCCACCCTTTCTTATCGAGAGAGAGAACCATTTCGGTCTCGGCACGGCGGGTATAACTGGCACCGCTGTTCCTGTCGCACAGGTGCGGTCCAGGCGGATATGAAGGGAGCTCTCGTACCCTCAGGTACGATCCGCTCCCCTCTGTCCGCCCTTTGAGGACTTACCCTTACCCTTCCCGCCTCTAGGGCGGTCAGGAGCAACCTTGGGGAGGGTAGGAGCCTCTACAACCTTCCTGGCTTTCTAAGCCGGCGGCGGCTGAGAAAATCCAGCTGAAGCAGAAGTCGCAGCAGGCTTAGCTTTCGCCTTGCCCCTATGCTTCTTCTGCTTCTTTGGAGGTTGTCCAGCTAGCGGCTTCCCCACGGCCCCTAGGGTGGCAAGCGCCGAACTAGCTCCAGCTGTAGGTTGACCGCCAACCGATTCTGCGCGATGCTGGCCATATCCTCTAGGATGGCCCGCGCTTGGCCACCGAAGATGCTAGGCCCTGTCAGGGGCGTCCCAAGAAGACGCTCCCTGACTGCCGTAGCCGGACGGGGGGAATACGACACCTTGTCCGCACCTCCCTGGAGGCTGCAGGGAGCTGGCCCTTGGTCGCAAGTTGCTTGTTATAAATAGCATCCAACAACTCTATGAGCCGTGGATCCAGTCCCACTGACTGGACCCGGGCCGCGGGCAAGATCCCCGTCCAAATCGATGCAACCGACGGACGGGGAGCATCCTCCTCGGCCGGGGCCGAAACCACAGACGGGTCCACCCTGGCTAGCCAAGCCAGAGCCTCGGACCAGTCTATTTCCGAGGAGGAAACACCCGCAAACACGTCACCCGTTAACGCGCTCACGGGCCTGCCAGCCACGGCCTCCCGGCAAGGAGCCGCAGCTGACACACCAGGCACTCTGGTACCGCCACCACCCCATGAAACATACCAGTCCACCGGCCGATCCACGATTTAACATCGGACCGCCTGACCCCCGCATCAGACCCAGCCACATCCTTCTGGGCAAAGAAATTTACCATCATATCGACCGCGGAGCCATCCTGGCGGACGGCTCCCACACCTGACGGACCGGCCACCGCTACTGGACCACCCGGAGGTGGCCGCAGAGACAGAACCCGCCAGGCCGGACTGCCAGGGGGCCGTACGAGACGGCCCCCTCGCCCCCTCGGTAACCGGTCCAGAACCCTGTCCAAGGACAGGGTCCGTACCAGGCATGGGGAGAAACTGGCCCCCAACCTTCGGTAGCAGTGACGACACCAGTGTGGGCAGAACGCTATGCAGAAAACCCTGCATAGCCGGACCGAACCACGCCGGCGGTGCCATCTCCAGCTGGGGACGTGGAGCGCCCCCACCGGCCGATCCACGATTTAACATCGGACCGCCTGACCCCGCGTCAGACCCAGCCACATCCTTCTGGGCAAGGAACTTTACCATCATATCGACGGACCACACCGCGCACACATTACATCTATGATCAAGGTTACAGGGCGTACCCTAAAACACACATGGTCCTTAAACACGACGCGTACAAACTTATGGCACTCGTCACATGATGGCGGGGCTGGCTTGGCCTATAAAATAAGCACAAACCTACAATAAGCAAGCGGAACGACACGGATGGAAGGCAGACAATTAATTTTCAAATAACTTGACAACAAATTAACTGTAACCCTCCCGCACCCCACCCCGCAACGTTACAGCAAAGATCGCATTGATTATGATGACAAGAACGAAGTGGGCATAAATACACCCATAATTGATCCTCCAGGATGTATCACGGCTCCAGGAATCATATCGCATAGCATTCGGGGTATATTTACCAATCAATATAAATTATACTCCTAACGAAAGGCGACACGATATGTGAAGAAACAACAAAATGTAAACAAACTGCGGTAGCACACGGTAAAACCGCAGACCACGCATCTCTCAAGAATTTTGACACCACCGATCATTGCAAACCGATCGTGATCACACGTAAACTTGACCATTCCAAAGTTTTCTGGTACTATTTTTAGTACGCATCACCCAGAACAAGATGCGCGAATTAATGAAAAAATTTTCTTCACATAAACATACGAGCATCACGGGTGTGACGTCACCCGCTCGGACCTTACGGAAAATGACGTCAGCCGATATTCGTGTTAGAAATACCGTAGCAAACACCTATTTTCATATCTGCCGATCGCCTGTTGGGGTTTTAAAGAAGGCGATCGTCTGGCATATCTCGTTGTTAGCACACGTCCCAGATTCTATGGGGTCAGAAATTGGAACATGCGACACAACAAAATTTAGAGACCTAAGTCTTTTAACTATGGATAATAAGGAATTATACAACCTGGTCATCATTGGCGGTATTCTCCATTTTATCCAGTTAGATCCTTTCAAGAACGCACAAACTATCAAATCACAGATAAAAGACTTAGATTTCTTTTATAAAAAAACCTTTAAATCTTTCTCCTGCAAAAAGCGTGGACAGCTCTTGTCGCTATGCAAACAAGAATGAGCTCTATGGTAGACGGGTACTCGGCAGTTGGGAGCCGAGTACCCGGTTCCAAGGAGTCGGTAAAGCTTTCTAAGTTTATAGTCCTAGAGCCAGCTGTCAAGGCCAGCTGTGTATCAGAAAGTAACAGAATGGTGAGTATTGATCGAAGGAGAATCAGCGGCTCCTTCCATGATAAATCCAAAATCCTTGACGCGAATAAATGGCTAACAAATTGGCACAGAAAACACTTGTATTATCAAGAGTAATATAATGGTAAGTATTGATCGAAGGAGAAACAGTCATTCCAGTACGTAATTTTCAAAACATATTCTCATGAGCTTCAAGTCTGAAGTGGACATTGTCTACAATACTTGGCCATTAAAGGGTTAACAGTCAGATTTGGTCAAGACCATTTGAATTTTCTCTATTTCCATACAAAGAGAAGAGCATTTTTGAAAGTTTACCACTGGCATCTTGGTCTACAAATGGACATTCCACAAATTCTAAATTTGACCTTTTAATCCAGCCCACCTGTCCCAAAGGGTTGAATCCAATATAAATGTTATCTTGCAATCCGTTATCATATGGGCAAACTATAAAAATAAATTTAGTTCATCTCCACCAAATTATTTTGAAGACAGCATGTGACAAATTAAAGGAATATTTATTATATTACCACCAATGTCATCTGGCAATTCGCAATCATATGGCATCCATGGATAACTCACACTATAAGATTTGTTTGAATTCCAGCAAATGGTTTCAGGAGATAGCGTGACAGACAGAGTGTATTAATGTTAAGTCTGAGTAACCCGTTAACACTCATCAGCCAAACCAGCGAGCAAGTCATTCCAGTGGTAATTTGTCAAAAATGTCTTCTTTTGGTCTGCAAATGGACATGTTCCACGACAAAATTGAAATTTTCTTGAACAAATTCAAGGGTTAAAGTGGAACACAAACAAAAAAGTATCAAAGCACAACAAACATGCCAAATAATGCCTTTGCATACTGTAGATAAAATAAAAATTTAATATTTGCATATTTTCAAATTCCTAAATAGTAAATTTCAACACAGTCAATTTCATCCATTTGCCATGAGCATCACGGAGTGATATCATCGTGTGAATGATTGTTATGGCATGTCTTCACATGAACAACTGTTGATCACTGATAGCGCGCAACAGCTCATTCATACACCATTGTGACATGCAACTCATGCATTGCAAGAGAAACACCAGCCGGCTGTCACTTTGGGAAACTAGTGATTGAATCTGAGCCGATGTCCAGCTTACCGGTAGTCATGTTCGTAATTAGACACTAGTTTAGTCAATTCTGAAGACATTTGTGGCGTTTTCTGAACCCATGTGCTTGACGATTCACACAATGTTGTTACAGTGAATTTTACGTGCTGTCAGAATTCATGACTTTATTAGATTTTGTGAAAAATTGTCAAATTCATTCAACAGGGCATAATTTATCTATCGCATCTCACTTTGCTACACTTTTGGAATGATCACTATTTATTTGTCATATCTGAGTTTTGCTGAATATATAAATTTTAATAATTTATATTTATTATTTATGGTAACTTTTATTTCAAAATCCAGTCTCCAACATGTGTTTCTAATTATATTAGACATGTATCTATATTATTTAAAGGCAAATGATGAGTGAAATTGGGTCAGGGGCCATCCCTTAAGGCAGCCAGTCATCTATGACGTCAATCAATAACACACCCCCAGGACAGGAAGAGTGAACCGCGTATTTTCCCAGACAATTTGCCCAGATAAGCAAATTTTAGCAAAGACGTCACGGTAAGTTGTAAATATTATTGGAACCATGCCAGAACACTGCATTCAAAAACCGATAAGTCTACGCGTTGATAAATACCAATAAGTTTGTGTACACGTTTTACTGTTTACTTATGCAGCAGACAGTAGGTTACTAGCGGCCATTTTGGTTTTCGCCCACGTTTGCCGTCGTTGTAGACGTACCTGTTTCGCGTTTTACAAAGGGATTTTCATCTATTTCGCGTAAAATCAATGCACATTTAAGGTCAGATGGCATTCCTTTTTGCCAGGTCCTTTTTGGAACACCGGTTACTTCAAACAATCGTAAAACAATATCCGATTTTCTAGTGTTGATAAATCTTCCTTAGTCTACGCGGTCGGCTACGATTCTGCATATATTAATAATCGGCGGTGGGTTTTAGAGCGTATTCGAAATTTGATTGGTTTAAAATAAGCCTTATTAATATTAATGAATCATGTCGCTGACGTCCAATCAAATGTCAATACACGTCACGTGGCTAAAAATAGGGCGGGAGATATTATCAGCGTGTAAAGAATATGTAAACAAACGATGTTGGAGCAGAAACGTTATAAATAGATCAAATAGATTGCAGTGGCGTGATGTCGTACCCAAAAATAGAATTTTCGGGGAATTACGTTACCGCAGTCGTAGTCTAGGGGAGCGGGAATGGGTCGGACAGTTTTCACAAAAATTATCCTAGTCATTAATGTCTATAAAATTATATCCCAGTAAAGCTTAACATCATGGCTGTATATAAGTATGTTCAGTCATTGAATGTGAAGTCAGAAAGAAGCATCAATTTTGGTAGGGGTGGTTCGGACACGGGCATAAAATATGTTTGTCCATCGGCCCCAAACTATTTAACCAAACACCGCGCTTGTTCATTTATAAGCTTTTGCAGCAACGGCCCTCTCGATAAAGGCAATTATGCGTACAGTCTATACACGTTTGATAGGCTGACGTAAAATACGAACGTATTGGAATTCCCGTGGACTATAGTGTCCGCGATACTGGTTCCCAGTATTGGTGCGTTTTTCATATGGCTCGCACCATAGGAAGGGAGGGTAGGGTGGGGGGGGGGGGGTGGGGTGGGGGGGGGGGGGGGGTGACAATGCTGGTAGTCATGGACACGATTCTAAGGAAAACCCATGTCTTTAGATACTGATGAAAATACTTTTTGAATCTCTTAACTGTAAGATGAGTACAGTCCCTGATAACGCAGCTTACTGGGCCGAAACCGGGCCGATACTTTAAGTATTAGCCCAGCATCGGCCCAGTAAGCTGAGTTATCTGGGGTGTATATGTATTTAATTATGTTAATTTATCGCTATATTATATGAAAAAGTTAATGTACATACAATGAACTCATGCAGCCATACTTTAACATACTCCCCTGCTGAAAAAGATATTGGTGTAATAATCGATGAAAAGCTAAATTTCGACCAGCACATAAATGAAAAGATAAACAAAGCAAACCATATAATGGGATTAATCTGACGTACGTTTAGCTATATAGATAAATATAATTTTACCCACCTATTCAAGGCCCTCGTTAGACCACATATTGAATATGCTAATGTTGTCTGGGCCCCACATTTGAAAACCCCACATGAATGCTGTAGAAAATGTTCAAAGACGAGCCACCAAGCTCGTTCCTGGCCTACGCCATCTATCATACAGTGAACGCCTACACACTTTGAAATTACCGACCTTGGCATTTCGTAGATTACGTGGCGATATGATAGAGTTTTATAAACACCACAACAACAAATATGACCAAGGAACATCAGATTTCATTGAACTTCACAACACAAATACTAATACAAGAGGCCATAGCTTACAACTCATGAAAGTTAAACCCAGACTAGACATGAGAAAGTACTCCTTCCCATTGCGGTGCACTGATCATTGGAATACATTCTTTGAATATGTCATTAGCGCACCTTCAATTAATTCTTTTAAACATAGATTGGACAAACTTTGGGAGTCACCCTATGCGCTTCAACTTTGAAGCTAAACCTACATGTATTTCCAATTCTACTTCAATACTAGTTGGCTGATGTGAAACTGTTATTCCTGACGTTAGAGGCCTGAGTCCTGCTGTCAGATGTCCTTTCATTGTATCATTGTATCATATGTGAATGAAAATGAATTATGTATATCTTATCAATTCACCTTTCCAGAGTACCCACCCATCTTATGACGTCATAATGAACTGCGTGATGTGTACGATGTCATCATAATTAATGACGCCATAAATGACGTCGATAAGTACGTCACGAACGCATATTCAACAGCTTCCCTGTATAGTTTTCAGGAAATTGATAGCTAGAGCATTTGGGGATCGATCAATCCCAACACGGCGAGGTGTGGGTGGAGCTTAGCTAGTGATGGGCGGGGCATAGCTAAAAATGGAAAGGTCCATTACACAATTACAGTACAATTCTGGGATGACTTGAAATATTTCCAAACAAAAACAGTAACTTGTTAGAATAATTTAAAACTTGATATGAGAAATGTTTTCTTGAGTATTTTGAATGTGGGTGGATTGGAAGATGGCAACTGTGGTTTCCAATTCAATTATGTTCAACACATTCAACAGAACGTTATTATTTTACTGCGGAGATGTGTGGGTTATTTCTAAAGATCTACTTTACCTTTAAAGTCAACCAAAAATTTTAATGTTTATTTGTTGTATTGTAACATCACTACTAAAGCCGGCGGCCCATCTACCGATTTTATCTGTTGTTATCTGCCGATTGTACTGCCAGCCGGAAGAATAGTATCGTCGTTAGATGAGCAGGAATATACTTCCTACCCGAATTTAACCAATTCGGCCGGAAATCGGTTGAAAAAAATCTTTGACAATGTCAAGGATTTGCTCGATTTTGCCGGCCGGATCGCTACAGTTTTTTAATATTTCAAACTTATGCTCTTTGAAACTATTGCTAATCACACTCCAGGCGAGCTGCTATACAGGAATAATTAAAAAAAAACCCGACAAAAACTGCTAAACTATCTTTGACAAAAACGCCCCATTTACCCCATGGAGAAAACATCGCCACCACCACCCACCACCACCACCACCACCACCCACCACCACCACCGACACCGCAAACACCACCATCACTACTCTCTGCCGCCGCCGCTGGCACCGCCCCCCCCCCCCCCCACTTTCCACACCTTTTTCTTTTGTTCTTTCCTTTGTTATTTTGACACCGTTTTTCCTTTGATCTCTGCCGCCTTTTGTGTCGGTTTCCTTTGACGTGGGTCCAGATCTTCCCTGTTTTGATTGGATGTTAGATGTATCGGGTGGTCATAAGCCTCCCACCCCTCCCCTTCATTAAATCATGTGACTCCTGTCATCCAATCAGGTGAGCTGAAAGGTAAATAGCGTAATGATTGACAAGGGTTAATGCATAGCATAATTATGATTGACAGGGTACATGTCTGAACTCGTCTTTTCCGGCCTCTGGGAGCTCATTCAATCACGAAGCCCCGCCCCCTAGTTAAATCACATGCCTCCTGTCATCCAATGAGGTGAGCTTAAGGGTAATCAGCGTAATGACGCTTGACAAGGGTTAATGAGGGTAATTAAGCGCCGATCTCTTCAAGCCAGGACCAATGCGCAAGGTTTAATGTATTGCATAATGATTATTGACTGGACTCACCTTTTCTGGACTCTCGGAACTCATTCAATCATAGGAGATTAATTCTAAATGGTCAATCTATTGCGTAAGGACAATTGTCAAGCAATTGTGGAAGACGACTCTGTTAGTCTAATGGGTTGATCATTAAAATTCTGAACCTCATAACCGTCAGTTTTCAATTAAAAAACAATACATGTCATTTTCACTTTTCACAATTTTAATAAAATAAAGTTGCAGTAAATATACAGATGATAAATATAAAGTCGATAAAATATACATACGAATATACAGATGAATAAGCGAAGATATAAAAAACCAAATTATGGGCAAAATAAAAACAATAGTTTAGTTAAAATATAAATGTACAAATGCTTTCGAGTAGGTATCCAGTGACCTGTAAAGTTAATTGATAGATACAGAGAATGATGCGACTGAGGTATTATGTGAAACTGATTTTAGGGTAATTATTTAAATAAATTTGAAAACGATCTAAGCGATGCTGAACCCCTAACAGGTTGGGTGTAAAGATAGGTTAGGGATTTTTACAGTGGTAGGGTTTGGAGATATTATTTCAATCTGTGGACTGGTGGAGTGGGGGTGGGTGGGTGGGGGATATATTTTAAATAGGGTTAAATAATTTTTTAAACCAGCTCAATGGATGAATATAAAATAATTTACTCGAGCTGGACCCCCCCCCCCCACCACCACCACCACCACACACACACACCACCACCACCACCCCCTCCACCCTGTAGCCATGTATCGACCTCCACACATTTCTAACCGATTATAATGCAGACGATTACTTACTCCCCCTCAATGAAGGGTATGCTAGCAAGCTTCTGCATTCCAGGTTTTTGTAGTATACAACATACGAACGGTCTCTCAATCCCCAATCCACACCTCACATTTCTCCATTCGCTCACTGTCATATATAGCGACTATATATTCGAGTCACCCAGTACTAAGTAACAAATATGATATCATATTAGACATTCCTGATGTTGATGCATATATCCTGATGTAGCTTGTATAGACCCATAAATTATTATAGTAGATATCCGGAAGTAGCATTGATTAGTCCAGGTTAAATTCGTGCACAAATAATGAGTACATAACAATGGCGACGAGTGATTAAATGTGTTAAGCATTAAACTGTGTAAGTTGTGTCAAAACGTTAAGCAGGATAAAATGTGTTAAACTGTGTTAAGAAATACTTCTGATATTGCTATAATCTGAATTTTAGCTGTAACAATGTCAGGCACAAAAGTCAGTGTTTTTAAATTAAAACAAAAAAACGTGTGAAACATTTTTGAAAACGTGTAGACCTTTAAGTTACAGAAATAAAAAATAGAATAAAAAATTCAGTGAGAAATGTTTTCAATCTGTGTAACTTTCAGCTGTTGATTAATTCAGTTGTTAATGTGTTTAATCCGTATAGAGCAAATAAAGTAAAAATTACATCAGAAAATGTGTTTAATCCGCATTCAGTAAATAAATAAGTTTTAAATAATTCAGTAAATTAGTCTGAAAAGTGTTGACACGTTAACATGGCTATACCATTAGAAATGTCAGGAATTCCGGAGTTTGACAGTGTAGGTGACCCCACCCAAATGGGTATCAAATGGATTAAATGAAGGCGTACCAAAGGTGTGACGGATGCTGAATAGAAACGTACCATGTTCCTACACCACGCATGACCAGATGTGCAGGAGATATTTTTCACATTTGATGCCATTGGAGAAGATAATGATTATGAAACAGCATTAACTGTGTTAAATACTTATTTCTAGCCACAATCGAACATTCCATTTGAAAGACATATGTTTCAGAAGACCAGTTTGTAACTCGATTATGGCAATTATCAGTGGCCTGTGATTTTAATGCAGAACTTGATAACATGATTAGCGACCAGGTAGTGGAGTGCTGTCGCTCACATCAATCAAGGAGAAAGTTGCTCAGAGAGGGAGATTTGACATTAGTACAATCACAGGATATCGCACGTGCAGATGAGGCTGCTAAAATTCATGCTATGAAAATGGAACGCTGTAGCTCGTGTGTATCAGAGGATGTGAATAAACTCCATCATGTGAATAAGCTTAGGAGAAAATCCGCACCAAGCCAGATTAAATCGCCAGATAGCAGTAAATTGGTTACAGGCGCCAGATCGCCAGATCATGTAACCATTGTGGAGGAGTTTCACATATCGCAAGTGATATAAAATGCCCTGCTCGAAATGCTGCACGTAGGAAATGTACTAAGATCAGACATTATGTGGCGGGATGTCAAACTAGGTTGAAATGCGGTAAAACAATAAACAATGTTGACAACCAGTACAGATTAATGTCAGCTGACAATGAAGTAGTGGAGAGCAAAGCTGGCCCCACCAAATTTAAATATAAAGAACAAAATGACAGTTCTAAAGATGATTATGTTTTTGATGTGAGCTCAAATAAATTAGGCAAACTACCAGAAACCTTTGCACAAATAAACAACACAAACATTTGCTTTATGATAGACACTGGTGCAAGCGTTAACATCATAGATGAGAAGATATATAAAGTACTAAAGTGTCCAAAATTAACCAAAAAGACCACAAATGTTTATGCATACTGTAGCAGAAAAGCACTGAATGTAGCTGGTGAGTTCATCACAGACATTAAAATGGGACAAAACGTGACTGTAATTCTTCTAGTATGTGGTGGAAGAGGCAACATTCTTAGTTACCAAACAACATCAGAAATAAACATTGTCAAATTGCAGACTATTAACACTATTAATAATGAGACATTCTCTAGTGCTGAAAACATTTATTGTGCATATCCCGAACTAATAAACAGTCCTGGAAAACTTAAGGATTACCACTTAACTGTGCACATTAACCAAACAGTGAAACCAGTTGTACAACCAACACATAGAATTCCACTTGCCTTAAGGAAAAAGGTGGAAGATAAAATAAGAGAACTCGAACAGTTAGATATTATTGAGAAAACCGATGGACCAACTCGCTGGGTTTTGCCGATTGTTATCATGCCAAATTCATTGGGTGAAATCAGAATTTGTCTTGATATGAGACAGGCAAATTTAGTGGTCGAACACGAATGACACCCAATTCCTACAGTGGAAGAAATTCTTCAAGACATGGATGATAGCTCTGTGTTCAGTAAGCTTGACTTGAAGATGGGTTACGATCAAATTGAACTCGATGAACCATCACAGGAAATTACAACATTCACAATGCACCTTGGGTTATACAGGTACAAAAGACTAATGTTTGGAATTTCCTCAGCACCTGAAATGTATCAACATGTGATACAGCAAGTATTGCATGATTGTGGAAGAGTTCACAATATCTCAGATGATATCAATGTGTATGGTTCGAACAAAGCAGATCACGACAGCAAGCTCAAAGCAGTGCTTGATCGGTTACAAGACAAAGGTCTTGTTCTCAAAAAGGAGAAAACTAAATTCAATATGTCTAAACTGACTTTCATGGGACATGTACTTTCTAAACATGGGATCGCGCCAGATATTTTGAAAGTGGAAACGATTATGAATGCAAAACAGCCAGAAAATGCATCAGAAGTTCGATCATTCATGGGATTAGTTACGTTCATTCGAGATTTAGCAACAGTATCTAAGCCATTGCGTCGGCTTACTAATAAAAATGTGAGATTTGAATGGAACATTAAACAACAGAAAGCATTCAATAGACTGAAAACAAGTTTGGCAAATGCTGCTACTCTAGCTTATTTCAACAAATGTGAAAAAGCAGTGACTCAGATAATTGCAGATGCATCACCCGTACGACTTGATGCAGTGCTTGTCCAAAAGCAAATTGGTGTATTTCGTCCGATATATTGCCAGTAGGACACTTACTGATGTAGAACGGCATTACTCACAGACAAAAACGAGAGGCATTATCATTAGTATGGGCATGCGAACGATTCCACATGTACCTGTACAGCAGAGAATTTGAACTATTTACAGACCACAATACCACTGGTAAATTGCGTCCTCTCGCTCAAATTGAGAGATGACTAATGCGGCTGCAGCCATATAAGTTTACCGTTAAGTATAAGCCAGGACACCTGAACATTGTTGATGTGTTATCAAGACTACCACAAGTTAATGAATCACAGAAACCATGCTGTGTATCTACAGTTGCAAATGACTATGTGTAGTACCAGCAGCTGTGGCAGCAACAGAAATAGAACACAAATCTGCAAATGACATGGAACTAAAATCAGTTCGTCACTTTCTAAGAAGTGGAAATCCAAGTGATTGTCCTCTAGCGTATAAAGGAGTCATGTATCGGTAAGATGGTATTAAGACAGACACGTATTGTTATACCAGTTTCTCAGAGAAAACGTGTAGTACAGTTCGCTCATGAGGAACATTTGGGTATTGTCAAGACCAAAAGTCGTCTACAAGGCATAGTCTGGGAGCCAAGTATTGGCAGTGATATAGAACGAGCATGTAGATCATGTCATGCTTGTCAAGTTGTCTCTCAGCCATCGAACATGAACATATATCTAGTACAGAAATGGCAGATGGACCATGGCAGGATCTTGCTACTGACCGTATGGGACCATTTCCAAGTGGAGAACATGTACTTGTTGTGATGGATTATTATAGTAGATATCCAGAAGTAGCATTATTTATTTACAGCATATTTTGCTTGATCATGTCTACACTGCATAGTTTATTCTGTACCAGCCACTTAGTAGCTATGTGCTATTTATGCTTACTCTGTCAGTCTGTCTCTTATTTATACACCTGCTGACTGTCTACTGACCCTGTACCAATCTATATCTTGATAAAAATGTAGGTTTATACTAATGCAATTGCTTTAATTATGTAATTCTGCTTATGCTTACTCTGTATAACTTGCATTGTTCCAGCCACACAATAACTCATGCATTTTCCCATCAATCAACATCCCTTGGATTATTGAGACCATTAATTTCTTAACTTAATTCCTTTCTTCACTCCAATTGATGTATGTTTTGTAGACAGGGCTTCTGTAAGCACCTGCTATAATAACAGCAGTCTAAGACAGCAGCAGCCTTCAGTGGCATTGTTTCCAAAATGTACACCAGCTGACTGGCTAATGACCATGTACTAATATCAAGATCTTGATAAAAATGAAATGTAGGTTTATACTAATGCAATTGCTTTGCTTACTTAATTCTGTTATAAATGCTCACTCTGCATAACTTTGCATTGTGCCACACAGAAACTCATGCATCTTTCCATCAACCAATATCCCTTGGATTACTGACACCACTAATTTCTTAACTGCATTCCTTTCTTCACTCCAACTGATGTCTATTTTGTACACAACTGGGCTTTCAGGGGCAGTGTGGCCAAAATATACACTAGTCTATGTTCTACTGATCCTACAATGGCATATATCAATTCATATTTAGAAATCACTGGGGTAAGGGTTAACCAGCGCATTTTCCTTGTTTATTCATAATATTTATTTATGGCATATTTTGCTTGATCATGTCTACTCTGCATAGCTTATTCTTTACCAGCCACTAAGTAGCTTTATGTGCTATTTATGCTTACCCTGTCAGTCTGTCTCTTATTTTGAGCCAGCGTTTCACTAACTGAATTTGACTTACCTGATGCTTATATCTTAATCTCTTCATCTTTAGAAATCACTGGGATAAGGCTTAGCCATTGCATTTTCCTTGTTTATTTATAATATTTATTTATCGCATATGTTGCTTGTTCATATTTACTCTGCATAACTTATTCTGTACTAGCCATTTAGTACCTATGTGTGCTATTTAAGCTCCTATTTTGAGCCAGCCATTCACTAACTGAATTTAACTTTTCTAATGACTATAGCCTATGGTATTCATCTAATCTTGTTATGCTTCTCTATGTCATTTGTCCATCATCCGTTAACCCCTAAATTGATATCCTCTGACTTCTGTTCAAAGGCATAACAAACCTAGCCCTCCTAAATTATCATCCCATTGCCAAACTGTGGAAACTTAAGTAGCCATTTGATTGTCCATGTGTCCAATTTGTCTGTCTCTCTTTATTGTTGTATTTGCGGTCCTCAATAACAAAACTCCACTCGTTACTATCTTCCACTCACCCCAATGCTCATCAAGTTCCCTTGTTCTTCCTGTGGAAAACCTGTTAAGTCTAATCAATATGCAATATTATGTGATTGTTGTTGTGACTGGATACATCTGACTTGCTCCAATCTTACTACCAACGAATATAATGAATTAGAAGTTTCAACAGAGCCATGGTGGTGCATTAACTGTAACAAAGACACATTTCCCTTCAATTACTATGACAACGACAATAACTACATGCTTAGAATCCTAGACATAGACCAAGACTACAATCACAGTATCTTGCAAGATTCGCTGGCTAATCAATTAAAACTTAATAAACGCTATGATAACTGTTTGCCAGATAAATACTCTGACAATGAAGAAATCCAATATCCTTTGCCAGAATGTAATTACATTCTCCCATTACAATTCAATGAAAATATTATTAAGAGTGTTAATGAAATTACAACCTTTTCATTAATTCACTGTAACATGAGTTCTATTATGAAGAACATCGACAAACTAACCACTTTTTTAGACACAAACTCACAGGAGTATTGGAATTACTGAGACGTGGATACAAGCTAACTCACCGGTTGACCTACTAAATAAAGAGCATTATAATTTCATAGAAAAGCACAGACAAGAACAAGCAGGAGGTGGCGTAGGCATCTACATAAAAGGAAACTTACAGTATACTGTAAGGGAGGATCTAGCGATGATGAAAGAATACATAGAAGCCGTTGTCATTGAGATGCCAATGAGCAAAGCGAAAAATAAAATTGTGGCAGTTATTTACAGTTCTCCGAGTTGTGACAAGGAGAAACTTGTCAAAGCACTAGACACAGTTTTACAAAAAATTCACAATGAAAATAAAACAGGTTACATTATGGGAGACTTCAACATTGATTTACTAAAAGAAAATTGCTTTCATGCACAACATTTTCTCAATTTATTAGAGGCCTATGGCTTCTATCCATTAATTACCAAACCAACGAGACAACAGCTGCCATCATTGATAACTTCCTCACGAATAGTACTGTTGATAAAAATAAATGAAGATAGGTATCTTCATTACAGACTTATCTGATTATTTACCCATATACTATTTGGAAAAAGAAGATGCCAAGCAAAATACATTCTTAAAAGAGAACACAATTTGTCGAGACTGGAAAAGAAAATATTGTTAAATTCAAAACCATTATGGCTAATAAAACTGGAATGACATTATTAACTGCCCATCATGTGAAGATGCCTCCAACACATTCCATACTATATGCACAGATCTTTATGAAAGCACCGTTCCACTAAAAAAGACTAAAACATTAAAGTGAAACCTCACAAAGCTGTGGTTTATGTGGGGTTTGATAGCTGCATGTCATAAGAAGAACAGTCTTTATCAAAATTTTATTAAACACTCTACAGAGTACAATGAAACAATAAACAGTATAGAAATAAACTAAACCAAATGGTTTGAACAGCAAAAATCAAATATTTTCATAGCAGATTTGGCCACCAGAAAAATAACATCAGGGAAACAGGGAAATTAATTAAGTTAATTAATTATTAAATAAACAAAACAGTAAATCAGACACTTCAAGATTACCTATAATAACAAAGTTGTAACTGAAAAGGAAGAAATAGCAACCAAATTTAATGAATATGTGATTAACATTGGTCCCAAATTACCGAAAGAAATCCAAATTGACCCTCACGCAAGTATACAGGAGTATTTAACAGGCAGCTATCAATCTTCAATTTTTCTAAACCCTACTAGCCCAGAAGAGATTTCTAAACTACTAATGCAAATTAATACTAATATAAGTGCAGGTATTGATAACTTTAAATGGAGTATCTTTAACAATTGTCTAATAGAGATAATAATTCCTTTAACTCACATATGCAATCTGTCTCTGGAGCAGGGGATCTTTCCATCACTGTTAAAAATAGCATGTGTGACACCACTATACAAAGCTAAAGACTCATCTGAATTCACTAACTTTCGACCCATCTCAGTACTTCCACTGTTTTCAAAACTTTTGGAGAGACTTTTCTATAATAGATTAATGGATTATCTAAATAAGTACGCAATAATATACGAGGCACAATATGGCTTTAGAGAAAAGACATTCCACAATGCTGGCCCTCATTGACATGCTGGAAAAGATTTCAAATTCACTAGAAAAAGGAACACATCCTTGGTATTTTTTTTAGACCTTTCGAAAGCTTTCGACACAATTGATCATGACATCTTAATACCAACATTATCCTACTCTGGCGTAAGAGGAATTGCATTAAATTGGTTAAAAAGTTACTTAAGTGATATGGTACAATGCGTACAATACAATGGAGTTTGCTCTAGAAAAGAAAAGCTGGTTTGTGGTGTTCCCAAGGATCAATACTTGGCCGCCTCTTATTTATACTATATATGAATGACTTACCTACTGTCTGCAACCACCTCTCACTAATACTGTTCATAGATGATACTAATGCTTTTTGCCACCATAATGATATAGACATGTACACACATGTAAATGAAGAAATGGTAAAAGTAATAAATTGGTTTAAAATAAACAAATTATCATTAAATGTTTATAAAACTAACTATATGCTTTTTAAAAAATCTATGACAATTAATTTACCAAAACTCTACATTAATAACCAAGAAATAAAAGAGACTTAATTTGTTAAATTCTTAGGGGGTTACTTGGACAAAGATCTGACTTGGCAGAAGCACATAGAGGTAGTGACATCTAAGGTGGCAAGGAACGTTCACTTCATTCGAAGGCTTAAACATTACTTACTACCAACTATACTAAAACATTATACTGCACTCTAGTACTCCCAGAAATCACATATTGCAACACTGTTTGGACTAATACACACAGCAATAAATTAGCAAGACAAAAATCGTTTCAAAAGAAAACTCTTAAACTCTTCTCCAAAATGGGATGGGGCTAAGATATATATATATAATGCAGAAAAATTACTAAAACTTGTAGACATTGGAAAACTGCAGCTATATACAATTTTAAGGGGTTTTTAATGGTAATTTACCAAGCTCACTAGCAGGGCTCTTTAACACAAATACAGTAATTCACTCATATAACACGAGAACATTTCACAACCATATAGAAGAATGGTATTGTCCAAATCCAATCCCTCTATACAAGCCATACAACTATGGAACAATACAGACATAACCTTATGCAAACAAATCAGTACACACAATTCCTTTAAAACCGTCACGCAGAAAATTATAAATAATTATTAATACTATATGTACTTGTCCTAATCCTTTTTTTTCACAGACAAATACACAGAAATGTATCTCAATTTCAACAGGACCACACAGAAAAACCCTAATCTTTTGACATTTTTGATTCTGTGTTTGTGTTAGAGTTCTGTTAGGAAAATCCCCCATGGCTCTGTCCTTAATCTTGAGCATATCTAGTCACCATTGCAAGTACAGTGCATCTCTTGGGTGAGTGGGCATGCGTCCAATACAAAAATAGAACATGTTAGTTCGCTCTGGTGACAAAATTTTTTTTTTTCAAATTAAATTAAAAGATGAACTGGTGTTAATTTTTTGGCAGATTTGGTGGAAGATGGTGCTGTCGTAGACAACAACATCGTTCACCAATGTTGTTGAAAAATGTACACCAGTTTCTTTGCTATTGACAGTAAAATATAGAATGTTGGCATCGGAGTGGTAAGTGTTAAAACAATTTGAACACCATGTAAGAACAGTTCTTTTTTTACGTTGTTGGAGTGGAACATACTGCTGCTTTTAAAGAAACTCTATCTTCCAATCCAATTGTGTCGGGAATACTCAACAAGATGTTTTACTGTGTTTGGCGGACGTGTTAGCTGATCTCTGAGTTTCACTGTATTGATGTACATTTTTTAGAAAAAGTAATAGAACTCAAAGTTGCCAAAGTGAAGATCGCACCAAACTATACTATTATTCTGCGCCACATTAGCGAATGCTTAAAAGATCTTGCTATTCAACAGGCAGACGCCCTAGCAGATGAAATCCCTGTCACGGATGACTGTAACAAAATGTTTCGGGCAGCCCGAGCCCTGAGAGTTACTAACTACACACCACCACTCACTGTACACACCTCTGAAGACACTTTATCGGGACTGTCCAGACATGCAACCCATCAATAATGATCACGCTATGCATTAACCCTCGTCATTCATTATGCTAATTACCATTATACGCATCTCATTGGATGTCAGGAGGCACATGATTTAACGAGGGGCGGGGCTTCATGATTGAATGAGTTCCCAGGAAAAGACCAGGCCAGACATACACCCTGTCAATCATACTTACGCTAAACATTAACCCTTGAGCGTTTGGCATGGTTCCAAGAAATTGTCGCTTAGTTACATTCATTAACCCTCGTCAATCAGCATTACGCTAATCAAGCTCGCCTCATTGGATGTCAGTAGGCATGTGATTTAACGAGGGGGCGGGGCTTCGCAATTGAACGTGTTCCAAGAGTCAGGAAAAGACGAGTTCAGACATGTAGCCTGTCAATCATCCTTAATTACCCTCATTAACCCTCGTCACGCTTCATTACGCTAATTACCCTCGCCTGGTAGGATGCCAGGAGGCACGTGACTTAACGAGGGGGGGGGGTGGGGTGGGGGGCGGGGCTTCGCGCTTGAACAAGTTCACAGATTTAAAAAAGAGGACTCCAGACATGTAGCCTGTCAATCACCCTTAATTTCCCGCATTAACACATGTCAATCATTACGCTAATTACCCTTAAGCTCACCTCATTGAATGACAGGAGTCACGTGATTTAATGAGGGGTGGGGGGGGGGCTTATGGTCACTCGCTACATCTAACATCCAATCTGAAGCAGAGGAGATCTGGTCGCCTTTTTTCACACCTTTTCAAAAGGCGGTGAGATCAAAGGAAAAAAGGGTGATAATGATGCAAATAAAGTTGGTTGCTCTGACATAGCAACTACTTAAAAGGTGTGAAAAAAGGCGACCAAATCGCTTCACGTCTACTAACATTGCAGGGAATGTCTAGTTTTCTTTACAAGAACAGTTTATGTTGCAGCCTTTGTCACACTGTATAAAAGCGAGTCTTTCACATCTTTGTTGGTCATGTAGCTGATGTTGTCGCAACAGGATGATCGTTGTCGTTTCGAGGTTACCAGCCATACTCAGTAAACAATGGTACATCTGATTGTTGTATGTGGGAACATTTATAAACAAGTGTGGAATAAGTACGCTTCAAGTGCTGCTCAAATGCTGATCGAGATGACAGGAGCTTTTTCGGTTGGGCAGATTTAAAAGAAACTTCTGACCTCTCAATTCTGGTATGCTAACATGTTGGTCTGCGCTAGCCATGTACATTGCCTTTAGCGGACGCTCCGAACGCGTTACTTCGTTAATTATTCGTTGGCTTATTTGCTTCTCCCGTGAATCTGCCAAAATTATGCTGTGGCGTGTAGATTTATTTCACTGCTGTGTGCACTTAATGAACCTTTTCCAACTCCATATGGATTGGTGGGCGTAACCCCCATGTAGAAATGGTACCAGATTAACTAATTCAGGACCGGATTGTTTTTGATATTTCATGAATTGCAAGATATGTGTCTTGGTCTGTACGCAGTCACACCTTTTGTAAGTTTCTAGATGATGTGTAGTCGGTCGTCTTGCATACAACATTACATTCATTGCTGTATATCAGAATCCTCCCCCATGTGTAGACATTAGGCATAAGAATTACTAGACACCGATGTTAGTTACTTTAAATGTTTCAGTTTTATCACTGAGCTAAGTACAACGGAACACCATATACTCAGTAGACAATTTGTCACACCAATATTATAGAAAGGTGTCCTTATTTATGGAAACTGCACATATCATCTGGATCGGGACGAGAAAAACCATCCATGACTTCGTAGACTTTCAAGACGCGGTTTCCAATGCAGTATTGGCTCTCAATTTCCTTCAAAATGATCTATTCGAAACCGTCACTACAGAAATGAATGTTTGTTCTTTCATACAGAATATCTGCTAGAAGTTTGGCTTTATACCTATTTGCGATTGTGCCATACCGTTCGTCCGCATGGATTGATTCTACATTGGGTAATTCATGTATCACAGACGATTCATCCTTTCTCAGTAGTGTTTTAACAAGGCCTGAATTTATGACATGGCTGCACATCTGACTGCCGTTTGTGAAGCGCGAGGTGGGGGTGGGGCTAATGGAGGATTCCAGTTTTCATCCATCCACCGTAAGACGTCATAATCAACTACGTGACATGTAGGATGACGTCATAATCAATGACGCCATGCATGACATAGATAAGTTCGTAACGAACGCATAATTGATGACGGACTAAGCGTCGTTGTATGAATAGTATGTCTATCTTTTAATAAACATGCATGCTGTTTAATATTTTGAAACTAATTTGACTGGGCGCTGTTGCTGCCATAGGTAGCAACAGAACCCAGTAAAATTAGTTTCAAAATATCAAACGGCTTACCTGTATAGTTTTCTGGAAATTGATAGTCAGGCAGTTCAGGGATCGATCGATCCCAACACGGCGAAGTGCCGGCGGAGCTTAGCTAGAGACGGGCGGGGCATAGCTAAAACTGAACTCCTCCATTAGACAGAACGAAGTACCGCGTGGTATCATCCAAACACAATTGTCAGGGGTGGGGTGTGTGTGTAGGGGGTGTGGGGGTGGGGGGGGGGTGGGTGGGTGGTGAGGGATAGGAAGCAAAATGCATACTTTTGTATTTAACCCAAATGTGACGACAACACATACATAACAAGTCGTTGATGTTGTATAGGGGCTAAATACTATTGATGTTAATCCGTGCCAAAATTGCAATCTCCGTTGTATATTTAATCACCCATTGCAATATCAATGCACGTAGGCTTTAGGATTACACACATTATATACACATCCCAACAATGAAATCTAGAGGAAATTAACACATCATATGTATACTGTATACAATTATGATCAAATCGGCCTTAAAGCGCTGCAAGTATAAATACCTAATATGTTTATATTGATATATTCATGCAGATAGGCCAAGCCATTTAATGCTTAACCCTTTGAACTCGAAAGGCCAAAACAACAAAATCCTTTACGGTTTAATGAATATTCTGTTAAATATTTTGAGACTAAGTTGACTGTAACCTGTTGCTGCCTGTGGCAGCAACAGTTTCCTGTCAAATTAAATTCGAAATACCCATAATCTTACCTATATAGCGACCTTGCAATATAAATTCTGCGAATTCACGGTTCAATGGGTTAACTATGTTCAAGAAAATTTCAATTTTCTCATACAAAATGTCCATTTCCAGAACAGAAGAAATATTTTGTCGAGTCAGTCAGTCCTGTTGTAAATTTTCAAAAATAGTCTTCTCGTGTTCGACAACAGGACATTTCTCAAGACGGGTACAGACGCCGCTTTTGTCCCATCTTGCCAGTCACGTTTAGTTTTTTAGGCAGCTACGCCTTTTTGTTAAACTGTTTAAATTTTAATGCCATAGCAGGTAATAGACCTTTCCACTTTATCCATCCATCATATGACGTCATACATAACTACGTGACGTGTAGAATGACATCATAATCAACGACATCATTATGATGTCATGAATGACGTAGATAAGTACTCACGACTATGCGTTATTGTACGAATTGTATGTCTTTACTATTTAATAAATATTCTGTTGAAACTAATTTGACTAGGCGCTGCTGCTGCCTATAACAGTACCCAGCCAACTTAGTTTCAGAATAGTTAACAGCTTATCTGTAAAGTTTTCTGGAAACTGATAGTCAGGGGGTTCCGGGATCGATCGATCAATCCCAACACGAGCGCGGTGTGGGTGGAGCTTAGCTAGAGGTGGGCAGAGCTTAGCATAAAAGGTCCATTTGTATCGAGTTCTAATCAATTAAATTCTAACTATATTAATCTTTTGGACTGGAATGACTAATAGCAATCGTTTACAATGTGAGAAATAGTATCTTGATTATATTGAAACTAATTTGACTGGAAGCTGTTGGTGAGCAACAGGTTCCTGTCGAATTTGTTTCAAACTATTCAACAGCTTACCCGTATGGTTGTATTGAAATTGTGATACTGTGACTCAAGGGTTCAAAGGAATAAAGCTCATTAACGCAAATAAGCCAAATATGGTCTGTAGAGCTAAACATGTTAAACCTATATACTTTGTAGAATCTAAGCCTAGGAAACATGATTAAAGTATATAATAGTTTAAACTCAGTTACCTGGTTACCATGTGATCTGAGCTATTCTTAATAAAATGCAATTTATTCTGAATTCCTTAGAAAGATTTTTAGGTATCTACATATTAATCCAGCTTAAAATTTTGAAAACAATTTGATTGAAAGTAATTGTTGCGTAAGGAAAGACTCATTTCTAGTTAAACTATAAAAAACAAAACTGGCATTGTTTTTTATTACTTGCTGTAACACTAAGTTTCTTAAATTTCTAAATGGAAAGGCGTTGACTAGGGGAGAAATTATCTCACACCAAGATGTGTGTTTTGACTATACCACCTTTGGGATTAGAGAGACTGCGAATTATGATAATGGACAGGGGGTATTGTAAATACTTTCCTGTATAATTATTTTGAAGCTGTGTAGATAATGGATTTCATGAGTAAAGGACAAACACAAACGCCAGCCAAAACAGCTTTTGTAGTGGTCTTGAGAAATGTTCATTGGCAGATCAAGAGAAGTGTATTTTTGAAAATTTACCACTGGAGTGACAGAGTCGATAACGAGGCCAGCCATTCCCGTGGTAAATTGTCAACAATAGGCTTCGTTGGTCTGGAAATGGACATTTTCTTTGAAATGTCTAAGAGAATTGAAATCTTCTGGATGAAGTTTAAGTGTAAATGGCTTAATAATTAATTAACAATATGTGCTGATGATGTTTTGGCTTACTAGTTTCATCTATCACGTATCTACAATACAAATGAATGCATCATTATTGTGTTCATATGTGTATGTACAACTGCCATTAAATACATTTACTTGATAAGTCTATTACATAAAAAGAATTGAAGAAAAACTCTAACTTTATTTCCTTTCTGTTTAAATCCTTTGGATGCCAAGCTTCTGGTAATGCAGAATTATATGGGTTATATTATTCCTAATTACAAGAGAATGAGCGTATATGGCCAATAATTAGAAAAATAATCTGGCCTATCAGAGTATCCTTGGGAGTTTCTTCCACGTTTCTTCCGAAGAAAATCGAAGAAAGGTGAGTAGTAGATAAATTAAGGCTGCTAGAACAGAACACTGTCAGAACAGAGGATCGCCAATCGGCGGCTAAAGGAAGGAGGTGGGCTGTCAGAACAGAGGCGTGATAACGTTGCCGCAGCTCGTCCGAACACCCATTTAGAGACACATCCTTAGTGGTATACCGATCACTGGTGATCAACCGCACATTACATGGTCCGAATGCCCATTTAGAGACACACATTCTACATGGTATACCGATCACCTGTAATCAACTACACATTACAGGGTCTAATCTTCCCGAGACGAATCTGATCAACGTTGTGTACCATGGGTTACCCCGAAGAACTATGGTGTAGGCTGTGTGGCATGGCGGGAAACGGTGGTAATATCATTACATGACCTTTCTACACCACAGAAGTGGCAGGCAGACTCAATTTCCTCACGTGGGTGAAATCGGTCGTAGATGTTTTTCTGCAGATGGTCACGGAAAGGATTGAAATGAGGCTCATCTCGGAAGTGGGCCCACTTGGCATCTAATATCATGGCTGTCTGTGAGGCAGCCACAACAGGTATGAGCAGTAGTCTAACCAGCATCCTATACATGGAGGGTTAAACCGAACAAGGTGAACCCCTCGAGACATATCTGTGTCAGATCAAGCCCTGTACTGGCCTCAGTGCCGATCTTCATCCCATCTGGGGCAGGTCTTAGCTGCTTCACTTTACCACCAGCTAGAAGCCGCAGCTCTAGCACAATGGGTGTAGTTTGCGGAGTTGTGAGCCCGACATGCTCGAGCAGCTTCACTGAGCCCTTTGCCTTCGAGGAGCGTGACACACCCTCTATCCGCAGGATGCCATCCTGAATATTGATGGCTTCCTCTGGTCCATCAAAGGGCCGACGCAGCAGGAGCTTTCCACCGGTGACCCAAATCCTATGACCCACTGCAACTAGGGTTGTGCCCTGTCCTATATAGGTCAGGAAAGAGGTACCCCTGTTATAAAGCTTCCGGACCATGCCATCCTTCTTCACAATGGTGGAGAGTGGGGTGACCTCCAGGTCAATAACTGCTGGAGGCCTATATAGTGGCACCCATGCTTGCCAATTACCACCAGGTCCAGTGCGGTACCACATAGCGTTCTTTTCGAGGACTACCTGCAGCTGTTTTGCCAGGGTCAACACCACACCATCATGTGACATCGGTGGGGCATGCTTCACAGTCGGCTCTAAGACGTGAAAGCTGAGATCAGCGTCCAAAGTGTTAACATCCTCAACCTTGTCCAGTGATTGCTCTATCAGGGAGTGGAGGATGAACTTCTTCAGGAAGTCATAGCGGAACACTAATTTGTCCCCATCCCTCTCTCAACCCAGACGTTCCTTTGAGAGATCATTTAGGTCAGTGAGCAGCTCTACAACATCTCCACTGACGGGATAGATGGAGAATGTCTTGGAGTGTGCTCCATATTGGAGGACACACGACTTGCCATCGCTTTCCTTAACCTTGGCAGCATCAACGTCGTACACGTCCACGAGATCAGCTAGACTGGTTGAGTGAGCAAATATGGGTTCCATTGTCTATATATATAGGGTTTAAACGGAGTGTATAGCCATGCCGATTGTCCGATTGCTACTCCAAAATGGGGAAAATGTAATCACCACCGATGTGTTACAGCTGCCACTGGGAAGTACCTACCACAGCTCACTGACTGAAGTAGGGTTAGATGTAGAATATCTGCCAGGAGCCACCAGCAAACTGTGGAACACGATCAGCCCCAACATGTTCACCCACGTAAATCACCTGTTTGACAGCTCCGCCATTAGTCTATATGCCAGCATGGATGGTCTGTCTGATACCAAATTAGAGTTTACGCTGCTGCTGCTCATTGACCTATCATCATCATATCATATCATACCTATCAGGCATTCGCCGATATGTTGAAAAAGGAGATAGAGGAGCAGCCACACACCTTCTCCGGGATGGTAGCTATAGCGGTACAGGAAATGCGTTGTCGACAAGAAAGCGAGCGACTGCAGCGGGTGAGCTGGTATGAACAGAACACCAGAGAGGCAATGAGACGAAGGGACTACAACTCTGTCCAAGAATCGGAGAGCCTCATCTGGCAGGGGGAGGGCGTTGTAGGGCCAATCTTGTATGATTACTTGGATGACGAGTGTGATGAGTCTGTAGAAGTCTTGCAGTGGGAAGAGGAGATGGTGGAGTATAAATCCAAGAAATTCCACCACCGGCGGGCATACTATCAGAGTGACAAAGTGAAGTTCCAGATGTCATGGCTGCGAAAGCAACTGGCCCCTGATATACCAGATGAGGGGTGTTTGAGGGAGAGATGCCATGGCTAAATCGGAGTGGCGAAAGCAGCCTGAACTATATCCCACCCTGGCAGCTGAGGAGGGTGGGGGGGGGTTACAGTCAACGGCTGGCGACTCCAGCAGATTGATACCATCAGACAAAATTTCGTCCACGAGACAGAAAAGTACAGCAGAACATGCAGGCGATATAAAACAGCCTACAACAGTTTAGCACGCACAACTACAGTTGCTGGTCTGATTGGAGTCAGTGCTGGTGTGGCCGCCGTTGCCACCCTCGGTACAGGGGTGGGTGCTATCGTCGCTATCTACTTGCCACTACTGTCCTGGCCACTGGCTTAGCGGTTGGACAGCATCATATCACCAGGAAGCTGGAGAAGCATGCTAAGTATGTAACACTGGCACAGAGCAGCCTACGAGCTATCGACGAGTCTGTCAGCAAATCTCTCGAGGATAGGCAGGTCAGTGATGATGAGTACCACCATATATTGAAGCTCCAAACCCTGTACCACACAGAAACCTAAAGTGCGCCAGCAATACCTCAAAGGTTCCAGCGGGTGGGTGGACATGGAGGGGTTAAAATGGGATGCTGCGGCGGGGCTGCATGGAAGATCTCTACGGTGCCAAATAGTATGTTGCATCCGTGTCTGGAACAGTGGCTTTCAGATGACTACTATAGAAGGCATTCCCGACAAACCTCACAACAATCGACCAGAGCCAACCGCCCCTCCTGGGTACACTCTGGACCCGCTCGAGGGCAGGACTACATGATCTCCTGGATGACATACCAGACCTAACACCTATTTTGATCACAGTCGACGGGCGGTCCCACATAAGTTTCTCCATCAATCCACGACCACTGATCAACCTTGCAATCACCATCAAGCAACCTGATCGTGAATATCGAGGATCTGGTGGTCAGAGGTTATAACAACATGATAGTCAAGGAAAATTCCCCCGGTGTCCACTTTGGGTTTAACACTGACATCAACTCGGCCGTGCATGTCGTCTCAATGCCAATGACACCTAGGTCCCCATGGTCTCCTACGAGGGCCAGTGCTACTGTCGTTCTGACTGCCATTCTGACACACAGAGTTCTGGATGACAAACGGCGACCCATGCTGACACCCACCACCCTGCCGGGCAGTGCTAGCAGAACGATAGCCCTACGAGTGGTGTCAGGTCTGGCTATTGCTGTACTCGTCACTAATCTTCTCCTCCACTAGTAGATCCAGCTCTTCAAGCAATAGATCATCCTGACTCTTCCGGTGCGGGAGTCATGGCAAATGAGATTGCCTGAACTAGCTTGGCCTTCCCGACAGCCCCCAAACATGCTGTGCATACACACCCAAGGACTGTATGGTTCGGTGGTACAGCCATTTTCCAACTTGTAGTAGCGCAGAGCCTTATTCAACTCAGAGTCGGGGGGATGCCATCGATGCTTGCAACTGCTGGAACATGTCCGACAGAAATTCCTGATCCTTATAGAATCCTTTAGTATGCAGGAGGTGCTCTACGACACTGCCACCCATAATGTCGTATTCGACGATGCAGATCTGCCCTTTACCAAATCCTAGGTAGAGCTTCATGGCTGTCAGCTCTTCTGTTACCTCAGCATTAGTGAGCTGGGCGAACTCATCTGGTGACTTCTTCTTGTAGCCCTTCAATTCGGTGTTTCACTGGGGATATGCCTGACTAGGTGCCATCTGTTTCCACAGTTCCCGCTGGCTACGAATAGGTGCCCATCTGTTTCCGCGGTTCCCGCTGGATATGACTAGGTTTAAGCCACTATATATACCCAAGAAGGTCACTATCACTTACATACCTAGCAAGCAAGGAAATTGGGGAGTTGGCCCACTTAGGTGAGGCACCACTCAGAGGACACTGTTGCCCCATCTCCTTCATGGACTTTGATGAAAAGGGTAAACCACGGGAAATCTGTGGTACCATACCGGTCAGAGACCTCATCGGAAATGTACATTCTACAGGAGCCTCATCCCTTAACAGTGCCACTACTGCATACAAAGGCATGACACTAGAGGACAGACTAATTGTCAACGGTGCCCTTTGGACGAGTGATGAATGAGCCATCAAGCTGTTGGCTGAATCACAGGCACATGAGCTCGTTCAGAACCTGTTCAAGAGCGGAAGCTCCTTCCGACTGGATGGAAACAATCTGAAGATTGGTAGGATCACGGTCAGTGATGTTAGCGTCGATGGTGAAAAAGGGGCTGCCTCTAATCGCCAACTCCCCGAAGTGAAGAAGTCAGGGTTCTTTGCCTTGCCGTTTAAGACCTCTTAATAGACATGACTTCATGTGCTTGCCTCATATGGATACTCGATGTTCTGGACATTGCTACTGACACAGGCCCGCTGCGTTAAGTTCTCAGCTGTTCTTGGGATTTCATGATCGACACATCCATCACATCATTTGTCTTGGCCAGCGGTACAATGATACCAATCCTGCAGGCAATAGAGCTCAGGAAGTGCTTCCATTTATAGTCGAGGCTACAGCCAAACAGGTGCTGGCCATCCCTTACGTGCACATGCAACATGTCAGTACCATACAGCAGTAGACCGGCCAATGCTGGGCAAGTTGTATTGATCATCGCCCCTTTGGAACATCTTGTTGCGCACCTTGCTAGCAGAACATCTGCATGAGTGCTACATACCCCTGGTGTCCGACTCTGCCACTGATGCTGTCAACGAAAATGGCCAGTGGTATAAGGGCCCAATAACCAAAATTCAGAACCTACAGGCGATGATGGAGAAGCTGCTAGCAGCTCGACTGACCGACCCACTTGTTCTAGTCATCAATGACCATGTAATGGACCAGAAGACGGTCACCTACCTCAGCGACATCACAAGGTGCATCCATTACACCAAGATCACTGTCTTCATCCTCTTTCAGAAGTACACCCATGAGATCTCGCCAAATATCCGCTACAATGCTTGGTTACTGTACTTCAGCATGAAGTGTGGGCGTGCCCTGCTGGAGACCATATATGACAGCCTGACCCTCAATGAGACCAAACAGGACTTTGTCGCGGGAGCACAGAGGGTGGCTAAACGGTACCAATTCATCTTCAGCAACAAGGGGACAGGTGAACTGTCACACTTCAAGCCTTATCTGGAGAAAGCAGAACACTTCAGCTACAAGCTGGATCCAGCCAGGAAGCTAAAGCGAAAACGTTAGCCCAGGAAGCTGAGCTGCGACAGTAGTAGTAGTAGCAGTGGCGGGGACACTTTTTCAGGGTCGAAGAACTTCGTCAGAAGCGTGAGGAATTTCTTCAGAAGCTTGAGGAACTTTTTAGAAGCTTGATAAACTTCGCCAGCTTGAAACTTTATCCACTTAAAATCGGATGGCATGCACTTCTTCTTCTGAAATTTCTCGCGGAAGACCCACTTCAGCCACGATTTGTGGGCATCTGACTTCTTAACAGTTTTCATGAGGTAGTCCTGGTAGTTCTCATCAGGGAATATTCTAAATGCCTCCAGATCACTCACCAGCCGCGTATGCCCTGTTTCATTGAAGATGTGCTCAACGGCCTGCTTGTGGCCAGTGGCCAACCGCTCCTCTCTACCTTTGGTGTGACCAGTGGCATGCCCAGCCTCACGGCCCTCAGTCACAGCTGTACTGATCTCATCTCGGAAGTACTCTGTGGCTCGAGCCTGTAGAGCCTCCGGCATCCAGTGTTCATCATCAGTCTGGATATCGAATACGCCAGCCCACTTCCCTACCATTAGGAGATCTTTGGGATCAGCCCTAGCCTTCTGGAGAGCTAGAATTACAGGACTCTTAGTGGGTCTCCTGGGGAGATCTAGTGACCTGCCCTGGGCACTGACAAACTTCCAGTAGAGCATCCGAGTCAATAATTCCTTCATACTACGGGCCGGTGTGGTCTCCTCTATGGTAGTCAGTATCAGACGGAGGTGGGACCTTGTGGTCGTCAGACCCTGTCAATCGGCAGCTGTACTGGTTTCTTCTTGGAGGGTGATACAGGTTTCTTCTGCCGCACGAAGACGAGCTTGTGAAGTGGTATTTTATACATCGCCTTTTAAAACCTGTATATACCTAGACATTAAACATGCAGCAGTATGTACAGCATCCAGATGGGGCAGTTAAACCTCCAGCCTCGCACCACACTGATCCTCGGAAGGACTGTCTGTCATTCGATCTAGTATCCATGATGCGAACCCTCTATCTACAGTGGGAAGTTCACCGACTTCACCCTCTCGGGACAGATCCATGAGATTAGGAGCATGACGCTCATGTTCAAGCTCAAGAGCACAGAGGCGAAGAAGGTAGAGCTCCCACAGGTGGTGAGCAGGTGAGAGATTTATTATGCAGAGCAACAACACCCTGGACACCACCTATGTGAATGATGAGTACCTGGTCCTGGATCCACTGGCTCGTGGACCTTCTACTACGTGAAGGAGAAAGGGTACTATGCTGTCGGATGTAATGACGGCTTCACAGAATTCGACTTACAACCAGACGTAGAAATACCTGTCACGGTGCCACTCTTCTCCCTCCTCCATAACACACACGTGAACCAGGCCTTGATGCAGGACAAGCTGTTCCTCCGGGTGTACACTGAACATCTTACGGATGTAATGATGACCTCTCCACGACTTCAGGTCTGGCATGATAAGAAGGACCAGGAACTAAAACGTGCAGGCTCTAGACAACGAATCCTACATGTAGAGCAAGAGCATCAGCAGGTCCAGGCCATGGCTAACCAGCGTCCAGAGTTGACATTGCAACGAGGTGCCTCGGACTGCATAGCTGTTGCAGTCTTGGTTCAGAAGGAATGGGTGGTCCAGGAGGTGGGGGAGCTAGACGACTTCAAACTTGTGATGGCTGGGATCAACATACTCGGTGAGGTGCGCCATCTGGCTGATTGCTGTCTCTATCGACAGAAAACAAAGTTATATGCCCTGCTCCGCCTGACCAGTGGCCACGAGGATCTTGAGTCAGCGCTCGAAGGTCAGTGTCACCTCAGAGGAAGGGACATCCCACCTAACCATGAAAACCAGCCCAGCTTTCATGTTGGGAACCTGTATGGAGAGCGAGGGGCACTCTTCCGGTCAGAGTAATGGTGCTGTACTTTGGATATAGCCAGGTTAACTTCTCGCAAAATGGAGGTATTCAGCTTGAACACGCGTAGAGCATAACTCCAGCAGCTGCCCCAGCTACCACCACAGCTCCTACTACTACTATGGACTCGGCCATCTCCTGACCACCTAATGCCTCATAGTCGAGCATCGGCTTGGAGAGCTTTACAGCCTTGTAGTACTCATCGAGACTCTCATCGGCCTTGTGGATGTTCTGGGTGGCTTGAGACTTTTGTTGCCGTCGGCATGCCTCCCTTTGGTGCATACGCTCGAGTGCCTTGCTGTACTCAGACTTCTCCTTAGACAGCTTCTCCATCGCCTGGTTATGACGTTTTCTCTCTACCTCCACCACCTAATGGTCAGCGAAGATTAGAACCCAGTTCGCCAAAGCAAACACGCCTGCATTCAAGATTGCAGATGCCATGTCTATACAGGTGATTTAAACTCACCATATAGTCAGCAGGAACCGCAAGCAATGTATGAACCGGAAGCTTTCGAGGATCCAGTTGAGTACTACGATGAGGCCTATGATGAGGATGACTATGATGAAGATGAGGACAATGATGAGGATGCCTATGATGAGGACGCCTATGATGAGGACTATAATGGTGAAGATGATGTAGAGCCAGAATCCAGCTGACTAATTCACCGAGCCAAGGGAATTTATCATACCTACGTGATGGGCTCTCTTGGCTTGCTAGCGGCAGTTGGGGCTCTGATTGCTCTGTTCATGATGAAGGCTGGCGAGACGGTCCGCAAAATCGCCAACAATGCTCTCCATGGAGTTGAGAAGATCTCTGAGGCTATTCCAGCCATCGCCTCGGGGGAAGGTACATTCTTTGGCATTGCCGGTCCCTGGCTCCCATATGTTGCGATAGCACTCGCAGTCATCTGGACTGCTGAACATTTAAGACATGCTATATAAGATGGCTTCTCTGCATGACCTCGTCAAGTCCCTTAACTGGCAAGTCTTTGTCGATGAACTTCCGTTCAGTGATGACGCCAGCGCTGCAGAGATTAGACAGCAGTGTTCATAGGTATTTGAAGAGGTGTTCATCGATGGTCAGATGAACGACTGTCGTCTGTTCATCTGTCTAGAGTTTGCCCGAGCTGTACAGGAGAGGACAGGAGTCGACGCCAGTGATGAAATCTGAGGTCATGACAGCCTCTCTTGAAGATCTCTATTACCGGCCCGGCGGCTATTATCGCAAGCCTCATCAACTGCTCGAGGCTGCACGTCGCAAGGGTCATAGATTCACCTAACAGATGGTTAGCCAGTGGCTTACCAGACATGCGATGTGGTAGATCTACAGACCTCGCCCATGGCACATTCAGTATGCACACTTCGATGAACCTGTCCCGAACAGAGTCCATCAGGCTGATGTGCTGGTCCTTCCACATGATCGGGTCTGTTCCAGAACATGCAAGACCTATAAGTACACCCTCGCCATCGTCGATGTCGCCAGTAGATACAAGGCAGCAGTGCCTCTCATGGATAAGTATGCAGGTCAGGCGGCTGCCGGGTTCCAGAGTATCTATGAGGACCCACAAAATGCCCTCCAGTGGTCAGAGTTGCTGCAAGTGGATGAGGGTAAGGAGTTTAGAGGTGAAACTGCAGCCCTCATGCGGAAACATGGTGTGGCGGTTAGGCGAGGCGAGGTGGGACATCACCGTGCCAAAGCTATCGTCAAGCGGTGGAACCAGACATTGGCAGACAGACTGTTCCCACATCAGTATGCTCAGGAGATGGCTGTCCCAGCGAGCGGTCATTCCAGGGTATGGGTGAGAGGGTTGCCCATTATGGTGGAGAGATCCAATGCTGACGTTACTAGGCTGATAGGACAGAAGCCAGTCAGGGCCATTCAGCGATCCTCTGTGGCCCAACCTCGATGCTCTGTTCAAGACCTATGCTCGGAAGATAGACTTCCATCCGATTCCCTGGTTCGGTATTTGTAAGGGCTTGGCGAGTTGGAGGGTGGACGTAGGTGGACGATTGACCCCAACTGGTTGATAGATGTACACAAGCTTGACAGGTATGTGGAGACAGCTGGACAGCCTACGCTGTACTACCTGGCATGGTCGGAGAGCAGTCCTAGGCAGCCAATTGTATGAGAGACGCTCCAGCTTATCCCTAGAGACACCCATCTACCTCCACGCCAGAGAGCAGACATCCTCCACTGACTGTCGGTTGAACATGTCACATGATGCTCATACGAGCAGCTCTTCGATGAAAGCATCCATTGGAGTGATGACATCCTTGTGACCATAAGCCAGGATGTAAATACCATCGAAAGCGATCCATCACTTTGTGTCTAAGGGGCTGAGGCGGGTTTTGGTCTGGTGGACCCCATAGAGGTGGTGACCTTCACTTCGCAGCATGTTCATACCATGGTGGAAGACCTTTCGCTCGAAGAGGCATTCCGTGTACTGCTCATGGCGAATCTGTCTAACCACATCCCTTTACACACCCTTTGCCTTCTTGACTTCTTGTTTATCCGACCGCTTGATGGAGTACATCTTCAGGCACAGGCCAACAAACTCCTGGATATGGCACACTGGCACATGTACCGGAGCACACAGTTGGCACCATATAGTCGCTTCAGCTGGTTGTAGTAGAAGTCATACCTGAGGTGCTTCGAGAGGTC
Source organism: Chaetoderma sp. LZ-2023a (assembly GCA_034401795.1). Lineage (NCBI taxonomy): Eukaryota > Metazoa > Mollusca > Caudofoveata > Chaetodermatida > Chaetodermatidae > Chaetoderma > Chaetoderma sp. LZ-2023a. The sequence continues at coordinate 43,272,062 of CM067367.1, forward strand.
CAGGATGGACATTCCCACATAGACAGGGCAGTTCAGCAGCAGGCTCGTCTTGTACATGTGGAGAGCAGCTAGATCATCATTGAACACCTTCGCCCAGGAGAAGCTGGGCTCGACTATTAGGTGGCGCAGCTTGTTCTCCTTGAATAACCACACTAGCTTGACATCCACTCACTTGCGCAAGTTCTCCATGGTCTTATCGAAGACAGCATTATTCATCAGCTTGTAGAGATCCTTCTCAAAGTCGCTGTTGGCCTTCTTACGGAGCTCTGTGTTGAGTCGGATGTAAGGCTCCATCCACAGTGACTGATTGAAGCGTAGAACACTGTGCACCTTCTTCAACCTCATACCCAGGCTGAGGTAGAGCTTCAGGTTGCGGTAGTGGAGAATGGACTGTTCTTTGTCTCTCAGGTTAGGCACCAGTTTTTCTGCTGCCGTCTCCTCTATCGACTCGCCCAATGCACACTGATACTCTGAGAGTCACTTTCCTTTCACCTTCATCCGTTCAGGCGCCAGTGGGTAGGCATTGTGCATGTCTTGCAGCTCATGTGGGTACCCAAGTTCAACCTCTAGGATGTAGCCCTTTTCATCATCATCATCAGGATATTGTGAAATCTCTTTGACATCAATGTCCCCCACCCACTCAAACAAAGTGAGTCTCTAGCTCCACACCTGTCTTCCTTAGAAGCGCATCCCAGCTCAAGCCGGGCTCGTGTAATAGTGTCCTGGGTCCAGACGATACTGCTGGAGGCATGTGATGCAGAAGTTCTCAAAGACATCTGCAAGGAGCAGTGTCAGACTGCAGATAGAGGTCATGATAGTCTCCCATGGTCTGGCAGCCGAACTAGGCCCAGACAGCCTGTGCATGGTTTTAGTCGCTGTCAAATATTCCCTCGCCAGAGAGTTTACTGTAGAAAGCAGCTTGAGGTGGGAGAGAGGTATCATTGAAACGGTTCCACCCATCCATGTGCTCATAGCCTAAGGGGTATAACCCTTGTGGAGCAGGAGCTCATGCTTGGCAGTGTTAGGTTCATACTGTTTTGTAAGTGGGTACGTTGTGGAACTAGCTACCAGCTTGTCAAGTGATGCTGGGAGGAACTGGGCCAAGTCGATGAACCACAGCTGATGGAGGCTGAAGGAGATGTACTTCTCCATATTGTTGGGGATGCAGTTGATCTGTCCCTCTGTTTGGGAGATGGCCTGCATGATGAGGTGAGAATCATACCCACGCAAGTTGTGGAATACGACGGGGGTGGTGGTGGTCTTAGGGTTGAGGTGCAGCTTTAGATTACACACATTGTGTGCTGCTCCCCGGTAGAGACCAGTGATGTGGCAGTGATCTCTGACACTGTCCCCATCTAATGGTCTGTCGCACACATGGTAACATGACCGCGGTTTTATGAGCTTGCCAGTCCTCTCTAGTCATCTCCATCAGCATAGGGTGGGCAAGCACGGCCGTTATCTTCTCCTCTTCCTGTGCCAATCGATCCAGGAAGTGCTTAGCTGCATCTTCTCCTCGATATAGCACTGGTGGTTCACTGACACCGTCACAGCGGACCACAATGCATGAGAACCCACAGATCTCATGGTGTTGCATTTTCTGTATGCTGCTATGAGCCGGATTCGCCTCTGGCCCCTCAATCTTGGTTGTTTGGTCTTCAAAGTTGGCATAGATGATGAATGGCGCCTTGAGTTGCTTGTGGTGGTTGGTGAACTGTTGCATCTTCCTGTCCTCTGTAGGCATTCTTATGCGCATTGGTCTGCCACTGATGCCGCAGCACTCCGGTCGGTTTGTGCTTGATGAGAAGGTCTTCACGAGAGTAACAGTGGAGACACCCCTCACAGAAGTGCTTTCTCCCTTTATACCGACTCTGAGCAGATGATTCAGGTCCTTAATCCAGGTATAGTGTCGCGTGCCACCTTCTCGATAAGCAGCAGATTTGTCCTTGGAATGACGGGGTCAGCCTCACTCAGATGCGGTGGGTAGACACCCTTGTCATGCCCGAATACATTAATGGCCAGTCCATTCTGGCGCTCAACACGCTTAATCTGGTGGAGAGGGGTTGGCTATGAAGTCAAGCGTGTCCCAGTACCCTAAATACTTCGATGTCCACTGGGGATTACTGTCTGCAGGATAGGTAGCAGCCAAGAGACCAGCGAAGACAGTGGCCATCATCTTTGTTCTGGACATTAACCATGGCACGTTTTCGCTTAATCGAAGCGGGGAGATTGAAGTAGGACCCACCACGTAGTGGTTGATATCTGGCGATGTTGAGGTAAAATGCATCAACCTGGTCGACTGCCCAGCTAGACCCCTCGCGGGTGTAATTCTCAAGGCCTTGCAGCACCTTGGCTTTGGTCTCCTTCACAGCCTCGCTAATATCGCTTGCCTTCAGGATGGCATGCTGCTTAGACCAGAACAATTTGTGGTGACCTCTGTCCCATCATTCTTCTCCTTAAGGAGGGTGATCTTGAGAGCAAGGCAGAACCACACACACGCACGCACGCACGCACGCACACACACACACACACCTTTCAGGCCGAGGACCTCTTCCACCAACTTCCTCTCGATCTTGTCCAGGTTTTTATCCAGGAAAGCTGTTGGATCCTTTTTCCCATGTCCAGGAAGTTCCCATCCCCGCGGATAGTTTTGGATTGCATGTGGGACCGTCACAGATCCTGGGGGTATGTCCCTCATTTCCTGGATTATAACATCAAGAAACCTGTCGATCTCCTCATCTGTGAACTTGGGTGGGGTTTCTAGCTCCGGGGTGGGGTTGGGGGGGGGGGGGGGGCTTCTCAGAAAGGAGAGCTGAGGTTGGCCTCTCAAGAGTTGTTGGTAGCTTCCTCCGTGGGGCTGGGGTTGGCTTCTCGGGAGTGGTTGATAGCTTCCGGCGTGGGGTTGGGGTTGGCTTCTCAGGAAGGAGAGCTGCCAGGTTCTCAGTATAAGTGGTACAGCTAATAAGCCCCTGCTGTAACAATCTCGCCAAATTTTGAAACACTTCATCAATGTCCATAGCAGATGTGTGTACCTATTCAGTTGTGTTTCTCTAATATGGGGATTTTTTTTTGGTATCACATGCTGGTGGGCCGGCCTGGGGGTGGGCCGGCCTGGGGGTGGGGCTAGCCTGGGGGTGGGTTGGCAGACAGACAGACATACCACTGACAGACTGTTTGCAAAACAAGTTGCCCAGCATGCTCTACTATCTGGCAATACTGTTTACATTATTAAATATATAGCGAGATTTGATAAATTTTTTGTTTTGTTTTTTTAGTTGTTTTTTTTTGTTTGCTGCAACGTTAGCACGCCTCTGTCCTGACAGCCCACCTCCCTCCTGTAGCCACCGATCGGCGATCCTGTGTTCTGATAGTCTTCTGTTCTAGCAGCCTTAATTTATCTACTACTAAGGTGAAAGAAAATCTGTTTACGTTTATTCTAGAAGAACCCCGATCCTGTTTGTCATTGGTGTAGCATTTATACATCTATGTTACCTAGATAATCTTTATATTACAGTTTACAGTTAATATGGCACCACTCTTTTTAAAAGTTCATACACTGACAATATATTCAAGAGCACGTGTCTTGCTTTATGTACGCTACTCCCACGATCGCCTTTGACTGGATAAAATAGGTGTATCAGCTTGTCTCATTTCACGTACAGGACTCACTACTTCCATTGTAATTCCATTGCGCGGGACGTGCAAAAACGTCGATTTATGTTACAATATACTATTAAATAACGTTCAGGAAAATTCAGCTTTCTAATAAGGATCAAGATTGGGTAGAATTTCACCGCGTCGCTATATCAATTTTAGCCGATTGATTATTTATTGATCGTTTAAGAAACATATCAAATTGCAGGCTATGCTCACCTGACAGCGGTAGAGTTGCAATAATGCAAACATGAGACACCCATATAATATACAATATTATCACCCGTCAGTAGCCTAAAGGTTACTTGTGGATTGGTCTAAATCAAGACCGTAAACAACTGTTTACGTTGGTGTGGCGTTGCTGGAAGCGAAGCCAGATGGTCCTCAGAGCCTGTTTGCTGGCTGGTAAATTGATCACCATCTGCTGGCCCGTATTGAGTTAGTATTGTGCTAAAAGACACTGCATTTTAAGGATATGATAAACTACCATCACGATATTATTAAAGTCATACACCATTGGAAAGCTCATCCAATTTCCTAAACTTATGTGTTAGTTTTTCTATTTTTGTAAAAATTAGCACTAAGTCACTTGCATATATAAAATAAATCGTTGTATTAAAGGTGCTAATTCACAGTAAAATTTCCGAAAATAAAGTTGTTTAAATTATACGCGTTTAGCGGCTTAAACTGTGAGCCTATATGTAATGAAACGAAATAAATCTTAGCATATAATGATTCCATTCCATATAAATTAATAAAAAATTTTAAGTTGAGAAATTGAAATAGAGGCACACGGGCCTCTATTTCAATTTCGCAACTTAACATATTGTATTAATTTATATGGAATGGAGTCATCAGATGTTAAGATTTATTTAGTTTCATTACACATAGGCACATAATTTAAGCTTATAAAAGTAAGCAATTTTAACAATTTTATTTTCAATCATTCTGGTGTGAATATGCACCTTTAATTTAGTAAATCCAGCGGCCAATAGGGTGTCTTTTAAAATTATAATTAGATTAACAAAATTTAAAGAAAATATAAAAACTAATACATACATTGTTAGGAAATTGGTTGAGCTTTCCAATAATGTAAACTTCAATAATATTATGATCCTACTTCTTCATATACACGGCTTAAAGTGCGTTGTATCTAAACCTATCAGAAGTGCTGACAGCGATGTATCGTACGTAGGAAGGTATTTTCCCAAATTAAGTTAATCTGGGAAAGGTATATGGCTGAAGCGGAAATGTTCTAGATGGTACAACTGACTCAATTTCAGCACCAACAGGATAAGGGTCGTTGAGGGTTTTCGGCTTCGTTAGGTAGATTGTTTTGTTGTCTTCCCCAGAAAAATTAAGAGATTAGCTACTCTGAGAAGCATTCTTCACTTGATGAAAAATTATTAATTCTGATGTTCAAATTTTTCTGCTCTTAGTTACATAAATAATGAACAAGGCATGAGCGTTATTGATCATCATGCTGAGTAGGCCAGTATTCTATCTGTCTGTTTGCCTCCCAATATGTATGTAACGTGAAGATGTCACTGATGCCCCATCCATGCTATCACTCCATGCGGCACATATCTAGATGGGCAATGTGTGTGATGACTGAACACACTACCCCTTTTGCATGATAAAACGAAAACCATATCTAAGATTGTCTTACCTATTTACAGCTTTACGGGAAAGAATTTTTATATTTACAGGTTTATCTAATCAGAGCTTGGCCTTCTGACATTAACACAGCTCTGCCGAGAATACAATTGTTTATTGTTTGTAGTAGTTAAAAAAACCCTCTATAATTATATCATATATTATATTACTGAGTTTTATTTAAGTTACCACAAACAATGGCTTGTGTACCGATTTGGTGGGTGTTAGAAATTGATGATATATCCTCTTATATTTCACTGGCGGCTGGGCCCCCTTGGACGTCGGGGCTCCTAGGCTCAGGCCCAGTTAGCAAATGCGTTAATATAGCACTGCTTGTGAACAAGATGGGTGCGTGGATGGGTGGGGGGCGTGGCAGACAACCTCTGCCTGAATATCCATTCATTCGAACTGCAGATATAATTACGGCCATATGACGTCATAATCAGCTACAAGATGTGTAGGATAGCGTCATAGTCAATTACGTCATGTAACTAAGTTCGTCACTAACGCTTAATTGATGACGGACTAAGCGTTGTTGTACGAATCGTATGCCTTTACTATTTAATAGACATGTTGTTGAATATTTTCAAAGTGATTTGATTCAAAATTAGTTTCAAAATATTCAACAGCTTACTGTATAGTATTCTAGAAATTAATAGTTAGGGAGTTCATGGATCGACCGACCCCAGCACGGGCGAAGTGTGGGTGGGGCTTGAGTGAAGATGGGCGGGGCATAGTTAAAGCAGGATTCCTACATTAATCAATCAGTTTTATCATGCTCCTGTTCAAGTTCTTATTCTCTTGTTCAAGTTTATGTCGATTCCATTACAAACCATGTTATTGTGACAGAAGGCAGTTGTTTACAGATCGACGGTGTTGTATTGTGATGAAATTGCCACCGCTCTGTGATTAACCTTCTGACTGTTCAAATTTTGCAAACAACATTTTCCAGGGCACACACCTCTTCACCTGCTGAAAATATTGAAAACAATTTGACTGAAAGTTGTTAGTGGCTAAGCCACCAACAACTTTCAGTCAATTTGTTTTTAAAAAAATATTCAACATGTCCTGGTTTACTGTCCCTTGAGATGATTGTGTTGGCTTGTCAAACAGCTAAGGAATTCACAACACCGATGAGAAATAAACACGCCTTTCCTTTTGGATGGACGTCCAAGTTAGTAAGGCGTAGACTAAAAAATGTATAACTCTTATTTCATTCGCTGCGCTTGGGAAACATAAAATGCATCACATCGTAGCTAATGCGGAACGATTGGCTACGTTACCGAATGCCTAGGTGGCGGTGATAACACCGAGATAAATTAGCCTAATAAGGAGTTATTGGTTTGAATTGCGTCTATCGAGTTTGTAGTAGTAGTCTGTAGAGATATAGATTCCAAGTCGCATTCACACCATATCTAGGCTGTTTTTATTTTCAGTCTATGATTGGTAACTTCCCCAGTTTTTACATTTATACTCCTGGGTGGAGTGAGGCAACGAGGAGTGTTTCCACCGGTTGCTCGTCCGCCGCCAGACCGCCTAGTAATTGAACGGGGTTTGAACCCCCGCCAGTCGATAACGCAAACACCGCGGCCAATCAATCGTCTCCCCATTATGGACTAACAAACTGTTGTTTGGATTATTTTCCGATTCGCCATTTTCTTCATCATAAAGTACGGATTCTTAAAACAGTTTGAAAACTCTTATCTGCATTATTGCATTGAAACGCAACTAGATAACGCAGCTGAAAGTCATCACATGCAAAGTAATTTTGAAAACAGATTTACGATCTAGACAAATTTCAAACTTGTTGGTGGATAACTGATATATTGGCATCTTAAAACGATGCTAATCTCATCTCAAATGTTGTATTGCACCGATAGAATATGGTTTATAGATTCCATATCATTCATATCCTGTCACATTTCCTGATCTGTATCGCAATTATCTGTTTTGTAATATCGAATAAATGTTGAACAGTGAGCGACACCATTGTGTCTCCTCAAGCTATTGTGTATGATGTCATGTAAGCTCCAATGCATCACATTCTTTATTATGTAATGCTCATCCCATTGAATATTTTGAATCTAATTTGACTGGAAGTTGTTGCTGCCTACAATTTTTTGTCAGCAACAACTTCCAATCAAATTAGTTTCAAAATATTCAACAGCTTACCTGTGGGATTGCTTTTATACCACATTGCCAAACTATAGCTGGCGCCTCTATGCCTGAGCGTATATGCCGAGGCAGACACCCCAGGGTTGTTCTGATTGGTTGAAAAGTAAATCATGACAGCCATCATAGGGTGTAGAAATGTACCAACATTTAACTACTAAATCCTGAATATCTTTCCTTAGCGGCGTGATAAAAAGCTTAAAATTACCCGGATAGTTTATGACTGGCGTGTTAGATCTGAATAGAATACCTGAATAGCTATCAAGAGATGGGATTAGTTATCCTTTAATAGCTCACGCAGATGAGTCACTAATGGACAATGTATCTATGTAATACCACAATATAGTATATTAACACGACTATCCTCAGCCGCAATGGACCGTTTCAATTTATCCATCCATCATATGACGTCTTAATAAACTACATGACGTATAGGATGACGTCACAATCAATTATGGCATGAATGAAATTGTAAGAATTGCATATCTTTACTGTTTAATACATATTTTGGCGAATATTTTAAAACTAATTTGACTGGTCGCTGGTGCTGCCTATTGCTGCTACAGCAACAGCACCCAGTCAAATTAGTTTCTAAATATTCAACAGCTTACCTGTATAGTTTTCTGGAATTGATAGTCAGTGAGATCAGGGATCGATCCCAACACTAGCGGGCTGTGGGTGGAGTTTAGCTAGAGATGGGCGGGGCATAGCTAAAACTGGAAAGGTCCAATTTACCCATATGTGCCAACCCGTTCCACATTACTTTTACTAATACGCAAGGTGTATGAACAACAACACGGTTTCACGATTCAATGAGGCCTCGCTGTTGCCGAATTAAAACCCTTACTACACATTTAAAGGGACATATTCACACCAAAATGCTTCAAAATTAAAAATAAAGAAAAAAATAATGTTTAAAACAAAAATACTGTATTTATTTATTCGGAAGGAAATTATCATATGTTAAGATTTAATGCGTTTCATTACATCTCGTCACACAACTTAAGCTTCTAAAAGTATAGAATTTTAACAATTTTTATTTTGAAGCATTTGATATGAATATGCACCAATCGTCATTAATGTATAAATTTAACCAGATAAGCTAGAAATAAGTAAATGAATAAAAAGTATAAAATAAAATCAAAACTCACACATAATAGCAATCGTGGAGTGGGACGAGGTGATGTGGCGCTATTCTTGGACTTCCATATTGGAGATCCCCTGTCTGCGACTCGGCGTGGATTGTTATACGATCCTTGGAAAGGTTCATTTCTCCATCATTGCCTCGCTCCATTTAGTTGTAAAAATGAATGTACCCGCATAAAATCCTCCCTGTAATTCATGCTATATCCTGTTTAGTGGTTGATATTCTCACAGCTGATAAATACCACAATATCTCGTTGTTTTTTTACAATGCTCCATCAATACGGGTAGGGCACTACCGGTACTACTACTGCTACTGCTACTACTACTACTACTACTACTACTACTACTACTACTACTACTACTACTACTACTACTATCACCGCCACCGCTACGCTACTAATGACAGGGTTCATAGAACTAATGCTTGACAATAAAAAACAAAACTACATACTTGCGAGTGCCTTGTGATATAGCAGAATGGATCTCAGAACAACGTAAAAGTAAGAATATCTGAAATGTAGACCATCAATTCCAGTCAATCCGTGTGGTTGTGAGACGGGTAGTTGAAAGCTACTCCGGTGAAAGAGGATTTTTGTCCTCTGGGTGCTGGTGTAGTGGTAAGCTACTCGCCTCACAAACGCTAGGCGGAAGGTGTCATAGAATTCACTGGTTCGAACCGCGCTCGGGTCGAAAATTTAAAAAAGGTAAAAATTACATTCCAGATGATGATGGAGCTATATCTTAGAGCCAGTGAGTCGTCAATGGCTGGGTTCATAGAACTAATGCTTGACAATAATAAAAACTACTACTACTACTACTACTGCCATCGCTACCACTACCGGTACTACTACTACTACTACTACTACTACTACTACTACTACTACCACAACTACTACGTATTACTACACACCCAGATATTCAACTACATATATACGACATAGCAAAACTATCCGGTAAATTCCCGTATTTGCATGCGGTGTATTTAAGTATGCTGTCTATTTCCTTACATTATTGTAAACTTTTATTCATTGATCAATAGAAAATGTCATTTTATCAATAAACAAGTTTGTTTAATTTTATTGAAGCGCGCGTGTGTGCAAAATCTAACATGACATGTGCTAGTAGGCCTAATAGTACTAAATATGACAGTAATAGTAATAGAAGATGCAATGTAATTGACACCCTCACTCACCCACCCCGGTTTTAAACCTGGGTCCATTGACAAGACTACCAATATTGACTAATCGTCGTGTTTGTCTTCGTTGCTCTACGTATTGATATGCAAACCCGATACCATTTCTTCAACTCAAATTCTTGTTCTTTCTATGAATGATTCAAAATTTATGATCATAGCTAATCTTGTTATTGCCCCCCCCCCCCCCCCCACACACACACACTCATGCATTACTAAGCTACTATATAGGCCTATTCTACCAAGCGCCATCCAGTTAGGAAGAACTAGGCTATAATCCGTTGACTATATATATTCTGACTATAGTAGTGTACTCTAACTGATGTTATATAATAATAGTACTTCCGCTTTACAATTTTCTGTTTGCTAAATTGAACGTTTGAGTGTGATTATGACCCCAGTCAAACCTGTTTATAGTGAACATGTATTCTATTTTGGAGTCAAAAGATGCTGGTTCTTTTAGACTGATCGTCGTAAGAACGGTTATTATTTGTCCCACAGGCTATTTAACACAAAAAATAAGTTGCATTATTTAATTGTCCACCTATAGGCCTATTTAATAACTCGTCTTTTTTATGGTTTATGTAGTGTCGGTTGACCGATGTAGACAGGTTTATCTGTGTTCCTAAACGATTGTCTGATGGCTATAAGCATAGCCTATATATACGCGGTACCATATACGTCTCTTGTGACGGATGTTTACAAAACATAAAAGTAATCATATAAAATGAGTGGGTATATACCAGCGGCGATACACGTACACACACAATGAAGGTGTATGGATGACTGAGCTCACTTGAATGAATCAATAAATGAATGAATACGAAAAATAGAATAACTGCGTAGCCAAGCCTATACCTGAAGTGCGCATACTCACAGGCATGCGCAATAATACATCTGAGCACGTGTGCCAACACTCATGCGCAACACTCATGCGTAACACTCATGCGCGACTCATGCGCAACACTCATGCGTAACACTCATGCGCGACTCATGCGCAACATTCATGAGCAAACTGGAAGTTTTAGCCTACCTGAGACTGGCCCTTTCATGAAAGATCCCGCATCGGCCTTTTGAAAAGTCCGTAAAAGCAAATATAGGCCTAAGTTACACAATGACAATCCAACGTACAAAATCCTACTACAGGCTTGCAATGAACTAGATTCGAAATTTAAATTTTAGAACTTCACTGAAAGCCCATTTGTAGGCCTAATAGCGTTTCCGTTTTACAATTGAAATTCTGTTTTAAAAACAACAAATCTGACATTATCCTGCAATATAATATTGATCTACATTATATAACGCAACACAGCGCCTATCTATCTGTAATATGCCTAGTACGACACACGCGGCAATGCGTAACAATCTATGGTCTAACACTTTTTCCGCGAACAACAATATTACCCAATACACCGTACCGTGGAGCTCTGACATTTAGCTTAGGCTGGCCCTGAACTAGAGAAATATACTAGTCCATATCTACGAATTTACACGCGAGGATGTGTTGTATCTTACAGCATGCACGATCGGCTGGTCTTATCAGATTAGAAGATTAACGCTATTATTAGCTATTATTAGGCCCAGTGCTGGATACATTATTGTCACCAGATTGGGTTTAATCATTAACCCGTCTTGTGGCAAGTTAACCCTTTAATGGTCAAGTCGGTCAAACCGCCTTCTGAAGTGGTATTTAGCAGTGCCCATTTACAGGTCAAGAGAAGACTATTTTTGAAAATTTACCACAGGAATGACTGGCTCGGTAACCGAGCCAGTCATTCTAGTGGTGAATTTTCTAAAAAATAGTCTTCTCTTTTCTTGCAAATGGGCACTGACTAAGCAGGGACTTTTTCTTTTCCCGACCATTAACGCATTTGTGGTCAATCCGGCCAAATCAACCTCTGCAGCTGCCTTGAGAAATGTCCATTCGCAGTCAAACAGAAAGCTTTCTTTGTAAATTTTAGTAGTAGATCTACAAAAATAGTCTTCTCTTAAAATTTTCTGGATAGATTTTAATTTATTTGAGTAGCATTTTGAGCGCTTTGAGGCGCTATTGACATAAGAGGCTAAATTTTGTCAAGAAAATACTTGCTTATTGCATATCCATTTGCAGGCCAAGAGAAGACGACCGTAAGACAATTTTACTACTGAAATGACTGGCTTTGTTATCGAGCCAATCATTCCAGGGCTAGATTATCAAATTTAGTCTGCTCTTGGCCTGCAATGGCACTTAATGTACTTAATACCATAGAGGCCCGTTTTGGCCGGCTTTGTCCTTAAAAGGGTTCAAATATCTTAGCCCAGTTTATGATTACAGCAAGTTGTTGTTAATCTTGACAATGGCGCTATGGTATATAAGTACTACTATCCGCAACAGCGTGGTACAACACCATCATCAAAATTAGCATCATCAGTATACATTTGAAATTCGTTCATTTTATTGTAGAATTAAATTTTCTTCTTTGAAGTATTATTATATTGGTTGAAACAGTAATGTGAGCGCCGTTATAAATCCCTCACTACATCCACACAACCTAAGAAGCCTATGCAATGCAACCGTTTCCCTTATCAGTCGACTAAGTTGTACTTATGCTTAGGACGTGTTATTGCTACTGTTTCAATGTACGCCAAGGAGGTCTATTTCTTTGTTCGCGTTGCTCTTTAATCCGCTCATAACTAGATCGAGGACCCTGACCAGGCGACATTTTCCAAAGATATCAGATCAGAAGCCTGATATGATAAATACACGCAATTAAAGAGTAATTTTCTTTTGAGTATCATGTGGATATAGTCTAGGCTTATTTATACTTAGACTTTGAATTCTCAATGACGTTGTATATATAGTTGTTTACTGGGGATGAATATATGCATAATTGCATAGCGGTTCAAATCTCCCCAGACTATTCTAGGAAAAACATCATTAAAGCGACGTTTTCGAATATTGTTTCGGAAACGTTATGTTTTGCCCTGTGTTAATACACCTATGTTAAAATGTTTTTCAAAATGTGTTCTCGAAAGTTCTGTGTTAAGCTAATGCTTTGTTTCTGAAAAATGTTCAGAATGCAACAACCATACCCAGAACATAATTCTAATAGAAAGATCCGGCTACTTCTATAGCTACACCCTGCATGCCCATTTCTAGCTAAGCTGTACCAACGTTGCGTCAAATCAATGCTTTCGGCAAAATTTGACGCATCAATACGATCGCCACAAGGATATGGTTTATCGCCAGTGCTCTTCCCCCGTTGCCTTGCAGCATCTCTATCATCACCATCAACTGTTCGAGAACATTCGACAAGAACACTCCCATCTCTATGCTAGACATGCCACTTCAGATGGAGTATGCACATGGTGTTGATTTCATGGATGAGGAAAAGGGGTTAGACCTACTTTATGAACTGCCTCCAATTGAAGAATCCAGTTTCAGCTATGCCCCGCCCATCTTTAGCTAAGCTCCACTCACACTTCGCCCGTGTTTGGATCGATCGATTCCTGAACTCCCATACCTATCAATTTTCAGAAAACTATAAAAGGCAAGCTGTGGAATATTCTGAGACCACTTTCTGTCAGGATAAAGCAACAGCGATGGTTAATGTTTGAGGATGTTTTCCGAATGCAAGAGAATGCACCAGCTCAGAAAGCATTAGAGTTCTCAGTACTGGGGGCCAATAATCTTCTTTTTTTTGTGCAAGAAAGCTGCAGTGGTCATCAAACTGGCTCTGTCTCATTTGATCTTCTCTTCAAAAGATAGTTCAATAGGCCAGAAGCTTCTCCTAGCCTGGTTATACCACTGACCGTTCTACACGAGATGTTCTGCTGTTTCTTCTGCATGCTGGCACTCACAAAGTGCAGAATCTGTAATCTTGAGGCGGTGAAGATGTGCATTGAGACGATTATCACCAGTCCCCAATCTGAAGATACATGTCTGATCCTCCCTACTGAGGTTGTGTATTGCATCATTATGCTGCCTGGTGGCGGTTATTGTGGCTTTAATGTTATGTTTTGGTTCTTCAAAGTCAACCTTATTGTTGAGTTGTACCGTGTTTGACCTTTCCTTGGCTAGTTGGTCAGATTTATCATTTCTTGGTATGCCACAGCGCGAGGGGATCCACTGTAAGGTATCATCTTATGATACCAAATGTCATCAAGGTCATTCGCGTTATCCAAATCTCTGTCATATGCATCATAATGCATGGCTAGTTGAGGGACAAACCAGCCTGGGATTACTTACAGAGGAGCCTAGTGTAGATTATCCCTATTCTTAACATTACTTTGTCGGCCCATGCAGAACAGAGTAATGCGTTGAGAGACCGCATAGCCTTTATTAAATTATCAGATGTTTGCTTGAAAGATAGTATATGTCTAGCACATTGTCAAGCCAGTCGCGTAGCTATATATAAATCATATACGCTTATCAGAATTCGAGAAAATTAAAGTAAACGATTACGTCCAACCACAACAAGTGGTGTGGTTTGCATTTTTGTTATGTACACGTTTATTCAATTCAAATCTATACTGCGTCGTTACAGTGCCATCCGGGTTACCTCTAATTTACTCCTCATTCATAAAATTTAATTCGGATTCTCGCTCTTTGCCGGTGGCCCTAACGTTTCATCTTTTGCTCTATCATAAGATTTATACATTCGCACAGTCAATGCCACTGTGATCTTTGTATCACTTTTCTGTAAAACATGCTAGGATTGTTGTATGCTGGCTAGGTAATGATCATATGAGAAATATCGCCTTCCAGTCCTTTTGGAAGTTATGGATTCGTAGCTTTAAAAACGCCATGAAAGTCATGTGACAACTATATGACGCTACATGTGTTTCCCTAATGCTATGCGCTTGGAACAGCTGGGCAGCTCCAAAACCAGTCTTTGAAAGAACTTGTTGCACACAATCTAAAATGCAACTCACTCTGTAACATAGAGCCACTATCTGGAAGAGTAGCACAAGCGCGATGGTCTATGGTCGGACATGTTCTTTGAATGCCAGAAAATACGCGTGCTCAGACGACACTAGAATTTGCAGCGGTATGTGCCAACGCAAAAGACGCCACATCATTAAATTGTTAAGCATTTTGCGATCATACCTTAAAGGGCATAGTCTAGGACCACTAAAGACGCTCCGGACGCTCGTTGTGGGCAAGGCACAGTGGAGAGGTTTGCATCATCATCATCATCATCATCGCCGTCGTCGTCGTCGTCGTCGTCGTCGTCGTCGTCGTCCCCGCCGTCGTCGTCGTCGTCGTCGTCATCATCATCATCATCATCATCATCATCATTATCATCAGTGCAGATAGATGGTTATTCTAGCACGATCCGTTAACCATTTGCCCCTGATTGCCCAAATACGAAAAACAGTTAGGGATCTACGATATAAGAAATGTATGTTGAATATTGTGAAGTTCATTTGACAGGAAGCTGCTGCGTTCTTTCAATTTAGCTTCCAAATATTCAACGCGTTTATGATTGTCTTTAAATCGAGATTACGGGACTTCATAAAAGGGTTAGACTACTTGTCACCATTGTCTGTAGGCTAATTGAAGGCGGTGATGTGGATATGCAATCAGGCGTTCAGTTATCTCTTTGGGAATCAATATACGCTAATTAATATAATCAGTCATCACTTCATGTTAATTTTTATTGACCTTTTTAGTCTACTATGATTTCCATTTCAGATCATTTGCCATCATCGTTTTATGATCGAACGGTCAATCTACCATGACATCATCATTGTTTCGTGATATGATAACGCGTTTGCAAGATGTAGATACACGCGTACGTGCCACCACTGCACGTTCCCAGCACCCTGATTGGACAACAAGATGTGCTGTCTTGGTTCCTCTCCGTATACAATGCGACGTCATAGAGGTTATGTTGACTATGAGAGCAGACACAATGAAGCACCATCCTAATACGGTAGCATTTCCCGGCGGCAAAATAGACGTTTGTGACAAAAATGAAACCGAGGCTGCGCTAAGAGAGGCGCATGAAGAAGTTGGACTGGATAAATGTGACGTCGTGGTTGTATCCGTCTTACCACCAATGGCCGCACCACCGCATTACGTCGTCACACCTGTAGTTGGTTTAATAAATTCAACATTTGTTCCAGTAGTGAATAAAGGTGAGGTGGCATTCGTATTTTGGCTTCCTCTGAAGCGATTTCTAGAAGACGAAAGACATTCGATAATTGAATTACAAAACCTGACATCAGAGCACGTTGCATATGTTCATGGTTTTGACGATGACGTAGATGGAAGTTCAGTGCGAACCTGGGGAACAACTGCGTATTTTTGTATTCTCGTTGCCATGATTATATATGCTACGGTAAATGTATTTCCTGGACAATGGGAAATCAGACGTGATCACGTGATGGATGACCCGCAAGAAGTCATGAAAAGAGTTTTAGATAATCTTAAATCCAGGTTGTGACCGTATATAGGCATAGATGCCTGCTCGCTAATAGAACGATGGCATTCGTTTTGTATAGTATTTTCCGATTGACACTGCCTCGCCGAATGCTAATAACCTTGAGAAATGCCGCTTTCTACATACATCGAAACCTGTCTATAAGGAACACTCGCTTTTGGTAGCCAAATGAGTGCAGTTCATTAAAGACCCACATTTGCACCAACATGCTTGGACATAAAATTGTTAAAATTGTAGGCCTATATGCCTACTTGTAGAGGCTTACATTCCTCAATATAATGAAATGAAATAAGTCTTAGCATATGATGATTTCATCCAATATAAATTAATGTAACTTTTAGCTACGGGTAGCAGCTCAATTCACCTTTCCAGAGTATCCATTCATCATATGATGCCATATGACGTCATAATCAGCTAAGCGGCGTGTAGGATGACGTCATAATCATTACGTCATAAATGATTCTATTTGGCGTGTCTTTAACTCTTAATAGTCCGACACGTTGTACGAATTGTATGTCTCTACTATTTATGCAGCAACAGAACCCAGTCAAATTAGTTTCACAATATTTAACAGCTTACATGTATAGTTTTCTGGAATTTGATAGTCAGGGAGTTCAGAGATCGATCGATCCCAACACGGAAGGTGGTGTGGATGTAGCTTAGATTGAGATGGGCGGGGCATAGCTAAAAGTGGAAAGGTCAATAAACCGCCACGTCCCTTATAGTTATAGCTGCCGTAGTCAGTCAGTCGGTCACAAAAAGCATATTCCAGGCTATATTTAATAAATTACTGATCCGATTTGGCTCAAATTTAACACAACGAAGTAACTTGCCGTGCAAGAGTATTTCCAAGCGTCGGACGAGATCCAGATCAGATCAAATTTTGCATTTGTTGATATCTCGGAAACTACGGGTCCGATTTGGCTCAAATCTTAACATAGGAAAGGGTGTGGTTATACACTAAGATTACATAACCTTGGACGTAATCCGAAAAGATTCTGTCACTCTTCTAGAATTTAAAAGCAAACTCAAGGCTATGTCACCCATACGACAACCCCCTGAGTGGTATTACGTAGGCCCGAGGTGTGCCAACATAATGCTATGCAGGCTCCGAAATGGTTGTAGTTCTTTAAACCGACATCTATTTGACAACTTTCTTTCGGAATCTGCCAGTTGTTCTTATGGGTACAATGATGAATCTACAAACCACTACCTCTTACATTGTGCCCTTTTTAACGAGCAAAGAGTCGTTTTCCAAAATCATCTTGCCTTGAACGATATTTCTCTTGCTAATCTTACGGTCAACCAGCTTCTATACGGGACTTACACTGACAACTTGGAAATGAATAAACTGATCTGTAATACGGTATGTCAATACATAATTAACACCAACCGCTTTCAGTAGCTTCCCGTTCGCGAACTTATAGTTTAAGGGGTAAATGGACAGCAGCCCAACACGTACAGGTCGGGGCGAAGGCAGCACCTAGAGCTCACCTCTGCTATTCTTCCATTTGATCTTATTCCTCGCTCTCTCTATCTCTCACCCTCTCTCCCCCCTTTCCTCCTCTCTCTCTATCTCGGTCTTTCTTCCTACTCTCCCCCACCTCACACTCAACATCCACACACTTATGCACACCAATAGACTACAATTAATTAAACTATTATGATTTGCCGCCATTTTGTTGTAAAAAAGTTTTGAATAATCTGTATGTGTATGTGAGACATGGGCATACGGCTCTAAGTCTTATCGTGCTTCCATCTGAACAAAATAAATCACGTTTAAACCAAAAGAATCTGGAAAAAAACAAAAAAAAAACTGGAAAATCCGAAAAAATCTGGAATTCGCAGCTACCGAGATTCTATCGACCTTGTTTACAGTTGTGAAGTTGAATTATGGAATTAGGGATCCATTTCTAGTTAAGCTCCGCCCATTTCTGGGTTATCTCCGTACGCGAACTTGAATCGATTGGAAACTTTGAAACCTGATTCCCAGAATCTCAATGTCAAGGTAATTAGACTTGCAAGTTATTGAATAGTTTGAAATTAATTTGACGCAGAGCTGTTGCTGTTTCAAAATATTCAACAGAAATCGTATATTCGCCCTGCTATTTAGTCGCTACGTATCATATATATCAGCTTTAATGTAGTGGTGACATCTTCGAGCTTTATAGCAAATTCCAAGACTCTGTGCAGGGTCTGTCTGGCAGCATGAGTGGACCTTAATCATCCATCATATAGCGTTGTAATCAACTACCTGACATAGGATGACGTCATAATCAATGACGTCATGAATGACGTAGATAAGTTCGTCACGAACGCATATTTGGTGGCGGACTAAGCGTTGTTGTACGAATTGCATGGCTTTACTATTTAATAACCATGTTGTTGAATATTTTGAAACTAATTTGACTGGGCGCTGTTGCTGCCAGGCAGCAACAGCACCCAGTCAAATTAGTTTCAAAATATTCAACAGCTTACCTGTATAGTTTTCTGGAAATTGATAGGCAGGGCGTTCCGGGATTGATCAATCCCAACACGGGCAAAGCGTGGGTGGAGCTTAACTAGGGATGGGTGGGGCATAGCTGAATCCAGAAAGGTCCATTCGTGTAGCATGGTTAACCACAGACCAAATAATGGACCTTTCCATTTTTAGCCATGCCCCGCCCATCACTAGCTAAGCTCCACCCACACCTCGCCGCGTTGGGTTTGATCGATCCCCAAATGCCCTAGCTATCAATTATCCGAAAACTATAGAGGGAAGCTGTTGAATATTTTGTAACTAATTTGACTGGGTGCTGTTGCTGCCTATGGCTGCAACAGCGCCAAGACAAATTAGTTTCAAAATAGTCAACATAATATTTATTAAATAGTAAAAGCAAACAATTTGTACAACAACGCATAGACCCGTCTTCAAATATGCGTTCGTGACGTACTTATCAACATCATTCATGACGTCATTCATTATGATGTCATTCTACATATCGCGCAGTTCATTATGACGTCATATTATGGGTGGGTACTCTGGAAAGGTGAATTTGTTCGGCCACTCACTGACAATGAGACCGTATTGCATATATGGTACAACGGGTGATTAGAGCTAGGTTATGTTGTCTGACCAGCGATATTGGCTGATAGTAAGAGTAATTTACAATCGCAGTCATCAAGCATATAGTTGGGGATGGGGCATGGATGGCAAACGATGAGGGGTTCTACACACAGAGCCACACAAGATTTTAGAATGATTTTTAGTCCGATTTTGGGATGCTTATTACGAATTTCGTATGTGTACTATAAAATATTTGGAGGAAAGTGCTCAAAATTGACATTAATTGATTCATTGATATTTGAAAAAGATTTGGAGATTTAATAGTCAATCCCAAAAACAGTTTAAGCATATACTGCGTGTGAACTTTGGATTGCAAATCCGTGTTTCGCTTACTTACAGAACTCCATATATAGGACATTACTAACAAAATAACCATTAAAGGGATATTTCCACATTCCAAACAATGAAAGTGGCATTCCGCCATTCTGAATTCACATAAATCCATTTTTATATTGTTTTGTTTTTTAAATTGAAATCCTGAGAGCAAATTTATGTTTGTTTGTAAGATATTATGTAGTGCTGGCTCAGTGTATTCACAAAATACCAATAATTAAAGGGGCATTTACCATTTTTCGAACATGAAGTTTTTTTCTATGACGCATAATTACTTCCAAAATAATTTGCTAGTTTTTAATTAGTATCCAACATTTTTCACTGTTCTTACCTGAAAAACATTCCCAAGCAAGACAGCTTGATACTATATACTAAATATCAGTATTTCATAACATTACATAGGTGGGTGACGAGAGAGAGAGGGAGAGAGAGGGAGAGGGAGAGGGAGGGAGAGAGAGAGAGAGAGAGAGAGAGAGAGAGAGAGAGAGAGAGAGAGAGAGAGAGAGAGAGAGAGAGTCACTCAGAAATTGCCTCCATTTGGACAGAAATGTGTTTCCCCTTTACCATAAAGGAAGCGTGTTGTATCCCATCCACTCATCGAATGCGCTACATGAACATTCTGCTCTCACTCTGTCCTAATGTTCTGGACAAACTGTAGATTGTGATATAATCTCCATTAATATCTATGTGCAGCTCTTCTAATCCCAAATCGACATGTTTCCAAAGAAAAATGTGTTGATGACAATAATATCTATGTCATTAGCTTTGGTTATTTTACCCACTTTTATTACATTTTAGGCAGTGTACGTGTGTCTCCTTCCTCTTGGCTGGTGCTCAATTCAGGAATTGCTATGGTAGTTGTCAAACCAATGCACTTAAATCAGTCAATGTAACCTCCAGCAAGATTTAGTGTTAGTTGATGGGGTATCCATAAGGTTCTGTGCTCGTCACAGATCTCAAATTACACTCTAAAAAGCCATTGTTTAGACTGTTTGTTTGAAAGTATCGCTGACCAGTCGTTGGTCGGCAAATTGAGGTTTACTTCAGGGAAGACTTTTGTTCTGCTATGACAGCTGTCATTCCCTCATACCTATTTGCAACGATGTGAACATATCTTATCTGTGATTGGGAATCTCTCTTCTGGATTCATTAAATGCTTCGATAAGAATGGCATTGTCTATAATCTTGTCCAATTTGGTGGTTACGGTTACATATTTGTCTTCCTCAATGTACCAATCTTCAAAGGCCTTGTAGTGGCTCGGCAGCATTCCTTCATATACACCTGTGGGCACGTTCTTTGCCTGATAATATTGAGATCCATCAATCACTATTAGCAGTACCAGGATGACGAATCCTTGCTTTAATAAAAATGTTATTCAGACCAGAATCCTACATGATGCAAACTATGGTACAAAGGGAATTCTTTTTCATGTCAAAACCTCATCGAAGAATCAATTTCCATATTTATCTGGGGTGTTATGCCTGGGTCCATAGTCTCATACACTGCAAGATCTTGAGTTACTATTGCGTACCCGTGACTCAGCTTTCTACTTGTCTGTATGCATATTTGCATGCCTATGTTGGCGAAAATTGTAAGAAAGGTAGGTAACCAACCAATGTGGAAGGAGCAAAGTGATCTGATATCCTGGCACGGAAGGCCTTTTATCATGAAAATTACTGGTTTTGATTAACATCGATATCAATTAGCACTGTTGGGCATAATCGCTCCAGCATCCAACAAAGGTACAAGCTAGTAATACCACTTGGTGAACATTCGAACCGCTTTACAAGCTTCACAGATTTCAACTTCATATCTACTATAATTACAATCTTCTTTAATGCCTTGTCTCTTCCAACTCTGCGGGATAACTAATATTTTGGCACTAATTACGTTTGATAGCAAAACGTTATGGTTAAACAAATGACTGCCCCTTTAATTATTGGTATTTTGTAAATACACTGGGCCAGCACTACACAATATCTGATAAATAAACATAAATTTGCAAACAATTAGTCTGATTTTAATATAAACAAATAAAGCAATAGATTGAAAGATTTATTGTGCACGTTTATGAGTTCGCAATGGGTGATGTCCCTTTAATGGTTCGGAGATGGGTAGGCCTATATGCCCCTTTAATAATTATTTTATGATTACAATCCTATCTATATAGTTCTGTGAGAAAAGGAATCTAAATTGGCAATGCAAAATTCACAAGCATCTTAGATTTAAGCTTTTTTGATATTGAATTAAATTTAAAATTTAGTTTTTTAGATCAAGGATTGCCACTTTAATATGTCGATTCTTAGCACCTTCCGCCAAATTTATCAGCGTACATATAAGAAATTCGGAATCGCAACCCTCAAATTGACCAAGATTACATCTGAAACCTTTTGTGTCCCTTTGTGTAGACCTACGTGGTTTTTAGAGCCTTTTTGAGCTGAATATCGAGAACGGCTTTTGGAGTTTCCCAGCTCCCTGATTTGAACATCATCAGCGATACACGGGTTGCACCATAAAGTGTGGTGTAGCGCTGATCGACCGGATGGGTATGAACCGTCCCAGCTAGGCTGGGTATGGGACGACCGCTCCGGGTACGTTCCAAGCACGCCGCCCTCCCCCCCCCCCCCCCGTGAGTAGGATAGTACGTGTATAAAGCCCTATGAGAGAGGTTTCGTTAAAATGGCTGAGTCCGTAAGAATGCGTAGCACGCGCGTCAGAGCTTCCCTGGCAACACCTGTCAGTATTGGGAGAGAGCGTATGCTTATAGTGTACCGAGTTGGTACTGGGGATTTCTTCAAATCACACTATTCTCGACGTAGCAATCAAGACGGGAGCGAAAGAAGTATTTCAGAACTTTTTACCTTTTTAAAATCGGACCAGAAATGGCTGAGTTATCGTTAAATGACTCACTTAATTATCTTCAAAATATTGCCTTGACGTCGTAATCGCGGGTATGTATTAAATGAATGGGGGGGGGGGGGGGGGTGTGCGCTGTTCATGTGATCGCCACGTCGCCATTTCTAGCTGCACCCTGATTGGCTACTGCTCGCCCTCTGATTGGCTGGAGCGTCCTGCCTCTGACGTCATGAGTAGTATAGAAGGAGCCAGAAATCGAGAGCAGTTCAGCGTGGAAGCAGACACAGTCAGTAAGACTGCTGGACCAGCGCTGTGCAAGACGTGGGAGACCTGCTAACTGACTGCGGTACCTACACCACAGCAGTGTCATTCGGAATTGAGATCTACTGCGCCAGTGAGCAGTCTTGGACATCCATGATAGCAATTTTGGAAGCTCTCGGATGGCCATCCAAGGGGAAATCAATTTACTATAAGAACTACCTTTTCCGGAACACTCACAGAGGAGTTTCTTGTGGATGAGCCTTACGGGGCCTGATGTAATTCTACAGCATGTAGAGCCGAGGTGATTCTTGGTGGATAACTCACTGGATCTTCCGGACCACGCTGGAAAGTGGTATCAAACTTCCGCGCAGCATGTCACGTGTGTTAATTAACTTTTAAACCATGGTCTGGTGGGACTCTGCTCAGTGTGTCGCAAGAGCTATGCGACGTATCCCGCACCGTGCACCCAGCTTAATGTACATGCATATTTAATTACAACTGTAGTCCCCCCTCCCCCTTGTTAATGGGCAACTTTCAAACTACCGTTGGTGGACGGAAACTTAATAACACACTGTGTAAATTTATGTATCAGTTATTCTGACTATCTAATGGATATCGTTTTATAACTGTTCTTCTTCACCGTCTTGAGAGTGAGCCGCATGAATAGTCTGCTTGCGGAAATCTTCCCTGCAGTCTGAAGTGTGCCATCTTGCGCTACTCAACTGTAGCTTATCCATTTCCGTGATGTATGAACTCTTACTGTACTGATGACCAATAGGTACTCAAGTAATTATACTATTGTACTTCTCACAATTTCCGTAATAGGTACTGATGACTAATAGGTACCTACCCGGTCTTACTGACTGCATTTTTATATTTCCCGTTTCTTACTGTATAGATTATCCTTACTTCCGTGTGCTCTCAACTAACAAGAACTGTGAGGTCTTATGACCTGATATACTGTCAGCACTGTATTAGTTAGTTATGTATATGGCAAATAGCCATCCTAGTTATTCTGTTTTGCTTATATATAAAAACTCTAGGATGCGGTACGCTAGGAAATACTATACAGCAACATTATATCCGCATCACAACTACCCCCACCATCAATTTTACACTGAGGTCACTGATCATGCTCACCATGCTCGAACCTGACACGTGACCGACTAAACCTGGCTATTCTAGCTCGATAGGATAGGTTTAAAGTAGTTAGGGACAAGCTCTCTGTAAAAGATACAATGTGTACGCCTCTTTTCTGGCTGTAGTGGATATGTAACACCACACACCAGCTACATTGTATACAATTGTCCAATTACCTTAGGGCCTCTTATTAATATCGAGTGATTGTCTCTTTCTGCACCCCTCCTTAATAATTGTCTGGACTACCAATCGATACGTTGGTAGGATCCGACTCTGGAAACTATTGGGGTTTCCGAGCAGGGATAACTAAAGTGTCGATTTACATACACTTCCCCAGTATCTTCGGATACCAGTTAGTTTAGATTCCCCGACCAATGGAGGAAGCACTGTGAAAAGAAATTATATTAGATAGACTGGTCTGCAGTGCATCTCTGGGCATTCTGGAGCGTAACCCTAATGACAGGTGAAATGTTAATTCCGTAACACAGGGGTGACGGACGAGACGTAGATCTCCATCCAACTCGGTATAGTGACTGGGCGAGGTCTTAGAACCCACCACGCCCTCACGGAAAGGTCACTAGTGATGGATATCTGTATCTTACTCCCCACCATAAATGCTATTACGCTTTCTAAATTGCTTATGTGAACTGTAAATACTCCTGGTGATGTTATATGTGGTTGTGGTGCAATGATGACCGGATCGTCATATGATTCGGGAGCTGTCACTCCGTGACATGTACGCACGCTGTCTTTCTGAGGAAGATGCAGTGTGGGGCAACCTTCGGGAAGCTGGGCATCTTCGCCAGTTAGATGTATGTGTCTAAAGATAGGTAGGAATCCCTGCCACTAGCGGCCAAAGCTTGGAAACGTATCTAACAACTAAGGGTAGGTTAGACTTTAGCAGAAGGTCCGCATAAATAAAGCGGCAATCACCAACTCAGTATCTTTGGACCTACATAAGATGGTGACCTATGAATTCTTCGGAAATCATCCGACCCGTCTTCATGTAAACCAGCGTGCATCACATTAATTATGACATCACTAGGATTGACCACTGCACTTAGCCTTTTGTTTGAACAAAAGAGTGGCCTTTTTGCCAGCTCTTTTCCTCAGCTTCGGTGTTGAAGGCATTTTCCTGTGACGGAGGCCCGCGCGAGGCACTCCTCTCGCAACAATAATATTTTATATGTGTTAGGGGTATAATTCGTTTATATTAAACTATTCAAGTAGCCTCGTTGCGATGCTCCCTTGCGGGGATACCTCTGTGGATGTGTGGTAACTTCGGCGAACCCATGTAGAAAGAAGACCATTTGGTTCTATGTACTGTATTATTCTTGCTCATTCACTATCAAACGAGTAGCATTGTTTGTATAGGTCATTACTTTTAATTATTTCATCATGTCCAGACTTTTAAATTAGTTAATGGACCGACATACCGGTGACACGAATAGTTGGGAGGAGACCATGAGGTTCAATCTCGGCGGCAATGGTTGCACGGCTCTGCTGGGATGTGATCATTCCACCGACTCAAGAAGCCAGTCTTTGTACCTTCCGGAGAATCGCGAAATGGGATCTGTAACCCCGAGAACCATAGCTAACCAGCCCTCCTGCGCATCCTGTACATGCAGTGCAATGGAGTGGAGCAACATCATGGACCAGCGCATACCCCCGCGAGCTACAGTAGTATTTCTTGTCCCGATGGATCTTTGATCCACAAATTTTGAGTTTCCAAAATTATTTGCCGATGATGTAACGTGCAGAAATGTCAGGGAAGATGGACATAAGTGGGCTAAGGAGTTCGCTCTTCCAAATATTTAGAAAATTGGTCAAAACATGACTCCTCATTAAAGGGAAATTCCAGTGAAAATCGGGAATAAGTCAACTAAAAATATACTATAATCCAAAATAGTTGCCGCAAAAAAATATAAAATACACTGCTCGAAAACGTGACTCATGGGCGTATCCATTTTCTCGCAACGAGAGCGAGAAACCGCGAGATTATGACGCCAACGACACACCAGCAAAATATCGCCAGCGCTTTTAGATTTACCTGTTTACTTCGCGTTATGAAGGCCGAATATTAATTAACCCTTTAATGACCAAATTCTGTCAGGAAAATCAGAACATTTCCTTATTGAATGGCCATTTGCAGGCCAAGCGAAGACTATTTTTGAAAATTGACCACTGGAATGGCTGGTTCGGTTACTGAGACAGTCGTTTTAGTTGTAAATCCTCAAAATAGCCTTCTTTTGACCTGCGTCTTCAACCTGACGATTGCAGAGGCCAGTGCTGGCGTGAAATGGTTAAATCGCATCATGTCCGCATGTCAAGCATGGGCTTGCAGTAATAGAAACGATCATGGAAAGGGTACGGCAATTCACATTTTCAGATACCGGATCCACAGAAGCATCCGCATGAAAAAGGGCTAACTTAAAGATGGCTTCATAACATCGGCACTGGATGGATATCGTCCACATTTAAATTTGGAAGACACAAGTTTAGAACATATAGTCTGTATAATTTTAAAATAATGTGTCATGCATTTCAAAACAAAAGGCGCGGTACTTAATTTTAATATAACAGAATCAAACTCGACAATTAACGTCGTATTTGCTTGCATCAATTGTAAAACGGAATTTGCAAACCAAAATGAAACGATGTCGCTGATTGCCCGGTCGGTCAATTATAGGCAACCGCTTATCGGCTTACTTCGTAGACGATAGTAGTTGACAGCTAGTAAATAATGACAAGTGTACGCTAGACATAATTAGTAATTTAGTGCTTTCACACTATTGAAATCCATCGTTATTAATCATTTACAACGTTTACTCCCAATTTTAAAATAACTATGCAGAGTGTTGAATATTCTGAATTAAATTTTCCTGGAATTATGTTGCAGTAGCTTCCAAACTAATTAGTTTCACACAATTGGCCTATGCAGGGTAAATTTTAAGCTTTCTGCTTTTCTGTCCTTGAAAGTGTTAACTAATTGATCCCAAATTTTTAAATGTTGACCCATATTTACTGCCTGTTGAATATTGTAAAACTGGAATTTGACTGGAAGCAGAAGTTGCAATAGCAATAGCTTTCAGAGAAATTACATTCAACATTTATTCAACTAACATATTTTTCAAGAATTTGTTGTAGCTGGTTGATTGCAAACACGCTCCTGGCATAACCCTTCAATGTTTAAAAAAAATAGAAATTGCCCATAAGAAAACTATTTTTGACAATTTAGCACTACAATGACTGGCGCGATCATCGGGACACTAACTGAACTTTAATTTCCTCCAAACACTGTGGTAAAGTCTCAGTTGCTTAGCCAGTACGCTAATTATCCACGAGATGCAATATTTACCTCCCCTGGTTACGGCTATCCTCGATCGGGCAAACAGAGTAGGTGTGTCGGTGACGTCAGCTGCTTGTCCAAAATGGCGCCTCTATCTACTAGTTACTTTAGCAATTTAAATTGAGGATATCTTTTTTATTTGTTGGCATAAAATTGTGCTCTTGGTCTCAAATTAATGCGGAAAATTAGTACTTTACGTCAGATGCATAAAATCCCCCAGTGGAATATCCCTTTAACTTTAACCCTTCGATCGATTTCAGTAAAACTTGTTTTGAAGGACACTCGGGTAGTAGGCTTCAGAGAACCAATGCAAAAATGTAATTCAACATCCATCTTGGATTTCCGAAAGGGTCCAGAAAATTATGTAGGTTTATCCTCGTTGGCCGTTAGACCGATTTCAATCAAATTTTCTGGACAGGTCTTAGGCCCGCTTTCCATGTGAGCTTTTATGCTCGCGTGTTCTCGCACGCTTTTCTTCTCGCGGGTTTGTCTATTTCCATGCAGGCGAGTTTATCAGCGAATCAGGCTGTTTTCCTAGGGTAGGCAAGAGAATTTGAAGCTCTAGTTCTGCATAACTTTGACAAATTTTGCTTTCCTACACACTACACTGTCATGTCGCAAAAGTGCAAAGGAGAGGTACTTGATGCTGCACTTTCAAAACAGGAGCAGTTAATTGATCTGGTAGAACAATATCTGCACCCAAAATTTGTGCACTCTTTTTTGGTTTGTCAACTGCATCAACTGTATCATGCGAATAATAATAATAATAGTACATTTTTAGAGCGCTTAATCCATGCAACTGCATGCTCTAAGCGCTAACGCGCGTAAGTATTCTATGGATATGCTATTTGAAATAAATAGAATTTAAGATTGGATTTAAAGATTTCTAAAGTTGATGAGTTTCTAATTTCATTTGGTAAGTTATTCCATTCGGTAGCTGCAGTGAAAGAGAAAGTTTTATGGCCATATGTTTTAGAGTTGACCTTAGGTACTTTTAGTAGATTTAGATTTGCAGATCTGAGAGAGCGACCAGGAATGTAAGGTTGTACAAGGTCAGAATGCGAGTTCCTTGTCTCTTGCACAAATAATACAAAAGAAAATGCAGGTTGCACGGCATCATTATTATATTTGCATAACGTTCAAAGGCAATATTGCAAAATAACCTGCTTATAAGGCAACATGCATGCGTACAAGATCAACATACATAACAAGCGCGCGT
Source organism: Chaetoderma sp. LZ-2023a (assembly GCA_034401795.1). Lineage (NCBI taxonomy): Eukaryota > Metazoa > Mollusca > Caudofoveata > Chaetodermatida > Chaetodermatidae > Chaetoderma > Chaetoderma sp. LZ-2023a. The sequence goes on from CM067367.1 coordinate 43,300,572, forward strand.
GTCAGCGGCACGGACAAGCGCCCGTGGAAATGTATATATAGGAAATGCACTAAACCGACTTTTCTGCTAGCAGAAAAGCGAGCAGAAAAGTCGCGAACTGCGCGACTTGTTTTTAAGCGAGAGAATTTCAGCGCGCTGAAAAGCTCACATGGAAATGGTTCTATCTAAATGCACTGGATCGACTTTTCTGCTAGCAGAAAAGCGCGCATACAAGCTTACATGGAAAGCGGCACTTAGGGACATAGACTTCAGAGCACTTAATGTACAGGAATTTGATTGGTCAATTTTATCCAAACTGTCAAAGAAAGTGACAATTTGACTTGTTGAACTTTATGGGGGTAGCATTCTGAAAACGTATACAGAAATGTGGATGGTCAATCGTTGCAACTGCCATTCTGGATTTTCGAAAATATCCAGTAAATCGTTTAAATGAGTATTTCTATAACTCTCAGCCGTTATTTGTAGCCTGCTTTCAAAATTATTGTAGTCGCCGGGGCAATGTGTGGCTCTGCTGCTACTGCTGCCTGACAGTGCTGCTGCCACAGTCGCTGCTGCTGCTGCTGCTGGTCAGTCATCCTCGGGGTTGGGGAATGGTTGCCACGCATCTCCGATGTCCACAAAAACCGACCTCGAGGGCTAGTGGAACGTTCACATTCCAGTGGGCTTGTGCAGCCATTGCTGCCAAAATTTAACACCACCGTATCATCTCGGCTGTTCATGTTCCCAGTGTGTCTAGCCGTCATTGCCATGGTGGAAAGAACGGTACTAGCACACAAATTTACTTTAATTTCTTTAAAACTAGCAAACAGTCTTTTGTTGTTTGCTTGCTACTTAAAACGGTGTATGTAAAAACAGAAAAAGTGGTGTGTTAGTTTTGTGTCTCGCCAGTGGTACCTAACTGATCTAGTAATCTAGTAATGTGTGTGTGTGTGGGGGGGGGGGAATGGTCCGGGCAGGGCACCATCAGTTGGTTTAATATAAACTATATCTGCCTCAGGCCAGCCACAATTTATTGGTTTGCGAGAGGAAAGTGCCTCGGGCAGGCCACCATCACAGGAAAAAATGCCTACAATGCCATAGCGGCGGAAGAGAGAAGATAGGAGAGAGAGAAATCCGTCCTGCAACAATATGCAGGGCAAAAATGGAGAACCCATTCCACTACGGTGCCAAGGATGATTGTATCCTTACCATTTGCTTGCGAGGAAATATACAACGGTTCGGCACCATGCTTTGCATGGAAAATGGTGGAAGAAAGAGAGACGGCCGACCATAACAATGCGGGGTGGGGGGGGGGGGTGGGGGGGGGAGAAATGGGGAACCAATACTGCTTTAGTGCCAAGGATGGCTGCATCCTTGCCTTTTGTCTGATTTATGACGGTACCACACCGTGGCGCCTTGTGAGAAGGCAACTGGTGAGAAGCTGACTATAAAAATACAAAGGAAGGGTGGATGTACTCTCACCATTTGTGTGCAAACTGCTAGGTAGTCATCCCGTGGTAACAATAATGAGGAAGAAAATTATGTTATCCTTAATACCTACAAGGTTGGGAATATACAATTTTGCAAGAGGAAAATGCCTCACACGGGCCTCCGTCAAACGCCGAAGCAGAGGAGGAGAGAAGTAAAAATGGCTGCCGTCCTATCCTACAAAGAGAGAGAAAAATTATCATGTGTATTTATCCTAATGTAGTTGTTTTAATGTTGCTGTGTACATGAAGATGGGGTGGCTGATTCTTATGGAATTCAGTACCGTCATCTTGTGTGTGTTAAAGATCTGTTTTAGTTGGTGCCATTCTTAGTTTTACGTACCTTGTGAGAGCCTAAGCCTGCATTTAAGTTTTGACTCCAAACCCATATTCTTAGGCCGCGAAGGGCATAGCACCAATGTCTTTAATGAATATGTCTCCTGGCGAGGATGCTCGGTACCATTGCCGATACCCCACAGAGCATCTCTCCTCATATAAACAGCGTGCAACATGTTGTCTGGTGGTAGCTTCAGAGCCGCAGAGCGATCCCTCCACATACCGCATCACAACCACAAATAACAACACATGGACAAATCACATTGACGGGAGCATGTTTTAGAAAGCGGTTCTTAGCTTACTTAGGGGGTGGGGTTTGGGCAGGGGGATGGGGGTGGGGGTGGGGAGAGAAACGTATTTCCATCTATGGTGGCTTTCCCATAGGGCGTGGCGAGCTCTAAGGTGTCACCCAGTTACCGTTATGAGTTAGATGTGAGATCCATACCCTGGCGTTACCGTTTGGCTGCTTTATGTTTGGAGAAAGTTGCCCAATGAACATTACTGGGATGGCAATAATATTGCATGATTTATATATTCGCAGTATTTCCTACTTCGGAATAAAAAGTCTTGCTTAATAGGTATCCGAAGATACACGGGGTATGTATGTGAACGACAGATTGATTTTGGCTGTCAACAAGCCGACTGTCGTTTCTTGACTCGGTCAAAACCATTCTGATGGTGGGAACTCAAACAATTATTTCAGCCAGACGGCCAGAGAAGCGTGGTCAAAGGCAGTTACTCTCCACTTTAATTTACGAGGCCTTAATATGGATGGTCAACTATGCAAATCAGTAGTACCGTTTACAAAACGGTTTTATTGACCGTAGAGAAGAGGGTTTTTTTAATAACCATTCTCTGTTTGCAGAGTAATCGCCCTTGGCCAGCTTACAAAGCTATCCTATCGAGCTACCATAGTTCTAGGTTTAACAGTGGCATGTCATGTTCTCTAGCGAGACCATGAGCAGCGACCTTACTGTAAAATTGGTGCCGTTGGGGGAAAACATGGTGAGGCATTTGTTGTTGATGCATAATGTAACCTAGGTATACTGCGGCCCAAATATATTTCTTGTTTTTACTGCTAAACTAATAATATGGGCAGAATACCTAATTACAATTATACATTAATTGCTGGCATCGTTTACAATGCATAACATTATATACAATATCGTTCTAAAACGGAGGTCGCATCCGACCTTGCGGCACCACATAGTATGGTACTTTATTTATCCATAACGTTATAACGTAACTATGATATGTTCCTGTGTGGTGCACCTATTAGTCATCAGTGCAATTTAAATGTCACACGTAGTCTTTACACCGTCTGCTTACGGTATGAGTTGATGCACGGTGTAGCTGCCGCCAGAAGAATTACTGTAGGATGCTGGCCGGTATGTTTCATTCTAAAAAACAGTGACGAATAATGCCATTACTGGTGGCCAATAGATTGTGATACATAGCACATAATGAAAAGTTCACCATATCACCGTTATGCTGTTTGTGCGGTGAGAGTGACGGATGCCTCCATTGTGTAGAGATGGTAAGTACATATTGTATTAAATCATTTCTCGGCACAAGACCATCCACACCGCTTAGCTCTTGCGGTGCGTAATGCAATCTCCTTGTCTGGACTACATTCAAAACATAAATTCAGTGCCGCTGGATGAGTCTCTTGGTTGTTACCACCATTTCTGTCGTGGCATGGCAAGTCTGGTGAGAAGTTACAAACACCACCATTCTTATATACTGGTTTGGTTGGCAAGAGTCAAAAGTCCTATACCACAGTCACGGCACCACTAGTGACGGTGGTCAGAATAAAGAGCCTTCTTTTAATTTAGAGTTTTGCCCCTGTTGATCTACCAGGAGCATAAAAAACCTCAATGCAGTGTGGAGCACTGATGTCCTGAGAGGGAACCTGACTGTACTAAGCTGCATTGGTGTAGAATGCAGAACACAAGCTCTACGCAGTAGGCAGATAAGGAACCAGTTCCCAATCAGACCGAAGCCGCCTCGCTTCTAACTGAGTTTGGCTTTGAGAACACCTTTTATACTCGGTGAGAGGCTGCGCAAGCTGGCTCAATCAGAGCACGCGCTGTGTATGAGGCGAGCTAGCTAGCGCAATAGTGGCTCTCACCGATCATGTACGCGCGCTGGCGATGTCTATACTTTAACTAGCGCTCTTAATAGTCCCTCTTAACTTTAGCGTTTCATTGTCAGTTCTAAACCGATTTTATTCCTGTTCAGATTATTGAATTCTCCATTCAATTCTAGTAATAATACATACCAAAATTGTGGAGACCGGCCCCATATTACGGAATTGCCATAACATGAGCGACTATATACATAAGTTGCCAGTCTCCATAGGCTTCAGCTTCAGCGTTTGTTTACGTCTCATGGCCGCACATGCGCTTAGGGCGATCTCACGGACTCATTCTATTCTCCGCTTATATATGCGTGGGCCTTCTGTGGCCAGTGGGGTGTGTGTGTGTGAGCGTAAAGTATCCCCTACTGGGTCGTTTCGTACCCGACAGGGCGGTCCGCGCTACACCACCAGTATGGCGCCTATATCGAACGGTACCGTATCGTGGATCGCCGACCACAGGACATATGCTGGGCGAGAATTATAGATGTCTTGGGTAGGCGCATAGCCAAGAGAAGAAAGAGTGACGCGTGAGGCGCATATCTATGAGAGGCAGGCACATAGAGATACGAAAGCGTTGGGGAGAGAGACATACTTTTAGTTTGATTTTTGGCCCAGTCTTTATTCTTTGGGGGAATGCGGTGTGTACATAATTTATTCTGACAATAATGCGCGAGGACGCCCTCTTGATGATGGGTATATTTTCCAGGCTCCAGCACACCGCGTTCTCCTTTTTCTGTTTATTCAACAAAATATATATATATATATATATATATATATATATATATATATATATATATATATATATATATATATATATATATATATATATATATATATATATATATATATATATATATATATATATATATATATATATATATATATATATATATATATATATATTATAAAACATACACTGTAAATTTTAGTTTACATATAATTGTAGTGCAGCCCTTTACGGAGGATCCACACGGGCGGCTCTCTCCCCTTTAATCCATCCTGCAGTGCAGGACGAAAAGTAATACTAAAAATATTATATTATTATAATAATAATAGCTATAGTGTATCAGGCAGCTCCAGCTTTCTGCTGGAACCACATGACCAATTACCTTTACCTATAGTGTGCCATATGAGTACACCGCATACGGCGTATTTGATGGCTTATGCACCATCAAGTAATATATTTGAAGCATAGTTATACGATATATAGCTATCCAGGATGATCATAGTCATCCTAGGGACAAGGTTTCGATTTTACAAAAATAATAATAAGAATAAAAATATTTATAAAAACAGTAATAACATAATAAGGTTTCTCCGTCGTCATGATTCCAAACGGTACAATTCCTACTCAATACATCTGAACTGTAGGCATATATGTTTACAGCAAAAGTCCAAAACTATCCCAGAAAATTTGGGATGCACGGTCAATTAGAACGGTCTGTTTCTGATGAATACAAGTCACTGATATGTCATGGCTTGGTGAAACGTCACCATCAATTGCTGGTGCTGGCCGAGTTGCTGGTGCTGGTGCAGGTGGTGTGGTGATTGGCGAAATGGTGAAGATTGGTGCAACAGTGCTGATGGTCCCTTCTGTATGATCTGTATTGGCTGAAGTGGCTGGTGCATTGCTTCTTCTTTTTTCTGCCATTACCAATTGTCCCGCTAGCACTTGCGGTACTTTGAAAATTTCTACAGTATGTTTTATGCTTCCCTTCTTCCCTGCGTACGGGCTAATCGGCTTGGTAGATTTGTGTAACACGGGGTTACTGGTCGTAACGGTTGAGGCGGACGGTGCCATGGTTGTCACTAATTCTCCAGCTGTACTGTAGCCGAGACAGTATCGCTAGTTGTCTTAGCGTCGGTAGTAGAAGCTGCTGCTGGATGGTGCAAAGTTAACGGTGGTTGCGTTTCTGCCACCTTCTTAGACGGTGTAGAAGACTTCAATGTTCGGACAATCTTCCGTGTAGTGTGTTTTTCTGTTGAAAGCATTCTTAACGGTGCTCTTATCTGCAATTTTGGAGTGAGAATAGACCACTCCTCGTGTTCGTCACCGGGATCCAACACAACAATGGTTACATGATGCTTGGATGATGAAGCGTGCATGACACCGTAACGTGCTGCGGGGTAAATGTAGTTACACTGATGGCAGAAGGCTCTCTGACGCAAATGGTCCCACTTAGAATGAAGTTGCAAGTCGGCGTTTCTGGAAAATTCTTTCCGACAAGGAACGGTACCGCTGGGTCCCCAAGTGCACCGAAACCGTTTGGTTTCTGACTGCGGAGGAGGAGTTGGTTCCTTGGCGGAGCTTTCCGATAATCGTAAGCCATCTTCCAGGGCCATCGGGCCATCTTTATAGCTGCACCACACGTCTAAGTCTTAACTGCGTTCTCACCGTCTTTTACATTTTAAACATTTTTAATTAATAAGTACAAGTTGACAATATAAAAAGCAGAATTAGGATTTCAACACTAAAGAGGCCTATTGCCGTTGATTTTCCCCTGTGTTGAGTTGATAGGGAAGATGAAGTTACGGCGTGCGATTTCCTCCTTTTATAGCTTTTGGTGACATTACAGGACGGCGGATGACCACCTCTGATCTTTTTTACGAGGTGATTAGGCTACTCTACCTGTAAAATTCTGTGTTCTTTCCAAGCATCACTGAACAGTTATTTTTTTTCAGTCCAGGAAAGACGATGTATATTAAAAGCCAAGGAGAGCATTTACTCCATCCCATTAGTAAGGGATCACCGCTTTTTCGGCAATACTACCAGTGAACTATATTATTCACGCGCATGCCTACTCTTTAATTAGAGTGAAGCGTTTTCTGTTTAGATGCTTATAAACTTGCCTAATTCTGTTTTAGGTGGGACGGCCTGTTGGGGTGGATGAGAGCGTGGCTATGTTAGCATCCCATCGGCTCCGACTTATCACCTCTCAACCCCGCAGGGGGCTGGGGGGGGGGGGGGGTGGTGGCCGTTTCTTTGGTTATAGGTCTAAAGCACATAGCAGTAAAACAGTAAGTGTTTGTCACGCAGTATTTGGTAGTCCTACCTTTGGGACTAGGTCATTGCATACACGTGCCTCTTATAAACAGATCTGACGTACATTATTGTTAATCTTTGAACAATCTAATCCCACCCAATAACAACACCCGAACTGACTGCTTGATACTTTGAGATGTTTTACGTGAAGCCGTTGCTGCCTGGGCAAGCAGTCGGTGCTGCATGGACAAGCAGTCGGTGCTGCATGGGCAAGCAATTGCTTCATGTCAAACTACGTTCGGTATACTTTATAGTTTCCTCAGTAAGGGTGCATAAGGGATTCGCTTGTTCATTGGTTGGAATGCTAATCTCTCTATTGTATTGTACACTATATATTCCTATATTATTAATATCAATTGTAATAATAACTCTCTTGCACTTGCTTCCTACAAACTGTCATATCAATATTGTCTGCTCCTTATGACAATGGGGCACACTAACAAAAATATTTCTATAGCGTTTTGGAATATCGATAGTGTCCACAGTCCATTAGCCAATCACCGAGTGTGTAAGCTTGACAACATCGATATCCAAACTCTATTGTGTAAATATGATATTATTGGTTTTGGTGAGACTCACTGTGGCGTGTCTGATTTCCCAGAGTTATCGGGGCAGGCGATCTTTCAAAACCTTCGTCAAAAGAGCAAACGTGGGACACGTAACTATGGTGGTATTGCGGTGTGCATTAGGAACGAAATCAGACCAGGTATAAAAGTAATTCCATCTACCTCGAGTGAAGTAACCTGGTTGAAACTATCAAAATCTTTCTTTCATCTAGACACAGACCTCTTCTTGGCATTTGCCTATGTAACCCCTGCTACATCTGCATATTCCCAGAGATGTGACGATGTCTTTGAACTACTAGAAAATGACATAGCCAGTTACTCTCAAATAGACCAATGTTTTGTGTGCGGGGATTTTAATGCCGCACAAACTTGGACTCAGACTTTTGCTTAGAAGACGCTTCAGACAAAATAGACATATACGATGACACATACATCGCAGATACCCCATTAAGTAGAAGAAATCTCGATAGGCATGCTTTAGATTCTCACGGCCAGAAATTGCGTTCATTATGCAAGTCATCTGGCATGCGCATACTCAACGGTCGTACTCTCGGTGATACTCTGGGTAATCACACATGCTACAGTCACAATGGCATGCCAAGTGTCATTGACTATATGTTGGCTAATGTAAATATGTTATCACTTGTTGAAATGTTTTATGTCCACAACCCAGACCCCTATTCAATCCATTGCATGCTGTCAACCATAATCACAGCTGGGTCATATAGTTCATCCGTCCAAGATACCCCTCCTAGACATGACTTGCTCAAATTCAAATGGTCACCGGGTGACGACATTAAATTCATGCACGCGTTGTGCTCACCCACAATAAGACACATGATTGCAGAGTTTATGCAGCAGTCATGTGACGTTAATTGCACTGTTCAAGCTGTTACTGACATCATTATTACTGCTGCAAAAGCTGCTGAAATTAAACAAAAACGCACAAATCCAAATTCAGCCCATGCGCATAAATTAAAAAGAAAAAACTGGTTTGATATTGATTGCAAGCAGTTGCTTAAAGATCTAAAAAAGGCTAGTAGCAAAATTCGTTCTGATCCTTTCAATAAGAAGCTGCTTCTTGAATTTCGCTCACTACGTAAAATATATAAGAGCATGTTGAACAAGAAAGAATTTGAGTTCAAACAACGCATTCTTTCCCAAATGGATCCCTTTCATAGCAATAGTCCCAAAGCTTACTGGTCACTATTTGATAAGTTGAGGGACATTGGCAAGAAAAATTGCCATAGGGAGCAATCTGTGTAAGCTTTTTTGCAGTGTGCTACGAAATAGGCTATCGATTTTTTCAGAAACCCATTCGCTGATACCAAGATGTCAAATCGGCTATATGGCTGGATCTCGCACATCTGACCATGTACTCGCCTTGAAAACTATGGTAGATAAGTTTATAGACAAACACACTAAGCAGCGCCTATACTGTTGCTTTGTTGATTTCAAAGCTGCTTTTGACTCTGTCTCTAGAAGGGCTCTTTTGGTTAAACTTATTAGTCTGGGCATAGGGGGTAATTTCTTGGCCATTATACAAAGTATGCACTCTAATGTACTTTATTCAGTCAAGGTTAATGGCTCGCTTAGTGAGACTATCTCATCTCAATTAGGTGTGAAACAGTTTGTGTATTGAGCCCTCTCCTATTTAATCTCTTTTTGGCAGACCTGCCTGGTATTTTCAACGATTGTGAGCCGATAACATTGCATGATACGAATATTAACTGTCTTATGTTTGCAGATGATCTTGTTCTGGTTTCGAAATCACACTCAAACCTTCAAAATGCTATGAACAAACTATCCGCATATTGCTCTAAGTGGCGCTTGACAGTCAATCTCGCCAAAACTAAAGTAATTGTTTTCAATAAGTCTTGTAGACTTATCAACCAACACGGCTTTCTGTTTAATGGATCACCAATTGAAATAGTATACTCGTACTGTTACCTAGGCATAGTGTTTACCGCGCCAGGCAACTTTAAACGTGCTTGCACAAGACTTCAGGAGCAAGCATCAAAAGCACTCTTCAAGCTCAAAACTATTAATGTTAGAAATAACATAGTATCTGCTTATAGTCTCTTTAACAGCCTGGAAATGCCTATTGTACGGTACTGCAATGAAATATGGAGTCCTTTCTACACTAGCAGACCGAATCAGTCTAACCTTCTTCAACTCTGCGATTCTATACCTGTGAAGAAGGTACTTATCAAATTTGCTAAGTATTTGCTAGGCGTTGGCAAGCGAACAGTAAATGCTGCTGTGGGTGGTGACCTGGGCCAATTTCCCGCGTTAATAACCCTTCTCACACAAGCCATGAAATACTGGCTTAGATTATGCAACGCCGATTCGTCGTCCATTGTACAGAAGGCATACATAGAATCATATTCACTAAAAGATGATTCTAATTGGTCCGCGTGTATTCAGCTCCTGCTGTCGAAATTCAATCTAATTAGTGTTTGGGAAAACCAGGGATCATTATATAGACACAAAATTATTAAATTATTTCAGGACACCATCAAGAATGACTACATTTCTGCATGGTTAGGCTATATATAACCGACTCCGAGAAAACCCCTAAATTGCGCTGTTATAAGCTTTTTAAAGATAATTTTAATCCTGAAAATTATATTTTCTCACAGCCCATAGTTTTAAAGCGCAGAGAATTTTCAAAGCTAAGGCTCAGCGCTCACTGTCTGCGTATCGAAATAGATAGATACTGTCGGCCCAAGATACCTGTAGAGTCCCGACTCTGTAATCTTTGCAATCTAAATAAAGTAGAAGATGAGAGACACTTTGTCTTAGAATGTCCTACATTCCAGGAAGCTAGGGATTCTTTATTTTCTGAGTTGTCTAGCTGTTCTAACTTTGATTCTTTAAATGAGCAAGATAAATTTGTCTTTTTAATGTCATGCAATCGTGGCTCTACAGACATATCTAAAATGATTCTAAAATTTGTCAACGTCGTTATGGAGAAACGAAATGCATTGAGGTAATGTTCCCCACTTCATCGTAAGATTTATAAAAACCGTATACTAATATAACAGTTGCTCATAAATATATCTAATGGTGAGATCCGATCAGTCACTCAAGTATATGACGTCACGATCAATTACGCCATATGTAGGCTGACGTCACAATCAAACTACCTAAAGAATGGCGGATTTAACTCAACCATAATCATTTAAAAGTCCGTCAAGTTTGCAGATCCTTCGAATGGTTAACTACTATCTGATGAACATTCTGTTGGCATTTTGAGGCTAGTTCGGCTGGGTGCTGGTGTACTCGTAGACTGCAATGACGCCCGGTCTGGATAGTTTCAAAATATTCAGCAACCTATCTGTATAGTCACCTTGAAAAAAGGGGATCCTGTGGCCTCAGGGTTAAAAGTATATAAATCCATCCAAACACGGCCAGAACGTGGGCGAGGCTGTAAATGTCCGGCGCATAACTTGATGTGGATCAATCTTTTGCAGTAGTTAATCCGGTTGTGGACGCGATTTGCCTATTGCTTTGTATAATATATATATATATATATATATATATATATATATATATATATATATATATATATATATATAATTAAGTAGTGTTTATTTATTTATATAGGGCCTATAGTTGTTTCATATATCTTGTTTATTTATACGATTGTACTTGTATTGCCGTATCCTCATGTTGGATTTTTGCAATAAACTATCTATCTAGTCCTACCATGTTAGTTAGACCGTAACTTTCATACTGATTTGAACACAGTTCCTTATTCACATTCGAAACATTCGACACATTCGTTTTTTTCACGGTGGTAGACCACGGGATTGGTTGCGCGTTTGATGTTTAGTAATATGAATAGGCTACATTCTGGCCATATTTTTAAAAAAAATTCCCGGAAATAATATTGTAGCGAACAAAAGAGTAGTGAAAAACACGAAGAATCGCCCACAATTGCCTATATACGGCGCTATGTTGTCTGAATCGGCCATTACCCCAGATTTTCATACATATCAATCGATAGGGCTGTCAAAGAACTATCGACATGCAAAAATTAGAAAGTTCTATCTCCATTATTTTTAGCAATGGAGGTCTGATTACCGTAAATCTTAATGGAATTCCATTCACAGGTGTATTTATGGCGCCATACTGTCTGAACTGGCCATTACCCCAGATTTTAGACCAAACATCTCGATAGCGCTCCCAAAGAACTATCGACATGCAAAAAATTGGAAAGTTCTATCTCCATTATTTTTAGCAATGGAGGTCTGATTACCGTAAATCTTAATGGAATTCCATTCACAGGTGTATTTTTGGCGCCACACTCTCTGAACTGGCCATTACCCCAGATTTTAGACCAAACATCTCGATAGCGCTCCCAAAGAACTACAGACATGCAAAAAATTGGAAAGTTCTATCTCCATTATTTTTAGCAATACACGTTTCTTTCCGATATATCCGAATGTGTCGAATGTCAATTAGATAAACATTCGACACATTCGGGTTTTTTCACGGAGGTAATAGAAACGGTGTAAATCTCGCGGTGGTCGGTCGACCACGGGATTGCTTGGACGTCTGATGTTTAGTAATATGAATAGGCTACATTCGAGCCATATTTAAAAAAAAAATTCATGGAAATAATATTGTAGCGTACAAAAGAGTAGTGAAAAACATGAAAAATCGCCCGCAATTGCCTATATAAGGGACTATGTTGTCTGAATCGGCCATTACCCCAGATTTTAGACCAGATAGCTTGATAGGGCTCCCAAAGAACTATCGACATGCAAAAAATGAGAAAATTCTATCTCCATTATTTTTAGCAATGGAGGTCTGATTACCGTAAATCGTAATGGAATTCCGTTCACATGTGTATTTATGGCGCCATTCTGTCTGAATCGGCCATTGCCCCAGATTTTAGACCAGACAGGTTGATAGGGATCCCAAAGAACTATCGACATGCACAAAATTAGAAAGTTCTATCTCCATTATTTTTAGCAATGGATGTCTGTTTACCGTAAATCTTAATGGAATTCCATTCTCAGGCATATTTATGGCGCCATACTGTCTGAACAGGCCATTACCACAGATTTTAGACGACATATGTTGATAGGGCTCTCAAAGAACTATCGACATGCACAAAAGTAGAAAGTTATATCTCCATTATTTTTAGCTTCAGTCCTCCATAGTATGGGCCGTTTATAGTACGTTGTCCGATAAGAACATGACGACGTGCCAAATTGTTATTTATGACTGTGTCTGTTTTCACCTCGGTACCTTATTCATATGTTAGTACTTTTTGGTGCTATTTACAAAACACATTATTTTTTAACTCTGCTGAACGGAGATGCGGCTTATGCGTGTATGATAATATTTTGAAATTCTCTCGGTATTTTGACTGTTTAAGTTTGGATGCTGCTTATCCAGCCCGCTATATGCATGCATAATAATTGCGGTAGAACTTATTCTGTTCTTAATAAAAAGTTTAACAGTCTAGCAGATTGTCCTATTTCCTTGTCTTTAACAAACTCATGTCTTACAAGTGTCAAGTCACTGACAGTGTTAAGCATGCTGTTTTTAAACGGTGTGAGGACAGCCACGCATCCCTCTCCCGTAGGAGGGACTTGTCATATCACGCCCGGGCATGAATGCAAGCGGTACAATACAGCTCACATAAAACGTGTCACAGTTACAATATCACAATGTCTTTACCGTTGTTTGAAGATTAAGTGATTCAATCACCCTGAGTGTTCGTATTTCTTGACGTGTTGATGAGTGTTGTACTATGCCTGGCTGGTTATTTTCTATTCGCCTAGCGCAGTAGTGCAGTATTATTTTTATTGCAACAGGGATGCATTGTTGCGGTGTTGGCGGTGACAACTTTGACGAACTTTGATAGTTTTTCACGCCGTAATGGCCGAGCCTTATAAAAGGCGGGTCGGAGATACTTAGGGCGGGGATTACTATTAGTGTTGCTGCCTTGCTTGGATCAATCCATTATATATATGAAGCTGTGTACCGTTATTCGTTTTTTTATGTCGTTCCTATGGAGGGAGGTACCAAGTGGCGCATAATGGTGCTTTTTACGTGTAGTTAACTTTCACCAATGTGAAGGCTACCGTATGCTTTTGGTGAAAGGGAGATGTAGGGCGGTATCTGTTGGTATGGTTTTTGTAAAGCGTGATGTTTGGTGAGGGGGAAATTTGTTGAGAGTGTTTATGTTGATTGTGTCGTGTGGTGGGCTATGATCAGTTTTCCACGCTTGCCATGTTAATCTGATGCAGGGTTGTTTTTGGTGAATACGGTGAGCAGTAAGTTCACCGTATTTTTGTAGTGTGGGATGAGGCGGGTTCTGAGTACCAGCCATTTCTGTTTGAAGTGGCTAGGCGTTTGATTGCTTAAGTGATTGTTGGTGTATTGTAGCATTTATCAGATGCTGTAGGTATGTTGCCTGTTCTCACCGTATTCGCTAAATACGGTGAGTGTGTAGTGTTATTAGCGCGTTGCAGGATTTTATTTTCCTAGCCCGGTGGTGAGTGGTGATGGTGAATTTGGCATTCTATGTTTAGTGTCTGTCCTGATTGATCACATGGATTTGGGAAGTGGAATATGACAACGGGAAACGGTATAGGGTAGGAGGAGAAATCTCCCATTACACAACGGTCGGACGCTTAGTTATTCTTTTTCTTGCATCTTGGGGATAAATGAGCCGAAAATCCACGGATCAGGCTACCCCCATGATTACGGTTAGCTGTTTCAACGGCCACCGTACCAGGGGTGATCTTACCTGCAACAGCAGAATTCCCCATATCTGAGGCATGGCGGTCCTCGGACGATGGGGGCGGGGGGGGGGGGGGAAGTGGGAGGAGAGTGGGAACCGTGATGTCCGTTACTGTTACTGAGTTATCACCGACACAAGGTTTTAACCGAACGAAGTGGATGACTGAGGTCAGGCCATCCGAGGCACGGATTTGGTAGGTCATGTCCGACTTCTTACCTACTACCCCATAGGGACCTTTCCACTGGTAACTTAGCTTACTCGGTACAATTTGTGAACGTCGTGTATTGTGAACGCATACCATTTTCCCTACCTCATATGGGTTTCCATGTATATGACGGTCATGCCAGGTTTTCTGACACCAGTGTACGGTGGAAGGTGTCTCTCTTACTAGCTCATGGGCTTGTTCTATCCTTTGCCGCATGAGTTCTACGTATACAGATGGTAAGTTTATTTCCCCAGGAATTCTAGATCCAGGGGTAAGGCCAACTCATGGCCTAGCATTAACTTAGCAGGGGTATATATAGCCCATGCTAGAATGCACTGAAGTGCGGTATGCCATCAGCACATATGGGAGCCGTAGATCCCAATCTCGACAATCAAGGTGGGTTTCTTTAGTCAACATAACCGCTAGTGTTCTACTGAATCTTTTCACCATGGCATCTCCTTGTGGATGGTACGGTGTAGCGCGGATTTTGACTACATGAAACAATTTGCAGAGCTCAGATATTAACCGGCTCTCAAAATTACTACCTTGGTCAGAATGTAATTCGTGCATCATACCAAAATGGCAGAATACATTGCTTGCCAGTACCTCCACTATGGTCGATGCCTCTCGGTCTGACAAGGCAAAAGCTTCTACCCACTTCGTAAAGTAATCCTGTAATACAAGGATGTATTTATTTCCTTCAGCCGTTGTATTCAGGGAGCCAAGCAAATCTATTGCTACTTGTTCCCACGCTGCACCGACAATCTTAGTTTGTAATGGTGCAAAGTGGTGCTGGCCAACAGCACGGTGCTGGCATGGCACACATTTTGCTACCCATGCCATCACACTGTTGCGTATGTCTATCCAGTGGAATCTGTGATTAATCCGTTCTACCGTCCTTTATACGGCTAGGTGACCAGCGTTGTCATGTAACTGTTCCAGTACCATGACTCGAAATTGCTCTGGTATCACTATTCTATCATTGAGGTATAAGACACCATTATGCATTTGGCATTCTTCATATCTCTGAAAGTAATATTTAGCCATAGTGGACTGAAAGATTCCTTGGGAGGGCGTACCGCATCCTGGACCCAAGCATACACATCTCGTGTCTGTGCGTCTGTGGTTTGTTCTTTAGCCAACTTTACCATATCCCAGTCCGCACATTGCAGCTCAGGGAATGCGGGGAATGGTGATGTGTCTTGTGTTATTGTATTGGCCACTTCTAATTCATCCTCGAATCCTACCCTATTCAAGGCATCTATGAACCACATTGAAGTTATAGGCCTGCAGGGATTCCTGCCATCTTGCTACCTGGCCCTCAGGATTTTTCAGATTCCTGAGCCACCGTAGCGAGGCACGATCCGTACATAACGTGAAGGGATGCCCATACAGAAAATGTTTGTAATATTTGATGAAATACACCACTGCCAGCAGCTCCCTCTTAGTGGTGGCGTACCATTTTTCAGTTTTATTTAACGTACGAGAACCATATCCTAGCACTTGTTCTGTTCCATCCTCCAAGATCTGAGATAGAACGGCGCCGATAGCATAAGCAGATACATCAGTATCTGGGATGAAATCAAGGCTAGGGTTTGGGTAGGCTAATATGGGGGCAGTCGTCAAATGTTCCTTTAACGTCATAAAGGAAACCTCACTCTGTCGCCAATTCAAATGGTCTATCTTTTTCTGTGATCTGGAATAACGGTGCCGCTATCTCACTGAAATGGTGTATGTACCATCTATAATACTGTCAGAGCCCAAGGAAGCTTCGAGTGTTTGTCCGCTTGCATCCTTTGGCCTTCCCGATGCGTTTCCTGTCTTCGCCATGCCAGACGACCATCCAGTACTCCACACAGGATGCAGCCTAGGCTAGGTGCCTTCCTGTATATGCATGGGATAAAGCCTTCCCATCCTACAATGAGAGAGAAGAATTATCATGTGTATTTATCACATGTTGCTGTGTACGGTGCATACATGAAGATGGGGTGGCGGATTCTTATGGAATTCAGCACCGTCATCTTGTGTGTGTTAAAGATCTATTTTAGTTGGTACAATTCTTAGTTTTATGTACCTTGTGTGAGCCTAAGCCTGCATTTAAGTCTTGACTCCAAACACATATTCTTAGGCCGCGAATGACATAGCACCAATTGTCTTTAACAAATATGTCTCCTGGCGAGGATGCTCAGTACCATTGCCGATACCCCACATAGCAACTCTCTTCAGACAAACAGCATGCAACATGTTGTCTGGTGGTAGCTTCAGAGCCGCAGAGTGATCCCTCCACATACCGCATCACAACCCCAATAACAACACATGGACAAATCACATTGACGGAAGCATGTTTTAGAAAGCGGTTCTTAGCTTACTTACGGTGGGGAGAGAGAAACGTATTTCCATCTATGGTGGCTTTCCCATAGGGTATTGCGAGCTCTAAGGCTTCCCCCAGTCACCGTTATGAGTTAGATGGCGATCCGTGTTTCTATCTGTCACCTAATGTTTCGAGTATGGACCGTGTGAGATCCGTACCCTGGCGTTACTGCTTGGCTGCTTTAAGTTTGGAGAAAGTTGCCCAAAGAACACTGCTGGGATGGCAATAATATTGCATGATTTATATTTTCGCAGTGTTTCCTACTCAAACAATTATTTCGGCCAGACGGCCAGGGAAGCGTAGTCAAAGGCAGTTACTCTCCACTTTAATTTAGGAGGCCTTAATAAGCTTACAAATCTATCCTATCGAGCTATCACAGTTCTAGATTTAAAGGTTGCATGTCACGTTCTCTAGCGCCAGCATGAGCAGCGACCTTACTGTAGAATTGGTGCCATTTGGAGAAAACATGGTGATGCATTTGTTGTTTATGTATAGTGTAACCTAGGTGTACTGCAGTCCAAATATTGTTCTAGTTTTTACTTCTAAACTAATAATATTGGCAGAATGCCTAATTACAATTATATATTCATTGAAGTATAAGGCCAACTTAGCCTACGGTGCCGTTTAATTGCTGGCATCGTTTACAATGCATAACATTATATACAATATCGTTCTAAAACAGAGGTCGCATCTGACCTTGCAGTACCACATAGTATGGTACTTTATTTATCAATAACAGTATAACGTAACTATGATATGTTCCTATGTGGTGCACATATTAGTCATCAGTGCAATCTAAACGTCACATGTAGTCTTTACACCATCTGCTTATGGTGTGAGTTGATGCACCGTGAAGCTGTCGCCTTACTGGTTTGGTTGGTAATAGTCAAAGGTCTTACGCCACAGTGAAGGCACCACTGGTGACGGTGGTCAGAATAAAGAGCCTTGTTGATCTACCAGGAGCATCCAAAATCCTAATGTGGTGCGGAGCGCGGGTGTTCTGAGATGGAACCGGACTGTAATAAGCTGCGTTGGTGTAGATTTCAGAACATGAGCTCTACGTAGTAGGCAGATAAGGAACGAGTTCCCAATCGGACTGAAGCCGCCTCCGTTCTAACTGAGTTTGGCTTTGAGAATGCCTTTTATACTTGGTGAGAGGCTGTGCCAGCCGGCTCAGCCAATCAGAGCGCACGCTGCGTATGAGTCAAGCTAGCTAGAGCAATAGTGCCTGGCTTTCACCTGATCATGTACACGTGCTGGCGATGTCTATACTTTAACTAGCGCTCTTAATAGTGTGTCTTAACTTTACCGTTTCTTTGTCAGTTCTGAACCGATTTTATTTCTGTTCAGATTATTGAATTCTCCGTTCAATTCTGGTAATAATACATACCAAAATTGTGGAGAGCGGCCCCATATTACGGAATTGCCATAACATGAGCGACTATATACATAAGTTGCCAGTCTCCATAGGCTAACGCTTCAGCGTTTGTTTACGTCTCATGGCCGCGCATGCTCTTAGGGCGATCTCACGGACTCATTCTATTCTCCTTCCAAATGGCTTATATATGCGCGGGCGTTATGTGGCCAGTGGGGTGTGTGTGTGAGCGTGAAGTATCCCCTACTGGGTCGTTTCGTACCCGACATAGCGGTCCACGCTACACCACCAGTATGGCACCTGTGCCGAACGGTACCGTATCGTGGATCGCCGACCACAGGACATATGCTGGGCGAGAATTATAGACGTCGTGGGTAGGCGCATAGCCAAGAGAAGAAAGAGTGACGCGTGAGGCGCGTATCTATGAGAGGCAGGCACATAGAGGTACGAAAGCGTTGGGGAGAGAGACATACTTTTAGTTTGATTTTTGGCCTGGTCTCCGTTCAATTCTGGTAATAATATGTATCAAAATTGCGGAGAACGGTCCCATATTACGGAATTGCCATAACATGAGCGACTATATATAAGTTGCCGGTCTCCATAGGCTAAAGCTTCAGCGTTTGTTTACGTCTCATGGCCGCGCATGCGCTTAGGGAGATCTCACGGATTCTATTCTCCTTCCAAATGGCTTATATATGCGCGGGCCTTATGTGGCCAGTGGGGATGGGTGTGGGGGTGTGGGTGAGCGTGGAGTATCCCCTACCGGGTCGTTTCGTACCCGACAGGACGGTCCGCGCTACACCATATTTCGGTCTTTCTGTTCAGAATTATTGCATTTCTAGCAAAAGGTTTATGTGGAATGCCAATGTTCCAGGTGAGCGACACATGTCCCTTTGGGTCTCCAATGTTCTGTTAACTATTTATGGCTAAGTTGGTTTGAAGCTGCTGCTGTCTTAGGCAGCAATAGATCTAAGTCAAATTTGTGCTAACATAACTCAGAGTTTAGGCTCGATGTATACATACCTACTTTGAAGTTTAGATGTAGTGCGAATGGGATGTGAGGATTCAACTGGTCTTAACTAGATTCGGCACATGCCATGAAACCTGTCTATTACGGACACTATGTAGTTACAAAAGACAGGTTGTTATTTAATATAACAGCTGCCCCATGGTAGATGTATCTGTGTTTGAACCAAATGATACTGGTTCGCTATGACGTGTGATCTTCAATGGCTAAATTTGGTGAAGAAAATCTAAATATTTGATTGTTGAATGCCGATATGCAGGCCAAGGGAAGACTATTTTTGAAGAATTACCACTGGAATGACTGGCTCCGTTATCGGGCCAGTCATTCCAGTGGTAAATTGTCAAAAATAGTCTTAGCTTGGCTTGCAAATGAACCACAATCAGGACTATGACAGAGATCGGTTTTGGCCTTTTTTGTCATGCAACCGTTAAAGAACAATCATCTTCTTGGCCCAAAACAGGCGGTCGCTAATCACACGTTTGACTTTAGATATAGGCTAAATATAATTACACACTTAAATCGGTCAATCTAAAGCCGAGATAAGCCCGTAATAAATCAGTCCCTATAGTTTTGCGATCGTACATGCGACACAGGTAGGGAGGTTTATAATAGACTTATATCACCTACATAGCGTATCATAACGCTATTGAACTACTTAAATACCAGTTTTAACCTGTATGATCCGGAACGCTGAGCATTGATAACGATTGATTAGTTCTAACCTCATGCTCCAAATATGTCAAAATACACTATACTTAAATCTACTTAGATCAAAGGGTTTAAATATTAGAGCAACAGGTCATGTGGAAATAAACGTATGGATTTGAATGTACTTTGCTGCACGCCTAGAAACGGAAACATGTGTTAGTGCACGGTGATGTAGAACAGAAAGATTACTTGTGGATTTGGGAAATGGTGGATGGTGGTAGGATGTGGGGGTTAGCAAATGTAGACGATGGTGTAAGTGTTTGCTCGACACGGTGGGTATAAATAAACCTAATGGTACGATACTTGGGCGGGATACATAGAAAGATGGGTGGACAGACGGACGGGCGGCTTGGCGGACGGACGGAGAGATGGACTGACAGGTAGGCAGACAGGCAGACACGCAGGCAGGCGCAATAACACAGCATCTGCATACACATTCGTAATTAGATTTCTGTGAATTTATTTCATAATCAGATGTGATAATATACACTAATGTTATTGTATGAAGCAGCCATCTATTTACCTCTTTAACACTTACATGTCAGAAACGTCAAATTCTTTGCCGTATAATTGTCTTGAAATTGAGACATTGGAGTTTTAACGGTCAAAGAGTTGATGCATCACATAAGCTGGCGACTGTAGAGCCTGCTGTTATCATATTATCACCTTATAAATAAACAGTTATATTTACTTTGTAACTACTTGAGTGGATCGCATTATTGTCGTCGTTGGCACAGTAGGCATTCATCAGCGTCATACATTCAAAGTGCATTATGGCCTAGATATCGATGCCATCTGGTCCCTAGTCACTATGGTAACGCTACCATACTCCCTTAGAGCCCACATCTAGCAACAAAGACTGTATGATTTGGTGTGGTGTGGGTATGGTGGGGGTGCTCTTACATACGTAATCTCTTACATACGTAATTTCCCCATCCATTCCCAATCAATGCACTTACTGATTGTGACCATCTTATCGGAAATGAACTTTCCAGATTGTTATCAGTTGTTACGGCTGGATAAAGAACACGTATACGTCACTAACCGTACGCGTACGCCACTAACCACATGCAGGATATACGGTGCTCATCCCGTAATCACACATGCTCGTTAGTAATCTGACGTGAGCTGAACTGAATTTTATTACACCCAGGTCATACATACATGGCATATGGGGAAACAGATAGTACATCTTATAGTAGACAGAGTAACAATTGTACATTATCGTTATTATTTACGATTATTATAGTCATATGCGAAGATCGCCATATCCACTGATAGCTACCTTATCCAAGTCCATGGATGAAGGCAATATAGATCTGCGACAACTGGCGGCATATTACATTATACATGCGTTTCATTAGTTCCTATACTCATATCGCACAATCAAGCGGGGAATGGTCTCCTCCAATTGCAGTTTGATAACGTTCCAAATTCGTTCGTTGAATATATTATAATTATATAGCAACGTGGTGGCGACCATGCATGTAATTTGAGTAAGCTCTAAGTAGATATGAAGCAAGCCACGTGTCGTCACTCGGCTATGTACCATTCCCGTTTATCCATTTATCACGTGACGTACACGATGACGTCTAATCATGGCGTCGTAAATGATGTAGATAAGTACGTCAAGGGCGTATGATTCGTGTCGGGCCAAGAGTTGTTGTACGAAATATCCCTGTATACGCAGCTTACTGGGCCGATACCGGGTCGATACTGAAAGTATCGGCCCAGCAAGCTGCGTTATCTGGGATATGTCTTTACTATTTAATAAAGATGCTGCTGAATATTTTGAAATTAAATTGACTAGACGCTGTTGCTGCCATAGTTTCAAAGATTCACTAGCTTACACGTATAGTCTTCTGGAAATTGCTAATCAGGGAGTTCAGTGATCGATCGATCCCAACATGAGCGAGGTGTGGTTGCGGCTTAGCTAGAGATAGGCGGAGCATAGCTAAAGCTGTAGAGGTTCATTAACCGTTCTTTGGCGAGAAATCGATTAATACATTAATCCTGGCGTGGTGCACTAACATCTATTCTACATGGGAAGTAATAAGTAATACATTACTCCTGGCGTGCAGCACTAACATCTATTCGACATGGGAAGTAATAAGTAATACATTACTCCTGGCGTGCAGCACTAACATCTATTCTACATGGGAAGTAATAAGTAATACATTACTCCTGGCGTGCAGCACTAACATCTATTCGACATGGGAAGTAATAAGTAATACATTACTCCTGGCGTGCAGCACTAACATCTATTCGACATGGGAAGTAATAAGTAATACATTACTCCTGGCGTGCAGCACTAACATCTATTCGACATGGGAAGTAATAAGTAATACATTACTCCTGGCGTGCAGCACTAACATCTATTCGACATGGGAAGTAATAAGAAAATATAACATTAAAGGTGCACATCCACACCAAATGTCCGAAAACACAACCATCTAAATCGTACACTCCTAGAGGCTCACATTATGTGCCTAGATGCAAGGGGGCGAAATAAATCCCAACATATTGAAGATTTTGGATCTCCGGGTGATGGTGTTTCCTTCTACGTCGATGGTAAGATTATGATGTGATAGGTTGCTGCGACAACCTCTTACCAAAGAAGCAGTAGAACGATGATCGTCGGCTCGCCTCGTTGCCAGATGAATTGCAACGATATTTATTATGGTGACGATCGGGCCTATCTGACTTTGAAGAAGATTCCCGGCTTCAGTGGAGTGTCGCTCTCCACTCTAGAGTCCCTACTTTACTAAACGAACAAAGACCAAACTCTTGTCTTGCTTTTGCAAGATTATGGATTTATTTATGAGCTAATTTAACTGTACACTTTCAAATAGAAGACTGATAATTCTTGCTTATACTTATCTGGTATAATTTATACTTCAGCTAACGTAGCATCAGCGATGGCTACGGAACCCTGATGTTGGATTGATTGATTCTACAAACGGCAAAGTGCCTTATTTATTCTCTTCAGCAACTCTGATGTTCTATACATATTACGATATATAGTTATATACATATCGTAATATTTACTCTTTGTTTTTAATGATTCTTCTAGGTAGGTTATAAGCACAGCTTGACTGGTCTGGAAAATCAGTCCGCCAATCAACGTCTGCTTATTCCCTCCTAGAAGCTTCTATCTATTAACTGTTGGTCGTCCTGACCAATCCATGATCACTTACATTTCGATTCTTACTTTGAAACTTTTTCTTTCTAATTCTCTGCCACAGAGTTTGATCGACGCTCATTGATCATGACGTCATCCTTACCAATCAAACTCTGGGCTTCTCTTCTATGGAGCTACTGCTGCACATAGGCAAAGCGGTGTTGGCTGGTTCTGATTTGATGCGATCTGTCAGCTAAACAACAACATTATGGAATGTGTTGTTGTAGCATGCCATTGTATGATTGACACATAGTTGATATACAAATTTCGATTGTGTTATTAATTCCTACAGGACGCTACAATGTCTCTGTCCTCTCCATTGCCTATTGTGAATAAGCCTGTAGGATACGAGCGTTAATAGGCACATGAGCTGTATGATCTCATTGCCAGCTGGTGGTGTTCTATTCTCGTATGAGAATCCGAATGCCTATCGTCATCAACTATAGTCAGTTTGTCACGTACGATTCCATCGATTCTTATCCATTAATCATTTCCTAAACTACTGATCAAAACGACTGCTGAATAATATAAAAGTGTGTGCTGTTTTCGCAGCAACAACTTTTATCTCAACTATTTCCAGATACCCATCAACTCAGAACCGGAGGTCCTATTCCATTCAATTCTATTCTTTAAACTTTGATGCTAAATATTCATCCATCAATCCTCGTCAGTTTCGACTCAGTTTCGCCGAAACTGAAACGGTACATCATCCGCTGATGTCAACCAGTGCTATAATACATAACTAAATAATAATGCGTATAGAGTTACTCGGGTCTATTAGCTCACCTGGTATTTTCAAATATGAACTTCATTTAGGACTTACTCGTAAATATAAGATATCCAGTGGGGTCATGACTTCCCACAAGACAATCCCATATCTACAATATGATGACTTCACTCCGTATAAATTAATACAACCATTCAGCTGCGAAATCGAATCAGAGGCACGAGCCTCTAATTTAACTCCACAACCAAAAAAAAATATCAATGAAATCATCACATGTTAAGACCCAACTCGTTTTATTGCATTATGTGCACGAATTAACCCTCCAAAAGTCTAGAACTCAAACAATTCCATCCTCAGTCACCCGGCGCGAACGTGAACACCCAATGTTCCAAGTTTTCAACCAAATGATACAGAATCCAATGAATGTTTAGCCTACTTTTAGCCTGAAATGGGCTCATCAGTTGGGATATGGTCGATGTAGTATCAGTGTTAGTCAGTGGGTTGTCTAATGTCTAATGCTGATGGTAATGGTGGTGGTGGTGGTGGTGATGTATACGGTGGTATCAGTGGTAATTTGGCAGTGTCAGTCTCAGTATTATTGTAGATCATGTCATTAACAAGACATGTACCTCAATAAACACATGTGTAGGTCGCTAACCTCACGTGACACGAGGTTATCAGAAGCATGTATTGGTCTAAAAAACTTGCACCAAATCATATACATTGATAGGCCTATATTATTACGTAGGCATAGTAATAAAACCCCCAATAAACTGTGAGTAACGATTATCTTAATAATAGGCGCTTCCATATATAATCAATAAATTACAGGTGTGTTCATAGATGTTACGTATTGTAAGTAATGCAACAGTCGATTAAGTGAGCTAGGGGTGGGTGGGGTGGGATTTCAAAACAGGTAATTTCCTTGAAGGAGAGCACAACCGACAATTAGATTTCAATAAAATCAACAAAAATACAAGTTTTTATCATATTTTATAAATTAAATATCACGTCATCGCGTGAATAGTCAACCACGTGGATTCAGATTACGTCACACGCGTTTTCAGCTTAGAAGAAACTGGCGTCTAATAAAGTTACCACAACGCAGGACATCAGCTCCCATCCACGTTTTAGATTAACCATTTAACGCTAGAAATCCTTACGGTTCCGGTAATTCATTACATCCTTTGCTTTATTAGGCCTACTTCAGATTCGTAAGACGTGCATGTAGGACATAGTTTCGATATTTCACGAGTACCCGATCGACTGACTTTTTAAAACCGCGATGAGGACATTTATGACCGTTTACAATATTTCATTATTATTATTATTATTATTATTATTATTATTATTATTATTATTATTATTATTATTATTATTATTATTATTATTATTATTATTATTATTATTATAGATATACAAGTAGTCCTGGCATTATGGTATTTTGGCATTGCCAGGGAATCGAACCCACAACCGACATTGTGGGCTATGGTGTTAGACACTTTCGCCGGTTGTGGGTTCGATTCCCTGGCAATGTCATTATTATTAGTGAGAAAGAAAGTAGATGAATGGACTTACATGGCATTAATTAGTTATCTTTCGGATCATGAAAGAACGTTTAAGCATACTGTCTCAATAAACATTAATCATAGGCCTGCATGCGAATATGGTCGTCTGCTGTTTATAGGCTCAAATAGCCAGTAGCAGGTCTTCACCGTCTTCTTCAACTTGGTCAACTCCGACGTGTCTAACTGACATGTGCATGGTTGCGGATGCGTGTGATTAGAAATTTTGTTGTGTTGTGTACATGACTTCTTTGTAATGTTTGTCAATTCTTCCCTTGCAAACATTATTAAAGAAATCGCTGACATTATCTTCTAACATTAACTGGTTACTACAAACGCATAATCTGACACCGTCCACGCAACGACTCCGCCAATTAACCAATAAATTTCACAATAGGCTGGTAATATATATATATATATATATATATATATATATATATATATATATATATATATATATATATATATATATATATATATATATATATATATATATATATATATATATATATATATATATATATATATATATATATATATATATATATATATATATATATATATATATATATATATATATATATATATATATATACACCTGTGCAAAAGTTAAGCACCAGCAAAAACAATAGAACGTAGAAACATGATGGTACAACTAGGCTGCCATACTTTTTGTCCCCGCGTTAGCTGACATAATTCCAAGTACGAAATGCACATGCATGCATGACTTCACGCCGCTTGATGTCCGTGCGTGGCGGGAAACAGCACACGTGTTCAGTTATGTAAAAGTCCAGTTTGAGGTGTAGAACATTACATACAGATTTAGGCGACAAGATTAGGAATTTTGTGTTCATGACCGTGGTTTATTTGTACAGAGAGAATTAGCTCTTGATTGTGAACCGCTATGGCAAGACGAAGGTTAAGTGATCGTGTGAAATGGCAAATCATAGGCATGCATACCACTGGTATGTCATGCAGAGAGATTGGCAGACAGCTGAACATTAACCATACTGTAATCAGTCGTTTGATTGCAAAACATGGGCAAACTAACGAGGTGAAGGACAGGCCTAGATCTGGAAGACCGAAGAAGACTACTGCCCGTGATGATCGAGCCCTAGTACGCCTTGTTAGGAGATCTCCATTCACCAACAGCAGAGTGCTCAGCCAGCAATGGGAAACGCGCAATAGAGTGTCAATGTCTACCGTCAAAAGGAGACTGTATGCTGCTGGCATGAAAGCTAGGAGACCTGTCAGACGTCCTCTCCTCACTGCACACCACAAAGAGGAGCGTCTGAGGTGGTGCAACGAAAGAAGACACTGGAACATGAGATCCGGGAGACGGGTACACTGGTCCGATGAAAGTCGGTTCCTGCTTCATGCCACAGATGGTCGAACTCGTGTATGGAGGTCCAGACGCACGGCGTACGACCAACGTAACATCATGGAACAAGTTCCATTTGGTGGAGGTTCCGTTATGATATGGGGGTGCATCTCATTTGATTGTAAGCTGGATCTGTTGACTGTACCTGGAACACTAAATGGACAAAGATATCAAGATTCCATACTGGATAGAGTTGTGGTCCCTCATTTTGTAAATCATGCACCTGGAACCCACCCTATATTCATGGATGACAACGCCCGACCACATCGTGCTAGAGCTGTGCATGAATACCTCCGCCAGAATGCCATCGAAACCCTACCATGGCCAGCAAGGAGCCCTGACATGAACCCTATTGAGCATATCTGGGACATTCTGGGAAACATGGTGAGAAGGAGGGATCCTCCTGTGCAGAACCTACAGGAATTAACAGACGCACTCCATCTTGAATGGCAACGAATACCACAATGGCGTATCAGTCGGTTGGTGACCAGCATGAGACGTCGTGTCCAGGCCGTCATCCAGGCACAAGGTGGATATACCCGGTATTAATAATGACAGTCTCAAACTCGTGCACAGATGTTAAACTTCGTTTTCAGACACCATTAATGACAATCTAGCCACGTGTGTCAACTGTAGGGCAATAGTTGTCAGTTGTGTCAACGTAACCATATTCAGGCCTCGTTTTCAAGTTCAAACAAAAACATACAGTGTTTCCCCACCATCATAATCAGCATTCCTCTAGTTGCATTATTACCTCTTGCACTAAGATGGATGGGTACATAAATGTTTATGCTATTGCTTTCTTCATAGCACATGAATATACCCTCGCATGTGCGTAAAAATAGGGTGGTGCTTAACTTTTGCACAGGTGTGTATATATATATATATATATATATATATATATATATATATATAACAATATATGGTCATTCCAAGGGTATGATTAACAAGGGCGCACATCTTATTGTGTAGTTCAATATAAAGTCCATAATTGCAAGAAATAGGCATTTCAACATCGTCGTGTCGGT